>JAJKFI010000098.1:1557323-1619606 GCA_029204185.1 Lerista edwardsae
TATTATTATTATTATTATTATTATTATTATTATTATTATTATTATTATTATTATTATATACTAGTCCCAATTATTCAATGGCCCCCAAGATTGTGCTTGCTTTGCCTGTCAGAAGTTGGTGACCCTGTCCTATTTCCTGAAAAGTGGTTTTCTCTATTAATTCTTTTGGGTATCTATTTTGTATTATTTCTTAATAAGGTTATAATCGTTTATTGGAATCATTTTTCTCAGTCTCGTCTTTAAGGAAAGGGGATCTCTGCATTATGTCAATTTATCTATCCAATCTTAAGCTCCCAGGGCTGTATAATAATTCCCTAAAAATTAAGAAAACCCAGCTCTTTTGGTAACATCACCGTTCCACTTGACATTATATTGGTGGGAAGAGTAGGCTCGCTCTGACCAAGTACCTTATGCTATGGTGCACTCAGGGGCGATGCCAGGTTTTTGCTGACATGGGGTAGGAGGGCCCGGAGGAGGGTCTAGGAGCAAAAAACCCCAACAAACTTGCTCCATATTGCCCAAGAGAGTGCAGGTTTCTCCAATGGAGTGTTAAACACACACACACACCCCAACCCAGTGCCATGCCTGGTACAGATCAAGAATAATTGCAGATCAATTAGTCCTGGTTTAAACTCTAAAAAATATGGTAAATCTATCCCTGCTGGGGTGAGAGAATGAGGGCGGGGGGGAACCAACTGCAACAGTCTACTCAAGAGTAATCCCATGAAAAGACTGATAAGAGGCCTCTGGTTTGATTGGAGTGTTTGTTGTTCTCTTATTTTTCTGCATTATAATTTACCTAAGATTTCCCCTGTACAATAATGCACACTGGAATGAAAGATGGTGTGCATGTTCAGTACACAACTCTGCACTTCATGTTTGACACATCCATCCTCAAGAGATCCAGAAAAATGATAAAACTTGTGATGTGGTGTCTCCTTATATATAAAATCCCAACTTGTTCTTCTATGATAGAATCAACACCTCCATTTTACGGGGGCCTTGCTCTCGTGTTCTGGCAGCAGAAGGTCCTTTACGGCAGTGTGAAAGCCAGGTTGCCTTTGTACACACTTGGGGTGCCACTGCAAATGGGCAATGGTGTGGCATGAGCAGCAGCGGCTTCAGAGGTCATAGTCACTGCTGGTCAATTTGTGGCAGAGGCATATTCTGAGTGTGAGGGGGAGGGCAGGAGGAGCTTCACGGAGGATTGGGGAGAAGCGTTGGTACAGCTGCATGCTATAATGTCGCAAGGGTTGGGACTGGGCTGTAAATGACATTGTGTGCAAATGCATGAGAGGTCAGTGAGTGCAAAGAAGCAGAAACAGGTTGGAGAGCAAAAAGGCATACTGTTTAGAAAAAAAAATGCAAATGTTTGGTGAGGAATCTGTATTTTTGCATTTTTAGGAATCTGTTCATCCACATCAAATGTGCTGATTAATTTGTCAGTGAATAGCAAAACCAGAGAACTTCAGGCTCGGGCTGTAGAGAATTAGCCGGCTGTTTGGCTCCTTACGTTAGTAAGTTGTATTAGTACGTTGTGTAAGTTGTGTTAGTACGGCTGTATTTCAAAAAAAGAACATTGCCCATTTGAGTCAGTGAAGTGGGGCTCCTTCCTTAATTCTGTCTTTGAATTTGTTGGTGCCTCCGTTTGGGTTTTTCAGTTTTAGGTTTTATATCTCTGCAGCCTTTTAAATTACTTTTTATTTTGACAGCTGTACCGCACCGCCAGGCTGCTTGCAGCTCAGAATCCCCTACGAGCTGGAGTAGGTGATGCTGAAACCTCAGTGCGAACGGAAATATACGGCTTCGCCATGTCTTAAAAAACATGCGTGAGTCTGGCATTTTCAAAGACAGACAATAAAATTGGATTGCAGATGCTGAGCAGCATGACTTTCAGCATCTCCTACGAGAAATACAAATGACTTAAGCCTGTACAGTTTATCAGATCAGCATCTGTCAACAGAGCCATTTGTAAAGCATTTTGGGTTCCGTGGAACAGAAAAGTAGCTACTTTTAGGTTGTGAAAAGAACAAAGTTATAAAATATTTTTATTTATATGGGTTATTCACAGAACCTCCCCACCCACCCCCCATCAGATCCAGCAGAAATGGTCAGGTAGGCATGGACAGTTCTTTTTACCTGCAGAGGCCAGCAATGGTTGCCAACCCAGCGTGACATAAGAACATAAGAAGACCCCTGCTGGATCAGGCCAAAGGCCCATCTAGTCCAGCTTCCTGTATCTCACAGCGGCCCACCAGGGACACAGAAGACATGGGGGCACGGGGGGGGCGGTAAAGCGACAGAACGCGCCGTTACACAACGGGCGGACTGCTGGTCAAAGGTAAGTCCCGTCCAGCATACCAGCTGAATGCCGCCGCTGGATACGACTTACCATGGAAGACAAGGTGGGTCACAGTGCTGGGAAGATTGGGAACTGCTGGATTAGATTTGACAGACTGACAGTCATACTTTTGAATCTGCATAACTTTTGACCAACCAAGCTGAACATAGCCCAGAAACCTCATGAGCCCACTAGGACTTGGCAAATCTCCTGGGTTCTATGACTGCCTTCAGCTACAAAAACAGGAAAAACAGGCCACAATCCAGAACTGGTGGGATGCATTTGGCTCAGTGGCTTACAAATTGTGCAGGCCTTATTCAAAATGTGAAGTACACTGTGTAATGAAGTGCCCAGGAGAACTTATTGATCTTTAAAAAAAAAAAAAAAAAGCACTGAAACTGAGTGTTCAAAGGGCCTCTGCAGGAAGCATACAATACAATCTCAGAAAGTTGGCAAGGGGTGCGCCCTCAAGTCACAACCAGAGTTTTCTTTCTCTGCAAGGCATCTGGAGTGGTTACTAGAATGACAGCTGTGCTAAACGCCTAAGGAAAGACACATCAAATAGAGACAGGTGTAGGAAACGTCAGGAGAGTCACAGGCCTCCAGGAATCCTGAAATATGGACTCTACAGCACAGGTGCCACAAGCCTGCAATGGGATCACGTAGACAAGAAATCTGTCAAACCTGAGAAAAAGCTAACATTAAAGGATCGAGCAAGGTAGCAGTAACAGAACTATAGAGTTAAATGCATCTTTATCATTATTCGCTGTTTGTAAAATGGCTCAGGTTACAGTATTTCTTTATAGATTTCTGTACCGCCTTTCTCCGGGCTAAGAGCCTGGTGCTCAAGGTTACAACAAGGTTAAAAATCACAGCAGATTGAGGGTTAAGTCTCAGGGTGCAATCCTAACCTGGAGTTAGGCTGGCACAATTAGGACATCCAAGTTTGGCCGGCACAAGGGACACCATAAAGTATGTTTGGACCGCTCTCGTAGAGGGTGGCACACAGATGTGCACCATCCTCCCTGACTCCGAGAGTGGTCCAAACCACTTTACAGTGGCCCTTGTGCTGGTCAAACATTGCTGGCCCAGGTTACAGGTTCACAAATTCAGAGTCAGTATCTATTTTAGGGTTTGGGACATAGGTCATTCCCTGGAGATGGCATGATTGAATTTGGTACCTTCTCCATTCAAAGCAGAGGCTCTCCCACTGGGCTCTAGATCCTCTGATGGGGTGCCCCTCAATGAGCTCCCACTCCTTCCCAAAAGGAGCCTTTCTGTGAGTTGAGAAGGGTTGACTCTACCACTGAAAGGGTAGTAAAGAAGGAGGAATTGAGCTCTGCCAGGAATTTTCACAGATCACCACTTGTTTAAACGAAAGAGAGCATGGGACGGAAAAAGAAAATTTTGCAGTTGCTGGGAAAATATGAATGAACATAGGCAAGAATTAAAGTGAAAGATAGTAAGTTAACCTGAAGTCAAGGGGTCCAATCCTATGGAGGGCAAGGCACATAGGTTAAATGTGTGGATGCAGGAAAAAGTGGGGGATGACTTGGGTGGGCAGTATTTTTCTTGTTCCTCCAATTGCTTGCCATTCAAGGACAACAGTTTCCATCACTGAGTGTCAGATAAGGGGAAATTTCAGAGAAAAACCGGATTGAGTTGAAGCTCAAAAGTGTGTGTGTGATTGCGATATTCACAGTTGTTAAAACTTTGAAATTTTTTGGAAGGGCATTGTATAATTAAATCAAAAAGAAAAGAAATATAGTGTTCAAGACAGAATGAATTTTAAGTATGCACACAACTCTATTAATTTATCTCTTTCCTTGTGCTCTAGTAATTCATATTTTACCTTTCCTGTCATTGACTCATAGCTATCTTTTATATTTCATTAAGCAATTATAAAAGCCAGAACACCTTGTTCTGCTTTTAATGTCCCTGGCAAAGTCTGCATTGGTCTGTCATTCCACTATGAAGCTGAGGGTGGCGTATATGCAAATATTTCATTTCCAGAATCCTGTTATATTCTAGCCCTGTGCAAGTTCATCCATTCTGGATAGAAATGAATGCCTGGGTGAGATTGGCATCATGCCTCTTGAGTCTGCCCTGACCTTCTGATATCCAAGGTGTCATGTGCAAGGGAGACCAAGTTTGGGCTAACTCCAAACCATCCATTGTATATGAAGAGTGATATGATAATATTATGAAGAAATGAAGAAATGAAGTCTCTCGGGCAGGAATGGACTAAATGAGAGCTATCCCTCTGCAAACTGGTACCCTTTTTGCTTATCCTCACCTTTGTTGGTGATAGCCTGTGGGGGAGGTGGTAATTGGCTGATAGCCTGTGGGGTGAGGTAAGAGCTGGTCTCTACATATTGGGTAACCTTGCTGGTTTCCCCTCTCCTTTGATGATGGGTTATGAGTGGATTGTGCAGGTTGGTAGATGATTAGGTGTATGGTACCATGTCCAACAGTATGAGTGTTTTTATCTCATGCTTAATAGATGTGATAGGATTGGGATTCTGTTAGGATACGGCTGTCCTGCTACCCAATTCTCTCTGCCCAAGGTAGCTAGGATGGTCTCAGCAATAGCACTGGAGTCTTACCGACTAGTGTCCTGGGGGACTGCAATATCTGTGTTGGGGCTCATGGGTGGGAGCAATTCAGGATTTCATGGCTGGCCTGTTTCAGTGGATGAGTGTCTCAATATATGTGGCAGTGCATACATTGGACCATTGGACTACTGCTGAGCATATGGCTGGCTATCCAGTTGTGGAGGACATTCAGATTATGACAAAGGAGTATGACATAGGTCACTTCCTGGGAAGGTTTTGAGGGAGCAGTGCTACCTGCTCCACTCTGATCCTTCTCCCCCGCCTCATGCATCTGATGAGAACAATAGCCAGCTGATGCGTTGCTCTCGGCTGCTTCGTCTGCCTGCCTGCTCTCATCATCGGCAGGCTCTTATATTGGGAAACCTCCACTCCCTAGGTCTGCCCCGCCTTGTTCAAGGCCATTTAAAGCCCTCCCTTCGTCAGCGCCGAACACTCGCCATTCCCCTGTGTGTAGTGTGCCAGCTGTTTCTCCAGCGAGTTAATCCGCTGTTGCTGGGCTTTCAACCGCAAGGTTGGGAGTTCGAGACTGTGTGACGGAGTGAGCTCCCGTTGCTTGTCCCAGCTCCTGCCAACCTAGCAGTTCGAAAGCACCTAAAATGCAAGTAAATAAATAGGGACCACTTCGGTGGGAAGGTAATGGCGTTCCGTGCGCTACGGCATAGAATCATGCTGGCCACATGATCGGACAAAAACGCCGGCTCTACAGGCTTTGAAACGGAGATGAGCACTGCCCCCTACAGTCGGTCATGACTAGACCATTCGGTCGTGGGGAAACCTTTACCTTTAGTCTGGTTATTTTGTCAAAGTTATATGTACCTTCTTTGGGCCAATTAATACCTAATTTGGGCCATTTCTCTACATACAAGTTTACCATTTTTGCTCTATTTAAGTTTGTTGAGCAACCTGTAAGCTTCCCTCACATCTCATACATTTCTCCCACTGGGGTGTCTGGGGATATCTCCCTTTTCCTGCTTAGCTTTCCTCCCATATTTCTCCCTCAATGCAACACAATGCAATGCAATACAGTTTATATATAGTGAATCGCTCCATTTACATTTACAATACAATTTATATACACTGGCATTGCCCCATTTAACTAATACCCGTTCTTCCTGGCTGTGGAACAGCCAAGCATTCTTTTGGCATGCTTTTTACAATGGTTGTGGTTGTTACCGGTTGAAGCTAGGCCCAATGGCAGTCTCCATCCTTTTTCAGACCCATCGTTCCCAGAACCCAGGGAAGCAACCCAACCACCTCCCAGCTGAATAAACCAGCCCTTCAATATTTCATTCCCAGCCCCAATAGTTTATGGAAGAAATTCATACTGGCCTAGTATGCCCTCATTCATTCACTTTATTCCATCTGCTTGGTTTCTGAACTGTCTGGCAGGAAAATGATTTTGCTCTTTTTAATAGAATGAGGGAAAATGGTGCCAGGCCCCACCAATGCTTTTGGGTATCTCGAGTCTTCGGATTTCCCCTCACAGCAAGCCCAGTGCATCTTAAACCAGGAGGAGGATGAAAGGGTTAGGGAAATGATGTGGCCTGCTTCACACCTTGCAGCAATCAGCCATCCGTAGGCACCACACAAGCTCTCCAACAGTGCAGTATGCTTGAAGAATAGGGAGTGGAGGGTTCAGCAAAGATGTAGGAAACCAGACAGCCTTCTACCCCTTTCAACCCATATACAGTACTCATACGGGACATATGCCCTCAAACAACACTAAGCAAGCTAAGTGATCTTAAGCAGTATCTTAACCAGTACCAAAACTAGGATGGAGCCAGAGGAGCACCCACCCCAGGCGCTGAATTAAAGGGGGCGCAGGATTTTCCCCAGCTTCACGCAAAGACAGTCATCTCCCCTTGTTGTAAGTGGTCTCCTTCAAACACGGAGCCATGCCGAGAAAAAAGGAAAGGTTTAAGAAAAGATTACACATCCCAGAACCCTCAGCGGCACCCTCCTTTATTCCTGGTGGGAGGCTGCAGAAACTGAAAGTGCTGCTGCTGCTGCCACCGCCGCTGCAGCCCAAGCTGCCTGCAAGCCATGCTGGCTCGGTGGCTTCCCCTTCAAGTGTGGAGCCGAGCGGGTGGGAGGCCCAGCCCTAAAAGAGAGCGCAGCATGAACGGAGGAGTGGACTATCTCCTCTCTGAGGAAGTGATCAATCTCACAAGTTTGGGAAAAAGCGGGGGGGGAATACTTTCTTGCTCTGGGTGCAGTTTTCATTCATTACGGCTCTGATCTTAACAATTGGTTCTACCCAGGCACAATCAATAAAACTATATACCATCAATTCCCTTCAGTAATTTTCCCTTTTCCCCAGCAGTGAACTTGTTGCATCAGGCCCCTCTCTCAGGTTACCTTGCCCAGCAATTTTCGGTTTGGGACTTCACTTGAGAGTGAATGGAGGTGGGCGCTGCCTGTCTGTCTGCTGCCTGAGGCGACTGCCTCAGTTGGCCCCACGGATGGGCCAGTCCTGCAAGGCAAAGGCAAAGTAGCAGCAGATGCATGGGGTAATTGCAACACATGGCTCAGTTCTGTTTACGGAGTGTGGTGATCATCTTCAGTAGGTTGTGTATATCTGGCAGGAGAGCATGATGAGGAAAATACTGTGTGCTGGCTGCTGATTCATTAGCGCCTCTTAAGTGTGTGTGCATGCGTGTCTGTGTGTTTATGGTACTTACGTCTCAGGCATGCTTCTTAACAAAATCAGGATATGACCGTTAATGAGGTATACAGCATATTTTATAGTTGAGGTGACATATTGTGCTCCGAAACAGTAAAATAATGAAGTCATTAAACATTTGCTGCCTGTCAGTTAGCAGAGAACAAGCTGGCTAGAGACTTGATTTTACCATAATGTAATATATTGAATGCCGGAGTTTACAGGCCATATGAGGAAATGAAAAGTCTGTAAGCTCATAAGGAAGATTTATGGGCATGCGGGAAAAAAATAAACTTGAGTGGGAAATAACGCTGGACTGACAATTATGACATACATTTTTTGAAACTTTTCAGGTGTGAGCCTGAAATAGATCTGCAGGGGTTTGTGATGATGCCTTTTGTTCAGGTTTTGGAGGAATAGATGAATATTTTATAGTATTATCACGGAATTTAGCCTGCAACAACATTCAGAAGGGCTTCAAAGGTCCTACGAAATATTTCGTAGAAATTTGAGGGAAGTTAAAAGAATTTCCGAGGTCTGAAATATGGAATCCCTCATGTAGGAATTGCAGGTGGGAGCCAAAACAAAGTGTTGCAGTGTATCCCCACTAAGGAGTGGTCCTGTTTAGAGCCTGGAACTGCCTCAACTGTCAACTTTTGTGACAAGAGTCCACAAGAGTACGTGTATTAGGGCTCAATCCTATCCAAATTTCCAGTGTAACTGCAAAGCATCCTCAAGGTAGTGGAACAAATGTTCCCTTTAGTAGGTCTCCCTGATTGCACACCTACTGAGAGATGCAATGCACACCCAGTTGACACGACTACATCAGTGCTGGAAAGTTGGATAGGCTCTTAGTTTTTAAGTTGTCTTTGAGCCCATCCTACCTATTTCCTCCTCCACGGATGTAGTGGCACCAAAAAGGCTACTACTGCATTCTGCGGGGGTGTGAGAGTTGCAGAATATTCATTTTCTTACCCAGAAGTTAGCCTCCCAAGCATGGAGGAGTCTACTAGATCTGTGCTAAAGATTTCAATAGCGCAGTTCCGCGTTGATCCGTGCTGTGGGATCAGGTCTGGGAAGGGGGCTAGGATTCGGCAGCTGAATTCGGCAGCTGCCCCCTTCACCAACTCAGACTGCTCTTCCTGTGCTCCCATTGCTGCCTTATTATACCCTCCCCCCACCCCTTTTCTGCCCTCCCCATCCCACCTTCCCTGCCGCCTTCTCTGTGTCTGCTGGTTTGTGGCTGCTCTAGCACCCATGGGAAGGTTCCCGAAGTGGTGTCACAATTTCCTTAAGACAGGTAGCACTGGTGGGTTTCTTTGCTGCTATATAGGCTATGGAAGAAGAAGCAAAAGACTACATAGTGTTAAAGGTCTGATTTTCCAAACCTAAGCTCTTTATCATAATATATCAAGAAGGAAGGAAATTTCTGGAGAGTGGAAAGGGGGAAAATGATAATTTCCTTTTCCTCTCTTCAGATATGATATAATCCCTATATATTGCAAGGATATATATTCCTAAGTATTGCAAATTTGGAGCATATTCCTCCACCCATCCTCTATCTCATCCACCTGCAAGATATGTACTGATAGCTGTTAGGAGTTTGAGCAGGCCTCTATTTTCTCTTTTAAAAATAACATTTTTTTAAATGTTAAAAAAATGCCGGCACCCTCAACATTTTGTGGCTCAACAACCTTCAGCATTCCATAAGCCCTGAAAGTTCACAAAGTTTGTGTTGGGTTGTTCTTTTCTTTTATTTTTTTTCCTTTTCTGCATAATGTAATGTAAAGATATTGCATATCTAGGGAATTCCCAAAGAATGAAAAATCCACAATCTTATTGTTGGGTGGCAATTTATGACACAAGTAAAAACAAGGTTTTTAATTATCCCGCATCCCCCAATAAACATGCGAGACAAGGCTTGGAATTAAGGGCCACTTTATTACCTCCTTACAACAATGACTTATAGCTGAGCCAACTATTTATCTAGCGTGTGAGACCTCTGGGGAAACGGCACTGGCCATCTGCCTCCCCTGGTAATCAGGATGATCAGGCATACCAACTGACTCCAGACCCACACCCTGTCTCAGACAAGCATGGGTCCCTCATTGCCAACCCTAAGGGACAAGACAGCATGACTGCTCCGGCGAAGCCCAAGGGTAGTCTTTGCTGAGTCCAGCCAGGGGTAAGCCGCCTCACCAAACCGGGTAAGCGCCTTATGAGGCCATGGCCATTCCCTGCTGTGCTGCCTAAGCTGGATGCCAACATTAAACAACACCCTTCCTACCCCCTCGCAGGCTTCCTGCCTCTAAAGTGACCAAAACACTAGTTTAAATCCGCCACCATGTCTCATGCTGGGGTAGGTGAAAAACAACCAGCAAACGCCAATCATGCTGGAAGCAAAAATTCCTACCCGGCCCCAAAGCGACCAGCTAATCTCAGCCTGGAAACGGGCAGGCAGGCGGGGATCGCTGGCTAGAGTCCAACTGACAGGAAGGCAGAGTAAGTGCAGACACAGCATGCTTGCCCTGCCCCTCCCAGCTGGTGATTCGGCCCCTCAATCCTCATCCCGCTCACTGTGGGGGCAGGGCAATTATGAGGACGCACTGCCACGCATCATTGCCTTTACCCCGCACCCCCAAATAAACATGCAAGGGCCACTTTATTAACTCATTACAACAATGACTTGCAGCTGAGCCAACTATTTATCTAGCGTGAGAGACCTCTGGAGAATCGGAACTGGCCGTCTGCGTCCCCTGGTGATCAGGATGATCAACGGGTGTACCAACTGACTCCAGACCCACAGCCCATCTCAGACAAGTGTGGGTCCCTCATCGCCAACCCTAAGGGACAAGACAGTGTGACCATGCCAGCTCACCCCAGTGAAGCCCAAGGGTAGCCTTTGCTGAGTCCGGCCAGGTAAGCACCTTATGAGGCCATGGCCATTCCCTGCCGTGCTGCCTAAGCTGGATGCCAACATTAAACAACAACACCCTTCCTACTCCCTTGCACACTTCCTGCCACATGGTGGGTCAGCCTAGCGCTTGGCCACAACTGCCCCACCACCCAAACATCCCAAAAGTCCTGCAGAAAATTTTTAGTGCCCTGGGGAGACAAGTGCACCCCATCGCCCTTGAATGAGGCAGGCAACCCAAAGCATATTGCTGGATGCAGAATAACTGCCCTGCCAAGTCCCGTGGCGACCCGTCCCAAATAATCATTAATCCGTCTCTGTGCCCTGTCAACTTTAGCTGGTGAGGCAGCCCCCCACCATACCTTCTTGGCAAAAGGTTGGACCAGAGGATAACAATCCCCGGGACCAAGTGCCGCACGCAGCGAAGATCCTTCGTGGCCTGAATTCTCAAGGACAGCGTCGTCCTCTGAATCAGGTCATTGCCACCTAAATGTATCACCAATACATGGGGCAGGGGGTGGTTCCCAAGAAACACGATAAACAGTGATAAAAACTGACCCAATCTCATCCCCCTCTTACCAAGCCAGGAAACGGTTGCACAGCATCCCAGCCCTAGTTGAGTGCCGAAGCTTGCCCAGAAGACGATGGACTGTCCTACGATCCAGATTCTAACTGTGCCTTCCCTCGAACCTGTCAATAACAAGAAAAGAGGAAAGATAAACAGTAACAAGCCCCAGACACGAATAGCCTACCACCTGCTCACTTCCGAATATACAATTTGTATGCTGTTGAACTCCAACAACCAATGCGTTGGATAACATTGGGGGGGCAGGCCGATGCTATCGGCTGCAGACACGGCTCCAATCCTGAGCGAATGGAGTCCAAAGTCCACACTACATAAGCCCATGCCCTCCAGAGCCCTGTAAAGCATGGTGCGAAATTGAAAGAGGGTCAACGGAGCCCTGTTAGCATGCACCAACAGGTAACCCCCACATTGCGCCCTTAAATTTATAAATTGTCCCAAGGCCGTCACCAGACATAACTCGTACTTGGGACACTGTCTCAAAGTAACCCTATGCCCAACTGCCCTCTGATTGGTTTCAGAGCACCCGAGAAATAATATAATGCAATCCTGGCGCCACCTTACATCCCGGATTAACAAAGCCCTTCGCAAAGTATCCTGCCTGGAGGCCGCTGAAACTTCGCTGGGATGAAAGGCCCCTCAGAACATAACCATACAGGCCACCCAGAATAAGCAAGACTCATAGTGGGATTCAGTAATCAGGAAGGACAGAACCCGAAGACTACACAGAATCCCCAGAGTAATAGGCCGCCTCATGTCAGGGGCCGGGGGAAACTCCTTCCTAAAACCCTCAACCATCTTTTTTATTCTAAAGTCAGAACCCAAATCTGGCCAGCTCTGGGCTTTGGCCCAAAACGATAGAGCCACCACATAGACCCCCAGAGACTGAGATGCTATACCCCTATCAGACAGATGTAAAATAAAACGCATAACCTGTTCGGGGGAGATAGGTTCCTTGCCAGGCAACAGGGCAGCAGCACGAAAATCCATAAACTCACAAATCTTTGCCCTGTAACTGATCCTTGTGGCAGGGGCTAACGAAGGCCAAATGGCACCTTGAGCCATATGAAACCAATGTTCCACAGCTCCAGGGGCATGGGTTTGGGGTCCCGTCTGGCTGCAAGAGCCAGTTCCCGAAAACGCTCCTCCTGAAAATGAGAGAGCATGTTGGCAATGCCATTCTGCAGCCCAGGAACGTGCCATGCAACAAACAATACATTAATGCACAGGCACTGAAGAACAAAATGCCTCAACAGCCCCATGACCCTTGGTGACCGAGAAGTCTGTTTATTTACAATAGAAACCACCGCCTGGTTGTCACACCAGAATCAGATGGTGGAATTTGAAGAATACCAAGCCCAAATATGAACTGAAACGACTATGGGAAAATTTTTAAGAGAGCCAAGTCTTTTGTAATGCCCTAATCAAACCAGCTCGGGGGCCATGGGGCAGCACACGAGCGTCCCCGAAAAACACACCAAATCCGTGCCCCCAGCAGTGTCGAAGTGAACTTGTAGTTCTGCCTCAACCAACTGCACCGAGCGCCAAAAGGAAACCCCATTAAATTCCTTAATAAAGAGCAGCCTCTCACATAGTGGCAGAGACCCTAATCTTATGGGGAGGGAGCTGAAGACCTCTATAGCATCACAAAGCCAACACAGAAAAGCCCTGCCTGGGGTCATGACCTGGCAGGCAAAATTCAAATGGCCTACTAAAACTTGGAGCTCCCGAAGAGACAGCCGGTGTACCCTAATGCTAACCTCCAGGAGCTCCTGAAGCTTTGTCAACTTGGGAACTGGACTCCGCTACAGAGTCCTGCTCGATGCCCAGAAAGGTCAACCTGGAAGAAGGCCCTTCCATTTTCGCATGAGTCGGGAAACCCCAAGCTCCTCACATAACTCAGTAAAAACCCTCAACAAGTAGGCACAGTGATCTGAATTGCTACTACCCATGAACAGAACGTCATCTAAATAGTGAGCCGTAGAAACTAGCCCAGAACAAAAATGAACGGCCGAAATGAGCATAGAACTAAACTGTTCAAATGCAAAACAGGAAATGGATAGGCCCAAAGGCAGAGCCCGGTCCACATAGAAACCCCCTTCAAACTGAAAGCCCAGGAGGCAAAAAAAAGCCTGGGGTGAATGGGCAAAAGCCGGAGAGCAGATTCAATATGGCCACAGCTGTACCCAGTGAGTTATAGTGCACTGAACACAGATTAGAAGCAATTCCTGAATTCACTGAACACCCCTAGGGAAGGATAAGTGATGAATAAGCCTAAATTCACCAGGTGTCTTCTTGGGCACCACCCCAAGAGGAGACACCTGCAAATTAGGAAGGGGAAGCTCAGGAAAAGGACCTACAACCCAGCCAGCCTTGACCTCCTTAGCTGTCTTTGCCCGTACCACGTCTTCCATGCCCACAACAGAGCGAGGGTTGTTTGCCCTTTAACTGATAGAGAATGGAGGACACGGGGCTGGAATTTGGAACCCCACTGAAAACCCGTCCGCCAGATATTTAGCAGAATATCAGGATAATTCTGCAGCAAGGCAAGCAAAGGCCCAAGCCTAATCGGCGAGGGCCCCCCTTCCAGCTACAGCAGGGGTTTGTCCACTACCCCGCCCCTCTTGTCCCCTCCCTGAAATCGACCTGCTGCTCGATGTTGAAAGCTTGGGGCAGGCTGAGATTGCGTGCCTAGCCCCACAATTGGACTTGCCACATCTTTCGAGTTAAACTCATAGCACGCTTTAGGGGCCAAAGGAGCGGGAGAGATAATCAAATTACGCTGAGGCAGCACAGAATTCCTGGCAATCACGTGGCCACTGTCCGCCCTATCCCTGCTACTGGACTTTGCAGGCACCACCAGCTGAACCCAAAACTCTCACTGGGGGTTCTGTCAATCCAAGGCGGGATCCTGACTTGTCCGCAGGCGAAAATGGTCATCATAATTAAGGCAAGCAGGGCCAGAATGTTCCCTGACAGCCCTATGATGTCCATGTATTTAATAAGAGCCGGGGCTTTCACAGGCTGAATCTGCAAAAGCACTGTCATATAAATACTGTACCCATATAACCAATTCGTAAAATTCTTATCAATTTTACACTTACGCACTTGTTTCTGATCCTTAATGGGATCACCAACACAAGGAGTGGGCTCTGGCTCAGTGTGCAATAAGGAGAAGACATCTACATACTCCCCTCTCCAAATCCTCTCCTTTACCGAGAGGGTCAAATGTCCCCCAAGTAGCAAAGCAATAGGTCCGTAGGAAGCTGGGGGTCTATCCCCAGCCCCGACCAAAGAGCTGTGCTGTAAAGAGGGGCCCAAAGGCCCCCAATAACCTAATGGCGTAGGGTAAGCCTGAGTAGGGAAGCCAAAGAGGGCCACGCCACCCAAGATGCTATGGGTAAAGGTGCTGCCAGGGGCATATCACTGCCAGACTGAGGCCATGGTTACTGCCCCATCGGCAACTCTGACATCGAAGCCCCTTGTCTGTCAGGCCAGCCTTGAGGCCAAAAATCAAGAGAAGACCCTCCCACAGGGACAGGTTTACACATCCGTTCTAGCTCATCCAAAACAGCAGCACAAGAAGAATAGTTCGCAGAAACTACCTCACCTGCAGTGTGGTCTGCAGCCATGGATGTCCTTGAGGCAGAAGAGCCTGAACCAGTAGGAGATGCAGTCTGTGTTTCAGAATGACTATCCCCATGAGAAGCACCAATCACCCCTGCATTAACGGCCTGAGCACCCTCATGTGCAGCCACCCTGGAAGACAAGGCCCGATAAAGTTTACTCCCCCGCCCCTGCCTGCTAGAGCTCTGCAGTGGTGTGGCGGAGCTCGATATCTCACTGCCACACTCAGCCTCCCATGCAGCTTTCTCCCTATCCAAAGCATCTAACCGAGCCACAAGGGCCAGAAATTCAGAGACACTCAATTAATCCTCTGAGGATGAAGGTGTCCCCACAGCCACCAGAGAAGGGTGCTTGGGGGCTTTCCCACCTTTTTTCTGTCCCTTCTTAGGCATGGTCAGCCTTGTTAGCAAGCACTGAATAGCAACCTAACCTCCACCCACTCACTTTCCAGAAAAAGAGACAAACACACAGGCTTGCGCCCAGTACAAAATTCTTTTTTTTAAGGATACAAGGACCCCAATGGACCCCTTCCAACTGTGGATTGCACTCAGGTAGCCAGCCAAAGAGCCAGGAAAGCAGGGTCCAGCCACAACCAGGAATCAAGCTCACTGATGATGGCCCTTTAAACCAAAAGCCCCTCCTTTGAAACTGCTAGGAGCCTCCCAGCACACAAAATGGCTGCCGCAACAGAAGGATGACACACCCAAGATGGCTGACACCCAAGATGGCCGGCACCACGAGGCACTCAAACGCTCCCAGTCACTTGAAAAAGCAGCTGACACCCCCCAAGAGACCCCCCCGAAGGTGAGGACTGTGCAACGGGCTGCTGCGAGAGCAGAGCAGCCGCCCACTCTCCCCACAGCCGCAGAAAAATCCCGTCCGAATCGCTGCTTTGAAAGCTTGCATGATAACCAGGCCGGCAAGGACCTCGCCTGAACCACCAAACAGCCCAGGACACGAGGGGAAGCGATCGCAGCAACTCTGCCCGGCGATTCGCCCACCCCCTCAGCCCCAAAATGACAGCCCTGGTCATGAGGGGGAGGGATCGTGGCAACTCCGCCCTGCAATTCACCCATCCCCGCAGCCCAAAATGTCCTACAGAGGCATCCGGAGCGTATGCAGGCCCAGCAAACAGCCACAGAACATGCACGGAGCTCCCTGTCAGATCGCCAGCTGGGGTCTAACTGACAGGAGGGCGGAGCAATTGCGGACACAGCGCGCTTGCTCTGCCCCTCCCAGCCAGCGATTAGGCCCCTCAAGCCTCGTCCTGCTCACTGCGGGGACGGGGCAATCACGAGGACATGCTGCCGCACATCTTCACCCTTCCTTAAGGGAAATAATGATCTTAAGTGATCAATTTATGTTGCATGAACCTGGCTTTAATCTGATAAAGCAATTAGTTCTATTTGTTCTGTCTACCTTCCTGAAAAATGAGATTCTATGTTCAGCATGCTCCACAAAACTCCCCTCTCTCCTTGTGAACATGCAGCTTTTTTAAATGGTTGAAGTCATCAAATAATTGTGCCACATATTCGTTTTGATCTTCGCATTACTGTGTATGGACCCACATGTAAAATCAATTGTTGTACATGCACCCAATCAAATTAGTGCAGCTTTCCAGCCCTGTGCAATTTCCTTTAATGAGAAGCTATGTTTTGAAGATCTACAATAACTGCTTGGGAATCTGTTGCTGTATGGGGATACTTGTCTGCAATGGCAAAAGTTATTTTTCTTTTGGAAACAGCCATCATAGTTTGCACAACACTCTGGGCAGAGAGCTGGAACTGTTTGCTCTTACCTTTAATTGTGCAGTGGCCAGGCTGACATATTATCATCTGAACTGGACCATTGCAGCAGTGCTCTGTGGCTCACTTGTTCAAGTACTCTGATTTAGAGCTACAAGCTACAATTAATCCTTTTAATCAGCAAAGGGCCCAATCCTATGGCCTCCCAACCCAGACCATGCAGCACATACCAATTGGCACCCCTGCCTGGGTGCTAAAGCAATGGGACCGGCCCTGCAGGCAGCACCAGTCCTGTTGCGCCTATGCAGCATCTTCCTAGCATTGGACGAGGCCGGCTGGCGCAAGAGAGGTGCTATGACGGGACGACACAGGAATTGGGCAAGGAAGGGAGAATGTAGATGGGGGAAGGTGAGACGTGGGCGGGCTTGGGAAGCGGCCATACAACCACATACTAAGGCCATTTGGGAGGCCGCACGGCTCTGATTCGGGCTGTGCAGTCTCCTCGGATCTGTGCCCGCTATTTAGAGGTCGCAGATCCAAGGAGCAAATAGGGGAGGCTGGAGCCTTCCCTAAGGTAAAGGAAGGCTCCAGCCTCCCCCCACCCTGTATTGGATATGGGGCTGGCTGGCTGGCCATGCCATTCCAGCGCTGGGTAAGATTGTGCCCTGAGTGTCCAGGCCAGAAAGGAGGGAATAGGATCTCAGTATATGCCACTGCTGCCAAAACCATCCTTTTCCCATCTCCTAATTGCCACTGGCCTGGCCCACTCCCTCTTCTATGAACCCACAATCATCCCCTGAACCACCCCCACAGTAATGGGAAGAGGAGGTTCAAACTGGCACCTGTCATCACACATGGCCTCTGGCTGTTTGTTATGGTGGATACAGCCTGCCAAATGGCAGAGCGCATTTGCCGCCATCAGTCTGGGACTTAGGCTGACAGATCACAAGCCCCAGATAGGATTGGGCTGCACAGTTTCAGAGCGCAATCCTATACTGTGCTGGATTGGCAAGGCTGGCTGTCCTGTGCCAAATCCAACGCAGTATTGGTTGAGCCTCCCAATGGCAAAGGCACGTTCGCGCCCTAACCGTTGAGGAGGTGCCAGCCTCCCCAATGCGCTACTTGGATCTGCGCTGGCTAAACAGCAGGCGCACATCCGAGGAGACCGCGTGGCCTGAAGCCTCATGGCCAAATCCCAAGCCTGCCCAACTCCCGCCTCCAACCCCCCTCTTTCCCACCAATCCCATGTCCAAATGGCACCTCCTTCGCACCGGCCGGCTTCAGCTGATGCAAGGGAGGCTTTGGGGATCACATGTCCTGCTGCTAGAGCACTGACACAAGAGTGCCAATCAGCACCCCTGCATTGGTGTTACATCCATTGCTATGATGTAGCGTTGATGCGACGGGCAGAATAGGATTGCGCTGCCCATTTGCTAAATTGGGGGTATCAATATTAATCATCGAGGGCATACTTTAATTGTGGGGGCTCTGAATTAAAGGCACATTTTATGTTTTTGAAGACTTCTTGGGTCTGCTATGTTATAAACGAGCACACACACAAAAATAGTCAAGACAGTCCTTTCCTTCAAACAGTGAGTGGTAGCTTTCATGTATTAAATGGTCAGTTCTCACACTTTTTTCAGTAGTTCAAGGGTTTTTGGTATGGTCATATGAAAAAAAAAGTATTTAAATGGTATAGATGAATTGGTTAAAAGACAGAAGTCTTCATTCAGTAGTTTGGCTCCACTTGTTAGCTGGACAATACAGCGAATAACTGTGTCTAATCTCGAAGTTTCTGAGGTGGATTGATATGAATGCTAATTTTGCACACATATGTATTTATTTTATTAGAGGGGGATTTAAACCCATTTTTTCTCAGATAAACTCAACGTGGGTTACAATAAATAATGCAAATACAGAATGTCTGATTAAATTGATACCTTAAAACCCTACTTACATTTTCTGTTGGCAGTTCATTTAGTGATATCTTCTTTTTGGGGATTCTGCAGACAGTCACATCTGCTTTCACTTGAGTGCCTCCAGACATTCCTATTTATTTATGCTTCTTTTTAAGCTGTTTTTCCTATCAACAACCCCCCCCCATTTTTAAATGTAAATGGATTACAAATGTTAAAATATTCTTTGTAATAATTACATTTGAAGTATTAATATCAAAGCACAATATTAAAAACCCAGTAATAAAAAAATAATAATAAAAGTACGAAATATAGCAGTATTACAATAAAAAAGAGTAAAACACAAAATAAAGAAGCAGATTAAAATAATCGCTCATGGCAAAACTGATACATTAAAAGCCAAATCCTAACCCATGCTGGAATAGGCAGGCCAGCTGGGCTGACCCATATCCAGCGAAGGGTTGGGACTGGCTGCAATGCAACCCAGAGTAAGGGGAATTAATTTTCCATACTGTATCCCATGTTGCACGGCAGCCATCCCAATAGGGCTCCTCAGATCTGCAACAGCAAAATAGCTGACACTAATCCGAGGGCACAGGGAAGGCCAACTGGGCCAGGGCTAGGAGTTTGGATTTGGCCTATGTCAACTAGGTTGGTACCATCCCCAACTCAGCTGCGCAGGTCCCTGAGTGACAGCAACCACAGCGGAACCCCTGGTGCCATGAAGCGGATGCAGGGGTGAGAGGGGGGTGAATGGAACAGGGTAGGTGGGAAGAATGGGCATGAACTAGGCTAGGGATCTGGGTGTGTTGAGGGCAGGAAGGGTGAGGCTATTGGTGGCAGCAGCCTTGCCAATGCCCTATCTCTCTTCCTAGCCTTGATCCACCTGTCGGGTTCACTCACACTTGTGCCAGCAATAGCCGCTCAGGTCTTTGTAGACTCATTGGGTCTGCAGAGATGTACATTGGAGCAATGGAACCAAAGGTGATCTTATCCGGAGGAGACTCCCATGACTGCCACCACCCTGCAAGATGCAGTGCTTGCTCTGGTGGTGCACCTGCATCAGTGGAGGGATTTTGATAAGACCGGTCTGCAAATTCCTCGTATGCATGCACCTGTGCCCCAGGGCCCCCACTTACACGTTTTTTTTCCCCAAACAATAAGTAATTTGAACACAATGTAAGTGAGAATATCCTAGATGATATTTTGTCTAGATTAGAATAAGAACTATTAGGAAATGAAACAGGCACAAGAAAAAGGAATGGAAGGCTAGTGTGCAGCAAGAAAGCATATCTGTCATAAATAAGTAGAGACAAATACCACTTCTCCTTTCAAAGAGATTTCCATACTGCTGTTTCTGTTTGCTTCTACATGGAGGCTGAGTGAATAAAATGTGGTATGTGGAGGCCATCTGGAAGTCAGAACTAAAACAAAACATGTCAGCTTATGGCTGTCATTATTAAATGGTGCGGCAAAATGCACATAATCTATGCTCCATGAACTTGAATTGACTGCCTTCTAGCTTCTAATTAGAGAGCAATTTGGGCTTCAATACGTAAAGCCTTATATTTGTTAAGGCCTGGCTGTTGGTAAAACGAAGATTTGCTTTGGGAAACAGAATAATTTCTAGGAACACGCTGCAACTTTTTAAGGCAGCAGCAAATAGAGTCTTCTCAATGTGAGCTCAGTGGCTTCCTTGTTCCTTTCTGATCATGCTCTTCATAGTGCTGTCCATTTACATAGTACAGCAGAGCCCTGAGATGAAGCCACTGAAAAGGGCTTCTTCCGTTCTGCTGTGAGGGCTTAAACTGGACTTAAAGCTTAAACTCAAGGCTTTAGCATATTATCAGTGCTGAGCAGTGGTGTAGCTAGAGTATTGGACACCCAGGGTGGGCCATGCAAAGGGTAGACATTGCCTGGTGGAGACCTGGTCTACTCTTCCAGGGGATCTCAAGGTGGAGGTCAGGTCTACTCTTAGCTTTGAGCAGCTGACCTTCTAGAGATCTCTGGGGGAAAACTGGTCTATCATCTGCTCAGTGACATGTTTGACACCCTGGGTGTACTTGATACCTAAAGCAGACTCCCCTCCCTTACTCTTGCTACACTACTGAGCTGAGGATGAAACAGGGCAGCCACCTGCTTGCTCTCTTCTGCAGAAGTTTCTTGATACCTCCAAGTGAGTTGCGGTCCCATATAACTGCATCCTCCTTTATCATTTGCAGCAACATCCATCAAAAGCTAGAGCGTGTTCATCACATGAGTCATATCTTCAGTCTTGCATCATCAAATGCAGAGAAATCAGCTGGCGGCATCCATGCATATGCGAACCCAGCCTAAATTTCATTGCAATGAATGGAAATTTTTTTGCATCCTATCCCACCTGGACCCTAAGAACATTTGCTATCTTATGGAAACCCTTGGAATCAGGGTTACCAAATATCCCTAGTTGGGTTTAAATTTAAAATTTAAAACCCAATTTTAAAACAAAAAACAAAACAAAAATAGCCTGGCCTGTTCATGAGCTTTTCCAGCAGCTTCATCTGCAGAAATCAGCTAGTGATGCTTGTCACAATAAATATATATTTTTCACTGGCTAATCATAGAATCATCAAGTTTGAAGGGATCCTGGAGGTCTTCTAGTCCAATCCCCTGCCTGTAGTAAGAAATTATCATGGGGCATCTTCAGCAGGTGCCTGTCATGTTTCTGCTTGAAGATCTCCAGTAGAGAAGAATCCACCAACTCCCTTGGCAATCCAATTCACGACTAAACTGCCCTTACTGTCACAAAGTCTGCAGATTAAGCAGCTGTAAATATACAGTGAGCAACTCAAAAGAAATAGTCAGTCTTGACTGGCATCCCTTCAAATTCCTCATCTGTTTTTCCCAAGCCTACTAATTCACCTCAACATTTCAACCTATGTGAAATTCAGCAATAATTGAAATGAACAGAAAAACTAAATGAGATGTCCTCCTGCACATGGCCCATTGAAATGAAGACTCTTGTGCAGTTCTTGATTTAAGGAAGTCCATACAGACACTGTTCAGCAAACGGATTAAAATATCTATAAGCAAACTGAAAACAAATATCTAGAGCCTTCATTTGGCAGAGTTTCATTTGTAGTGTACTGTGTATTCTAAACAAAATATAATGCAAAACTGGAGTTGTCATTAAATATAAATTCCGCATGGAAGCATAAACTAGCTCTTTGAGTAATTAAGTATTTTTAAAATTCATTTTATTTGCATAAATGTGTCTTATTTGCTTAGCCACCAATTTAGACTCCCTATATAGTAGAAGCCTTTTAACATTACAGTTCATTAAAATGAATATAAATTAGGCTTCTCCCCCTTTTTTTATTTTACAGGTATTTGTTTATAAAAATCTTTTTTTTTACTTTTTCCTGATCAAACATTGCCTCTTATACACACAAGGATTGGAGGGTTCTGATATTCATTTCCTATTCATTATTGGGATAATGCATGTGAAGAGTTTTTAAACACTCAGTGCAATCCTACGCCTGTCTACTCAGAAACAAGACCACTGATTACATAATGTGCAGATAGTATTGCACATTATGATCTTGCTGAAAAGCTTCTTCTTGTCAACCTCACAAGTTAACCTGTACCTGAACAAGTGCTTGAGACATGGCCCAAATTTTGGATGGAGGCTAAGGAGGAAGAGGAGCTGGTGGGCCAGACTTGGATGTGACTTATGAGTAGCATACACAGTATTGCACTGTAAGAGATGGACATTCTGCTGAACCTATGCATGGGGTAGTAATGATCCCTAGTAATGATCCCTGGATCCTGGAACTAGCAAAGTCTGTATTTTCTGTCATAACTAAGCAAAATCAGTTTGGCCCAGTTCCCATACCCTTATAGGTAAAGCATTATAGCAATGGTTCCCAAACTGTGTGCCATGGTGCCAAAGAGTGGGATGTTGATGGTGGCCTCTTCATCCTGGCTCTCCTGGATTCTACCTTCTTGAATTGTGCGACATCTCATGCAATCTAAGATGGCAGCTCCTGGGAGAGCTGAGGAAAAGAGGCCAACACAAAAGAAAGGCACTGTGATCAAGGTAAGCTTAGGAACTCCTACGTTATAGCTTCTTGAGGAAGTTTTTTGCTTTTTTCTGCTTTCCGCCACCACCACCCCACATCTGTATAGTTAATGTGGTTTTATTTATCTGTTGTTGCCGTTTGCTGAATGTCTGTTATGAAATTGCGCTCCGAGCTTTATTGGGCACTGCAACACTCTCTCAGCGTCAAATTGCTGTATTGTGAAAGTCAAACAGAGTATGCTGATTCTTCTCCTAAGTGACATTGTTGAAGCATAACATACATTTAGTAACCTGCCTGACAAGTTGTCTCTTTAAGAGAGGGGTAAAAAAAAAATGATCTGACCATGATTGATGGCAAAGCTGCCCCTTCTCGGTGATGGGGAAAATAAGCTGAGTCAAAATAGATCTAGCTACATTATAGCGCTTCTCTCTTTACTCCTGTTTCCTCATTTCTCTTCATTTAGATAAGAGACTTTTGCTTTGAACACCCTTACTCCAACAGTCTCCAATATACCAACCACTGTGCTTATTACTTTCTTCTTTTCACTTTGAAATTACTTCAGAGACATTGTTTCATTAAAGTGAAGACTTTCAAACTATGCCTCCCTACGTTGGCACACTAGGTCAAGGACAACAGTGTTGACAATTACAATTCTAGATAGAGTGCGCCTGCTGCGTTGTTTGTTTTTGAACACTATTCGTAAGCAGTGCAACATAGTGGTTAGGTTTGGTTTGTATGCAATGCCAACAAGGTAAAAAGGACAAAAATGGAATTCAAGCAGCGTTTCATGAGGTTAGTATCACAATTAAGCGAGGTTAATGGTAAAGGTTTCCCCACAACCGAATGGTCGAGTCATGACCAACTGTAGGGGCGGTGCCCATGTCCATTTCTAAGCCAAAGAGCCGGCGTTGTCTGAGGATAGTTTCCGTGGTTATGTGGTCAGCATGACTATACACCAAGGTGCACAGAATGTCGTTACCTTCCCACCGAAGTGGTACCTATTTATCTACTTGCATTTTTATGTGCTTTCAAACTGCTAGGTTGGCAGGAGCTGTGACAAGCGACAGGAGCTCACTCCGTCGCGTGGTCTCGAACTGCCAACCTTCTGGTCAGCGAGTTCATCAACAGCGGTTTAACCCAGAGTGCCACCACGTCCCATATACCACATCCCATGATTGTAAGCCAATTTGCTGACCTGTAAATGTGCAGTGTTGATACAACAGGGATCTGCTGTTTGAGTGAATGCTGTGCTAGCATCCCAGTGCCATACATGTAGAGGTCAGCAATCAAGCTCAGATGTTGCATTCGCTGTAAGATCTCCCACAAAGATAGCTAAGCACACATGTGTGCAGTGGGCAAGGTGTGTAAGTGACCAAGCAGCACCAGCATTGTGACTTGTTTGGAACCAGCAAATGATAAAGCAACTGACTGGCTCCTTATCAGCTCTGAAGCTGGTGTTTTCCCCATAATATGGAGAGCAAGGATGGAGGACTCTCCCACTTTCCCCATGGTGGTAGCATAGGGATTGTGCAGAAGGAGGAGATAGTATTGCCCATTATGACCTTGATTGAAGTCTTCCCCTTGTCAGCCTCACAAGCTAACATGTACCTTTACAAATGCTTGAAAAGACATAACTTAAATGGAGTCTGAGGAGGAAGAGGGGATGATGGGCCAGACTTGGTTGCCCTGAGCTACCCTAGCTAGTGCTCCCAATTTTTTGGCTGAATTTCCTCCATCTTGTCCTCATGAGCTGTCTCAAGTTGTCCAAGGGGCCGGTGAGATACGTCACAGTTCTCTTAGATAAAGAGGATAAACTGAGGCGACCTCAGAAAGACTGGTGATGGCTGGGGCAGCTCAAGGGCTCCTGCAATCTGATCTTCTTTGGCCAATGCAATGGCTGCTGCGCTGGCCAAAGGTGTCGCAAAAATGTTGTAAAGCACTTCGGAGTAAGTGCTTCTTATTCCCGAGAGAGCAACCTCAGTAGTAAGCAGTAGCGGTAGAACAGCCTGCATCGCACAGCCAGCACAGCATCTGAATCTGCAGCTGCAGACACAAGGACGTAAAGAGCTAAGTGGCACAGGGGTGTGAGGAGGATAGTGGGGAGGGGTGTTTTTGGGTGGTGACAGCAGAATGAGGGGCAGGTTTGGCATAGGATGGGAGCAGGATATGCATCCATCATATCCTAACCCCCTTCCTGGCCTTAGGTAAAAAAGGTAAAGGTTCCCCCCCCCCGACTGAATGGTCTAGTCCTGACTGACTGTAGTGGGCGGTGCTCATCTCCGTTTCTAAGCTGAAGAGCCAGCGTTTGTCTGGAGGGCAAGTTTCCGTGGTCATGTGGCTGGCATGACTATACATCAAGGCACACAGAACGCCGTTACCTTCCCACCAAAGTGGTACCTATTTATCTACTCGCATTTTTACATGCTTTTGAACTGTTAGGTTGGCAGGAGCTGGGACAAGCAACGGGAGCTCACTCTGTTGCGTGGTCTCAAACTGTCAACCTTCTGGTCAGCAAGTTCAGCAACAGCGGTTTAATCCGCAGCGCCACCACATCCTGGCCTTACTTAGGGGTAAATAGCTGGTGTTAATCCGAGAAGCCCCATAGGGCAGGCTGAGGCATAACTAGGGGTAAGGGGAACTATATCCCTTAATCCTGAGAAGACATCCAGCCAACTTCTAGCCTGTGCTATGTACAGCACAAGCCATGGAGCCTGACTGGGCCAGCACAAGTTATGATCGCTGGCACAGTTGTAGCCACTGATAGCTTCCAAGAGCAGGCATATTTGGATGAATGAATACTTGCAGCTGCATGGTTGGTTGCTTGCCTGCCTGCCTTTAGAGGTGATTTACCTCAGATTCAAGTCTTCCTCCAAGTTGGTAACTGGAAGAAAACATAGAAACTGTCACCCACTGTATGGAATATTGCAGTTGTCTTTGGAAGCTTTGAGGGAGGCATTGAGAAAACTGGTGTGCACCATTTGACAATGGTTTACAGATAGCAAATAAAGTTAAATATTTGGATATATGTATGTCTAAGAAGTCAAGTACGCTGATGGAGAACAATTATTTGAAATTACTTAAAGAAATTGAGAAAGTTCTTGAAAAATGGAAGAATTTGAGACTGTTGTTGATGCGAAGAATTGCAGACATAAAGATGAATATATTACCAAAAGTGATGTTTCTTTTTCAGACAATCCCAATTATCTTAAAGAAGAATTTTTTTCATAACATTAAATAGAATAATAGCTAAGTTTGTGTGTCAAGGGAAAAAAGCAAGAATTAAGATGAGACTTCTTCAGGATCATAAGGATTGTGTTGGATTGGGGTTACCAAACTGGGAAATATATTATCAAGCAGTGACATTGAGTTGGATTAAAGAATGGGCAATTTCTCATAATCAAAGACATAAAATTAGAGTCGTATGATTTACAAGTAGGATGGCATGCCTTTTTAATATATAATAAGGCAAAATATTTTGGATATTTTAAGCAACATATAATAAGAAGGGCACTTTTAAGAGTATGGGAACAAATTAGATATAAGATTTATACCAAAATACCAAATTGGGTTAAACCATTAGAAGTTGCGACTAATCCAGAATGGATCAATAGAAGCCAAAATAGAAGCTATGAAGAGCTTTTAAATGATAATATGGAAATTTGTTCCAAAACAGAATTACTAAATAGAGATATTATATTGGATTGGTGGACTGAAATGCAGATAAGATCAAGATGGAAAGAAGATTTAAAAAATGAGTTTTTATACACAATATACAGATTTTGATAAACTTGTTCTAGTAAATGAGGGACAATACATAAAGAAGATGTATAGATATTTATTGGACATGAATATGGAAGATGAAGATACTATGATACAATGGGCAAGAAATGTTGGTTATGACATATCATTAGAACGTTGGGAACAAATCTGGAACAAATAAGCTTAACTATTAAGCTTACCAAGGCGGCATCATTTAAAGAAAATATTTATAAGATGTTTTATAGATAGCATATAATACCAGACAAATTAGCTCAAATGTACCCGGGAACAAATAAGAATTGCTGGAAATGTCATAATTCTGTAGGGACCTTCTTTCATATGTGGTGGACATGGTGCAAAGCAAAAAAGTACTGGGAGAAGGTACATACTATATTACAAGATATATTATCGCATTTGAACCTGAATTATTTCTTTTGAATTTTTTTTATCAGCATTTAGTAAAGACGTTAAGCATATTATAGTAAACATTAACACTGCAGCTAGACTTGTATACGCACAGATATGGAAAAATGTAGAAATACCAATGGCAGAAATTTTATTGCAGAAGATTTTTGAATTGGTAGAAATGGATATTCTGACAGAAAGAATGAGAAATGGAGATATAGATAGAATAGCTAATATTTGGAAAGTATTTTATGTATGGTTAGACAGATAATATATTAGCTGAAATGTTTTCTTCTTGAGCGTTTTTTTGGATTGAATTACTGATGTTAGAAGTAGACTTTTGATTGTTGAAGAAGTTATATGGGGTAAGTAAAGATGTAGTAATCAGATGTGTACATTTAACTGTAATTGCTGAGATGGACAGATGCCTAATGTGTTTTCCTTGTATCCCTTTCCCTATGTCTTTTTCCTTTCCCAACCCATAACTATAAAATTATATAATAAAAATTTATATTTTAAAAAAAGAGAGAAAACTGGTGTGCACCTAGGAAATTGCACGTTATTGTCTTCAGTGATAAATTAGAAGTGCATCTAAGGCCCCCTCTGAAGTTGCTGTTAGTGGTGTGGAAGCTGCTCCACTTTGGCTCTTCCCTATGCTAAATGGCAATGTAAGACGTTAATAGCTGTGTAGGATTTCCGTCCAACCTGGTATGGTCATAGGGAAAGAATCCATTGACAGATGCCTTCTTCCCAGATCAGCATTGCTTCATTTCTAATGGAAGCAATGCAGGCCTGGCAAGATGCTGCATCTAGATGCCTCCCATGTGACGACATTTTTGAGCGATGAGGGAAGAAGCCGTATTGCTCTCCTGCCACCATCATTAGAAGTGGGAATCTAAGTGATGCTAAGCACAAAACGTTGTATAGCAATCAAGAACTTACATTACAAAGCTCACCAGGAGAATAGGCTTAAATGTACGCTGAATTTTGGCCAGGGATTTTATTGCTTGTAAAGTGTGGTATGCCCTGTAACAAACATGTTACAAATACATGTTGACTTCTCAAAAAAAGACAAAAAAAATGATCATACAGGAAGGCCTTCAGACTTTCAGGCATAGAATTTGTCATTTGACAATGTCTTCCACAGACCACTAGTTCCGTTCGCTATTCAAGACATTATACAAAGGGGAAAAAAAATTACCTCTGTTTTCAAAACTATTTGCTGTTGAGCTTCATACTGTGCTCTTCTGCAGTCATTACACTGGGTATACATTACTCTATCCTCACATGCCAATTTAAAACAGCAGTTGGCATACATGTTGCCAAGCTCCAGCTTTCTAATGGAACAGAGAGGCCCATCTGGACACATTTTATTCAGTGCTCTGGGGCAAGCTGACCTCACAGTTTTGTATAAATGGGTAACTATTAATACTGCCTAGAGAGCAAGTTGTCTGAAACCTTTCTGGAAAGAAATCTGCAGTCACCAGTTCCCTACAGCTGCCAGGTTCCATTTTAATTGCTGTATATGAGTTTTGAGGGGAGTTTGTTGGAGAATACTGTTGATATTACTTGGACTGATCCATTTCGTGCTCATTCCAGTCCTCATCTGAATGGGATGAGAGTCTGCAGTACAGATCATGCATTTTTTTCTGCAATAATGTTAGTCTAGTAACACTTAAGGACCCCACTACAGGTCTGACTACAACAGAAAAAAAAAATTATGAGGTCAAAAAAAATGAACAATAGGTGGCACTATGCAACATATCAAAAAAGCCAACATATGTTGCCTTTCAGTGTTTTTATTTTATAAAAATAAAATATTTTAGCTACCTTCAACATTTTGCAAAATGAAAATGTGGGGTATAAGCACTTTGATAAGAGTTAAAAAAGGAAATTTTCAGTTCTGAGTTTTGCATTTTAGTTTTCTGAATTCAAACAGCCCAATCCTACCTAACTGCCCATGACGCAATGCAACAGCACCAACATGGTGTCTACTGCATCCGACATTGGGGAGTTTTGGTTTCCAGAGGCCTCTTTGGGGCAAAGAAACATTTGTCCTGGAGGAGGCCCCTGCCAGCCTTGAGAGACTAATCGGAAATTGTGCCAGCAATATTGCTGGCACAAGTCCACCGTCCTATGCTGGTGGACCATGAAGGCAGATAAAGCCCAGGATTCAGTGGACATTACTGCTGGTGAACCCTCCCCCTTCCTGGCTTGATCTGCCTTCTTCCCTGGGCTTCCATCTCTCCATTCCGTCCATCCCTTGCCCAATGCCATTCCTCCTTCCTCCCTCTTGCATCTGTTTGTCATGGTATACAGAGTCTGGTAAGACTGAACCAAGCTTTTCTATGTGGACAGTAGCTCATGGCACCAGGCCAAGGTATAGATAGCACCTGCGTGCAGGAGAAGGAACAGTATAATTACTGGTGGGCTACAGCTGTGGCTGAGGTGGACGTGCTTCAGAGCACATAGTGTATGGCCACCTCATGGAAAGCGCTGATTGGTGGGCAGGCCTCAGCACAGGTATATAAGGGGACAGGTTCCCAGTGCAAAGTGTGGGTAGGAACGTTAGGAGGGGAACCGCTGTCTATTTGACCATCGACATATGCTGTGTAAGTTGCCAACTGCCGTGTCCTGTGTACTGTGCTTAGCTGGACTGATATGTATGGAATGTGACCTTCGCCTGGAAACTGACTACGCTTGCTGAATACATTCTTATCTGTGCAAAGACTGTGTGTGTTGCATTTCTTTGCTAAAGCTAGAGAAGCCTTGCCGTAGCTGGCTGGGGAGGCTGCTTCCTCTGTGTACCGAGCTGTAAACTCTGCTGACCATGCCTGGGGTTTGGCGTGAGAGCCCCCAAATTTGGGGTCCTCTCCAATGCCACCCGGGCATATATCTTGAACCGCGACACTGTTGTCTATCGCTTTTCAGCAGTGCACCTGCTTTAGCACATCACCTTTCATGATAGCCGGAAAGCACATTACGTCGCCCAACACTCATTCTGGCAGCACAACAAGCCTTTAGTTATAAATTTAAAGTTTTGTGAAAGAAAACTCGGTTTTCAATATCTCAAATGTATGTTTGTTCCTAAACTCCAAATTCCTACCCTGAAACTCAAGTAATTTGAAAGTTATTGCCAATATCTGAATCTGGTAATATCTGTCTATACTGAGTGTGTGTGTGTGTGTGTGTGTGTGTGTGTGTGCTGGGGTTGGTCTCAGCAATAATTATAAGAAGCATCCTCTGATCCTACAGATTAAAAGAAAACAGTTTGACAAAGTAATTAGTCGCTATGGGTAACTCTTTACAGTGAAGGGCTACCTAATCACTGTGATTTTAATCCTAAAAAGTTATTCTTTTTAAGTAGCAGTTATACTGAAATAAGTAGGACCATGAGCAGTGTGAGCTCCATGTTTCCCAGCTCCACCACACATGGGCAGCAGCATTCAAGGTCTTAGGGAAGTCTGCAAAGCTTTCTGTATGAAGCCATCCCCCCACACTTCTGACACAAAACCCTAAAGAAGGAGGGCAATGGTGATAATCCCGTTTACGTCATGAATAGAGGTCGTAGATCAGCATACATCACAAATAAGAACATTCCACACATGATACAATACAATGCATTCATAATCATAAAACAACAGGTGTTTGTTTCTGGTGAATAGAATAGGATTATAGCTCATTTTAATGGCCAGGCTGGGCTTATTTCTAGGGTAAATAACAGTGTTTTCAAACACCTTTAGTCATGAATAGTGCAGAAAGATGTGAGGCTTCTAACTCTGCTGCAAGGAGATGATGTCATTACCTTATGCTCCAGCTGAGAGATCACTAAGCAACAGTAAGTAACCTGGAATGCACAAGCAACATTGTCAATCCACTCAGATCTCAAATTTGCAGACCTGGAAATGTGCTAAAGGTGCAAGAGCTGCATCCCCTCCCCTCCCCTTCTTTCCTCTGCCCATGCATTCAGGTTTTAATAGTTTCTGGTTCAAACGAACTATCCTTTAGAGTTACATCTACACTGATGACTGTGGTTTGTGTTTGCTCCTATTGGACCTGAGCACATGGGGTGAGGGAAGAATGCAGCACATGTGCACATTGGAAACATTAAGGGCCCAATCCTATGGGCCATAACACCAGCGCTGCATGCATACCTCCAGTTTTGGGTGTTGTAAAGCATGTCCATGGCACCTTGGGAGGAGGGAGCACCTGTGCTGGGGCAGCACCAGTTGGCGCTGCGCCTCAATGCTGACAATACGGCTGGCTGGCACTCCCGCAGTGCCAGACAGAGGTAAGGCCCATTTTGGCAAGGGGGGGAGGCAGGAGGGAGTAGAACTGGGTGAGGGGAGTATTGGGCCCAGCTGGGAGGTGGGGTTGGTGGTGGCTCCCACCGTCGGATCCTCAATCTGCACATCGGGCTGGGCAGCCCAATATGGGATTGATCAAGCCTCCACTAGCAAAATAGCTGGGGAGGACTCAAGAGTCCCATTGCGGAGCCCACAGCTTTCTTCAGGGGAAGGGGACAAATGCTGCTAATCCCGTAGGATACAACAGTAGCCATTTTGCTACTGCTGCTCCTATGGAACTTGGGCAGTTTAGGATTGGATTGCTAGTATTTTTTTTAAAGAACTAGCCCAGTTGGCAAGAAGAGCCCGCTCATGTTAGTTTTAAGCAAGTACCATCATTCCCAAAGTAGACCAGCACACTTTACTACTGGTTTTAAACACTTGTATCCAGCGGGGGCATTCAGCCGGTACGCTGGGCAGGAGGAACAGGTGAGCGGCAGCTTGCCCGTAGCTTACCGCTCCATTTCGCCGTCTTCCCCGCCCCCGCGGGGCCCACGGGGGCGGGGAAGACGGCGAAACGGAGCGGTAAGCTATAAGTGAGCTGCCGCTCACCCGTTCCTCCTGCCCAGCGTACTGGCTGAATGCCGCTGCTGCTTGTATCCCACTTTCCTATTGGCTGACAATAAGATACTAGTTCACAAAAGACATGAGCCAAAGAATAAGGCAGCATGAAGGCTCTCAGTGAGGGTGCTCAGGGGACTGATGATGTCAAATTCCCACTTCCAGTTTTCAGGCGCTGCTGCTGTTGCATTTGCTGCTGCTTGTTAAATGCTCTATAATGTGACATCCTGGAGGGAAAAAGTCTGCCCCTTGGTTACCTAGCAACCAGGGCTGGACTGCATACCACAATGCAAAATTGTCCTTGCTTCAGTCCTTCAGCACTACTGCTATTAGATGATAGCAGAATCACAGAACCAAGGCTATGCAGAACCCCTCTAAGAAATGTCACTTGTCTCATCACTTGCTTCCCTCAGATTTCTTCAGACATTTACCCTAAACAGGAACCTCAAAATTCACCTCAAAATACCTTTCAGTATATGCCAGTGACAACTTTGCACATGGGTTGTCCCACTACATGGAGAGTATCAGCTTGTCCCAGATTGTATCAACTTTTCCCACTACATGGAGAGATGGTCAGTCACCAATGTTGGACTTCCAAGAGGGCATCCTATGCTGGTGGACCAAAGGCTTACTAATAACCTACACTAATGTTTTCTATGGATCCCAGCAAAGAACGAGCAGAAAACTCCTCCTGTGAAATGCTGTTCTGCTCATTGAAGCTCTTTTGCTCCACGACCTGAGAATAAGCACTATGGAACAAAGGGGGCTGACTAAATGTGACTAAATGTGAATTTAGTCCTTCTGACTAAATGTGAATAGGATAAGCCTCCTTCAGAACTCCTTGCACATTTTGCCTCAACAGGAACGTCTATTCACCCTGATTTTCTTCTAGCAAAATGGGATGGCAACCTTACCCAGAACAATTGCAAAAGCAATTTTTCAAGTAAGCTTTCAAAACATAAAAATTACAGATCAGAGTGAAATGAAAGGTAGGATAGTCACAGAAACAATAGTTACCGGCTTAGGAAATTGATGCATATGACAAAATAAAAGTTCTGCGAGTGACTGTTAAATCTAACATGAAACGAACAAAGAGAGTATAATAGGCGTGAATGAGAACATAAGCAAAGCATTAAATTATCAATAGTCTTAATCTAATTTAGCAACTCAAAATATTCCTGTAATGTAATGCAAGCAAGGTTACACCAAAAGAGATTTCCACTGATATAAGGGATTATAAAAATTCTTTTAAAAATTGACTAAAGTTATTCCTAGTTGTCAGCCAATTGGCCATAGTCTGGTTACTGATATTTGGATTCAAGAGCAGTGGATAAGCGGAATGAGAACTCAAGTCAGACTTTCAAAAGCACGTGTTATTTTGTTGATTCATGTAGATTCATTTTGTTGATTCATGATTCAAGTCATGCATGTTCGACTCGGTGTGACTCAAGCATGAAACTGAAAAACATGAATATGAAAACATGAATATGAAAGCCCGCTGGTCTGGGTGTGCTTGTTTACTTTTTTCCATGGTGAAAGACCTCACGGGGCCATCCGGAAGCCGGCAGTTCCAGCCAGGAGGCAGGGGAGGGTTGGTATTTTGCATTGAGCAGGAGGTGAGGGAGGGAGGTGGGAACGGGCTCTCTTGTCCATCTTTGAAGGAACCAATGATCACTGGATGAAAAATGGATAGTCTGATTTTTTTGTTTGGACAAGGGAGGGCAGAAGGAGGCGCCCTAGGAGTTCTTGCCTTAGGATTGATGGGAAAAGCCCAGGGAGGGGGAAAAGGAGGAGGCGGTAAAGCCAGGAGGCAGTTCGTAGTGATCATTCGGGCCCCATTGTTACTTGGGAGGAAGAAGACTCATACAATGAGCAGCCACAATGGGACTACATCTGAGCAGAACTACAAAGAATTGGGTTGTACTTCGACATAAGCCTCCCAGCTGCTGCACGTAATCTTGTTCTCACTTGCCACTTCTCTCCCTTCCCACCTTGCCCATAGTCCGTGCCTTGGCATGCCTAACCCATGCCACCTGCTTCACAAAAGACATGTGACTCAAGTCCATGTCTTGGGAATTTTGAGGGCATGTTTCCATGGCACTTGCTAGGACTCAAGCATGAATCAAGTTGTGGGGGCAGAGACTTGGGACTTGACTTGAGTCTTGTTGCAGCATCAAATTCCCATCCCTGGGGATAAGACATTGCTTTGATTGATTTTTATAGACCCAAATGCAAACTGATAGTTCATAATTGAGTGAAGCAACCGTAATTGCCTCAATAAGCTAAATTTGATTCATTTATCAGAACTCTCTCAAAGCTGCATCTGCAACAATACACAATTTATGTTCCAAAAGTAAAAGGTTTTAGCTTGATGATCGCCACTTTTGTACTTACATTTATGTAATGAGCACAATCCTAACTGCTGGTTGAGCTCAGTGTTGCAATTGTGTCATAAAGCAGAGCCAACTCAAGGGCTGGCGGTACACCTAGAAAGAGTGCCAGCTGGCACAGGTAAGGTTGCGCTGGGCCACGGAGGGGCATGGGGAAGATGGCAAGGAAGGGTGGAATGGGCCTGGGAAGGGAGATCAGTCCTCCCTGTATCCTAACCCCCGAGCCCACCCACCGTTACACTGGGCTTCCCAGATTTGTGCCAGTTATATAGCTGTTGTGGATCCAAAAAGCCCCATGGGGGTGTGGGGGTGGGTGGGACTTTACCTAAGGTAAGTGGAAATATATCCCCTTACCCCAAGGAGTCTTCCAGCCACCTCCTAATCTGTGCTGGATGTAATACAGGTTGTGCAGCCTGGCTGTGCCAGTGTAGGTTAGGATTGGAGTCATACTGTGCCATTTTCGACCATAGCTAGAGGTGGTGTTAAACATTTTAATGTTTTCCCAGATTTTGTTTTTTTCCCAAGGAGGAACCGTACAGAAAGTGGTGTTACGTGGTTTTATTCCCAGGGGTCATTTTTATAAATGATAATTATACATTATAATCACCTTAAAATATACTAGGTAGGTGATATAAGTGGTATAGTGTTAGCAGATGCAGGGCACAATCCTAAACTGAGTTAGCCCAGCATAAGCTAAACCAGCAAAGTTTGGCCAGCACAGGGGCCACCATAAAGTATGTTTGGACCACTCTCGGAGTCAGAGAGGCCATACACAGACGCGACCTATCCTCCGTGACTGCAAGAGTGGTCCAAACATACTTCACGGTGTCCCTTTTGCTGGCCAAACTTTGCTGGCTTAGTTTATGCCAGCCTAACTCCAGTTTAGGATTGCGCTCACAGTCACAGTCCTTACCCACACACCTCCCAGTCCATCCCACTATTTATTTATTTATTTATTTATTTATTTATTTATTTATTTCACAAATTTCCCAGCTTATTTTATCATAGATTTGGGGTTCTTTGGGAAGGGGTTGTTTTCAAAGAAAGGGTGTTATCTGTTTGTATTTTGTTATCTCGCACACTCATGTGCACACACACACACACCTCTAACCATAGCTATACAAAACATGGCTGAAGCAGCTGTGTGTGCTCAGTGGAGTGCCATTACATTTCCCGTTTGAGTGGAAATTGCTCTTCCAATGACTACAGTGACCTCGAGTTCATTCTTAATCATGAATCATCTTATCTCTGACCTCCAGCTAACTTTCTAAGCAAAGCCAAAGTTATAGTTGCACAGCTGTAGCTATTCTGAAGACCTTAAAATGTCTCCCAGAGGCAACTCATGGAAAGGAAAGGTGATAACTAGTGAAAATCAGGTTGCTGGACTCTTGGGACTATATGAGAGATTGCTGGAAGACAGAGTCATTGCTCCTAGCTCATCTCTTCTGTCCTCTAACCATACCAACTGTGCAATCAACCACCAACCATCAAGATGAACCAGGCCACGTTCACTGCTCACCTGTCTTGCATGATTAATGGCATAAAAGTAGAGATACAGGTAATGCACTCTGACTTCATTCCTAAGAGAAGCCATAGACTTTGCCATGTGGTTCCCTTTTGCACATCATTCCAGTGTGCCTGCGCCATTCATCCCTATGGTTTTGAACATAAGTGAATAGTCAAAGAGTGTTGTCGTGCATTCACTGTCTAATTTGGAGGTGGCAAATAAGTTGGAGCCAATGAGGACAAATTTTCACCCATTTTGGGGGTGCTTATTTGTTGTGATGTTGGGGCAGCGCAGGTGTCATTTTTTAATGTCACACCTGTGCAACTAGTGAAGGCAGCTGTGTTCTGGAGGCTGAGAGCTTCCTGGTGGCTAGAACCCTCCAGCTGCTATTTTCTTTCTTGAAATTTGTAGGAAATGTCAGGATACGGTGTGTACTTTGTGGTCACTTGGTGCTAATGTATTTATTTAAAATATTTTTTCCACCTTTCCTCTGCCAAGGCAGATGCCCAAGACAACTCACAATTCTCCAAATAAATGTAAAATACATAAATACAATATATAATATATATAAGCCATTAAAGGAGGGCAAACTGTTTACAATCCAAGGACTGTTGCAAAAGCCCAGGAGGCAGGCAATCCATCACCAAACGCCAGGCAAAACACAAACATTTTGAGCCCTCGCCAAAATTCCATGAGGGAAGGGGTAGATTTTAGTTCCCCCAGTAGGGAGTTCCATAGTTGTGGCGCCACTACCGAGAAGGCTTTAAAGGTCATGCCATTATCATTAGGTCCCAGAGTCTTCATGCACAGGTGCAGTATTAAAGGAAAATAAAAAGGATGAACTTTTTAAAGGAAAACTTTTAATAGCGGCCCAATCCTATGCCGGCCTTTGCTGGCTGGACGGGCACACGTACTATCACAAATGTGCCATGAGACAAGACGCAGCAGTGCAGAGGATCCTGGCAAGGAGATCTCCAGCAGCCTCTAGTCCTGCACTGGGTATGGTGGAGTCTACACCCTACTGGATTGCAGTGTGGGACATTTGTTAGGACTGGGCCGCTTGTGTCTGCCCCTGGATGTGATTTTGAGAATTGATTGTGAGAATTGTTCAGACCAGCAATAATATGCTTACATAACACTATGTATTTATTTAGTTCTAGTGCATGTGTGACTGTGCAAATATCCAATTTATTTAAATTGCGTGCACTACGCACATGATGTCTCCTTATTTTTTTTTAATCTTTTAAAAGATGGTAGTTTGGCAACATGTGCACTCTGCCAGAGCAATTTCCAGGGTGTACATTAACAGAGCAATCATATACATGATTATTCAGAAGTAAATCATGTTCAATGGAGCTTATTCTCAGGTAAGTGCATATAGCAGTGCAGCCTAACGCATCCTAGACACATGTTCCTGGGACTAAGTGCCATTGAACAAAATTAAGCTTATTTCTGAGTAAACATGCATAGAATCATGCTGTAAGTTTTTTATTTCTCTTGCTGTGTGTCCTTCACCCATCTAGTTTAACCCAAATTTAACTTTGTTCTTCTAGTTCAATTGAACAACAGATAGAAAAGAATTCCTCTGCAGTTTCTAGTGATATTTCATGCATTCCTTTGTTTTGATGACCAACTCACAGTGTTACGAAACTTTGCAGAAAATAAGGGATAATCACACTATACAACAAGATTTGGATCAATATCTTACATTTTTCAAAGATAGCCTACCAATTTAATAATCTAGTATGTTGGGTACTTGACAAAAATGCACAGCATCCTAGATAATCAAAAAGTAGTTTTTCTGATACTGATACTGAAATTTTTTTCCCCTTACAACTTTCCACTTTAATGTATTTTATCTGTGGAAAGAAGACTTCCATTTGAAGCATTTTCAAATTCTTAAAGTGAATAGAAGGAACGAAAGAGATACTTGCAGTTTAAATGATCAAATGGCCTCATTTCTTGCCTTTTGTTACCCAAGTGTTTTACTGTGGAATAAGCTTTACTACTGTAGACAGATTGTATTTTAACTCACTTAAGAACCCTCACTTAGAACTGCATTTTCCTGAAAATTAATCTTAACAGCTTCCTGATAATACAGTACCTCATTTAGTTTAATGTTTAGAGAACGTTGAGTTAATGAAGATGAAGGTAGTGGTTGAATTGGATAAGGTTCTGGGGAGATAACTTCTTTTCTTAATTTCTTTTTCATAAAATAGTTTTAGGTATTCTATAATAGATAACCTTAAATAGCTACATCAACCTCACCAAAGTTGGGGGAGGGGGAGCATTCTGTTGTCAATAAAATCTGCTAAAAGTATTAAGCAGAACTGAACAGGACAAAATCGTTTTCAGGATTTTCCGCTGAATTTTCTAATTAATGTTTACCCTATGAATAAAAAAAAATGCTGTTTTGCTTATACTTGTTGGTTGTATTGCAAACAGAGGAGTGACAACAGCAGCATACAACGTAAAAGTGTATCCTCAAATAATGCCGGGAACTCAACGGTGAATCTTCTGACAAGGGCCAAACTGCTTTGATTTGGCCCTATGTGCATGTTTGTGAGTGTGTTTTAATAAATATGTGGACATTTAAAGCCACAGAGCAATACGATCAGGATTGGGGGCCTGACAGAAGTGGCTTTGACCTAATCCAGATTTGGAAGACCCACAGACGATATTTCTCTCAGGAAGGAGTAGTCCTTCCAGAGGAAAATATCAACTGCAGGGAGCCGGATCTGGATCTGAATGATGGCAAAAAGCCTCCCTGCTTTTCTCCCACAGTCCCAATCGTGCTCAGGACCTCCAGGTTGATATTGAACAGCAGGAAAAACAACATATGCAAGGCCAAATGACATAACTATCATCACTCCTAGTTTGGCCCTCATTGCCTATAAATTGCAGAAGGTGGATGTGTCACAATGGCTTCTGTTGATGTCTAGTCCACCTCTTTGCTCTTTGCAGGATAAAGAGCAAGGACTAGGAAGATACCTTCAGATATGTGCTCTGTGGCCCAGTATGGGGAAACCTTGGGACTTCAGCTGGTTTATGGAGGTTCAGCTGGATTATAGGTGCCAGAGTGAATCCACCTCTGTAGGCATCCCACTGACATTCCTTGCTCTGGATCCCTTGCTATCAAGGTTGCTAAAGCATATCTGGCCATCACCTTGACTGCAAGGGTTTAACTGTATTTGGCTTTAGACCTAACTTTGTAGGTGTAACAAGAGTTTCATTTGTTCCTTGCCTGTTTTTATTCTTGCAGGGCCTGCTTCTCATCCTGCTTGCTTCTATAATGCTGCCTACGGGCCAGCATCATGAGGGCCCCCAAAGTGCCTTACAGCAATAATAAAACACCACTGAAAAGTAACACCGTCAATAAATCAAGAATGAAATATTCAATAGGGACAGAATACAGTAGCATAAAATGAGATATTAAAAGTGAATCTCCCATACACCCAAAGGCTGGGCAGCTTTTGCTTCCTTCCGAGTTATTGCTAGTGGGGCATTTCATACCTCTGCAGTACAGGCACTGTTGGCTTTCACCCCTACTCTTTGTGAAGTCAGGTCATCTGCACATATTTGTGAGGCCTGTTAGTTTATATTTTTGAAAAGATGCAACTTAGAGAGCAACCCTAACGAACCTTCCCTCACCTGGGTAAGAGCAATGCAGTTCTGAAGTATGGGAACATACATTCCTTTACCTTGAGGAAGCTCCTGACTGCCCCCCCACCCACCGCAGGATGCAGCACATGCCCCACTTGCACACTATGTCAGATCTGGAAAGTTGGTTAGGATTTGGGCCTTAGAGTGTGCCTACACTGTACCTACCTGAGACTGGTGTCTGACAGGCCAAATAGACTTACTGTAGGAGGATAGGGATTGCATCTTCCACCATTTTTCTTTTTTTTCTTTTCAAAGCAATGGGGGCCCCTGCAGAAAGCTATGCTGGAGGGTGTAGGGCTTAACCCTTTCTCTCCATGCCATTTCTGCCGTTGTTGAAATCCTGCCCACCTCCATTGCTCCTACTAGGGAAAAAGATGGCCGCCTCTCCTTCTTCCCATCAGAACCAACAAAGGTTTCATCAGGGTGATTTCATTTGGGGAAAGGGCACAGAAGAGAAGGATGAAGCCCCTCCACCCCCCCCCCCAGCACCATGTTGCAATCAAATTTGCAGCCCCTCTTCACAACTTTGAAATAAAGAAAAAGATGTTGGGAGACATAAGCACAGCTTCTTCTGCTGTCTCCCATATGGGGGGAGGGAATATTTTTGTACAAAGCCAACCTACCTTTTTCTTGCTTCTCTCAGGAGAACTTCAAAGAGAGATTAATGAGACCTCTATAAACTATCAAATTGACAGCAACTACCAGAGAACAACAGGAAGTGTTGCATTAATTCCCAAATAATGAATTCAGGAGCTTCACGGGGTGCGGTGGGGAGTGTGTAATCCAACACACACTGTAGGGATAATGACTTACTGGGATTGTTTTAATGAAGAATTATTGAGAGTCAATCGAGCCTTTCTGATTACAGAACACATAGTCGCTGGTTGATGTCATTTAATTGTCTTTATCGAGGAGAAAAGGAATGCATTTAAATAATTTCCATATTTTTACATTATATATTATCGTTCAGAACTTGGAAAAGAACATGGTAAACTTCTGAATTTAGGTGGAAAAGAGTAAAGCTTCTAGTGAGAAGAGCAACAAATATTAGACTTTTTTTTTTTTTTGCTACATGTATATGCAGCCAGAGGCGTTTCTACAGGGATGGCAAAGCTCTAAGTGTTGCAAGAAGCCTTCCCCTGTCATGTACATCCCTCCTCTCCCTTGCTGCTGTAGCCAGTAAGCAACGCCAAGATGTTGCTTTTCCCTGTGAGGATTGGCTAAAACGGTGCAGGAGAGGAGTGATTTCCACTGCAAGGTAAGGCTTCTTGCAAGACTTACAGCTTTGCATCCCTGTAGAAACGCCACTGTATGCAGCTCTGGTCAGCAATCCATTTTAAAGGAGGGGCAAGCTGAAGGCTGGGTGGTGTCTCGAGCCTTGCCTGCCCTCAGCCTTACACAGAGCCCCAGCAGAACCAGGCAGTTGCACAGCCACTGAACTCACCAGATCCTCGCTCATCTCTGGCAACAAAGGGGTGCTGGTATTCCACAGATTTAGCCCTGCAGCCTCCTTTTACTGGTGCCAACTTGCATTTAAAATGAAGATGATTGTTTCTGGTTTGCAAGGACGCCAGAGCTGTAACAGGCTCTAAAGGCCCCCTGCGTCACAGCGCCTCCAGCACGACCGTCCCCTGTGCTGCCCCGCCCCACCCCCAGCATCCATAAATTCTCCATTTTGGAGCCACCCAGATGCAGGGACGGGCAGATGGGCAACTGTAGGCACCAGCTTAGGCACCCATCTGCCAATGGCGGCCCAGGCTATAGCCCCGTGTGTTGCCCCACAGATGATCCGCCTCTTGAGGAAGCAAAACATCAAAACCAATACCTTCTATTTATTGTGATTGCAAGAGAACATCAGGAGCCACTATCAATGCCAACAACAGGCCAGGCTGCATGTTGCTTACTCATCTGTACGACCTCATATAGGAAAAGATGCACCTGCTCATGTAGGACTCATGTCATGGCTCACAGCTGGAGGAATTCAAGACATTTTCCTTCCATTTGGGTTAATTTGAAACATCCCCCACATGATTAAATAAAAATGCCCCAGTCAGGAGCCAAGGCATGAGTGTACATCTTTTACCATGTGCGGCTAGTTGCATAGGTATGCCTCATTCCAAAAGTTTCCAGAAGTTCACAAAATTTCATTCCAAAATCAGTCTGCACTAAAATCTGCACAAGCTACAGTTTTTTACTCACTTTCAATTTAGTTTTTCAGTGTAAATCCATCCAGGTTTCAATACTAGCCAGCTGGGGTGAAGCTGGTCACTCGGGACTTGGGATTTGGAGCCTTGGGAATTTTGGGGGCTATAATGACCACTCCACCCACATTCTTTGATCTTCCCTCAAGCACAATGTACCTTCTAATGCTGTCTTCCACACCCTTGCCTTATGTTACTTCCATAGAAGCATCACTTCTATCTGCGCACCTGGTCTGGTGTCGCCTTAGCAAGCTCCAGCAGGTATGAGGAAGATAAGGAAACAAAGGAAAGAGATAAGTTGGTCAGAGACTGTAAGGAGTCACTTCACAGCTCAATTATCACAAGCCCAATTATCCCATGTAATGGGCCAGATAAGGAACTTCAAGGGTCCCCAGGCCTTATATCTGACATACCATCCTAGTGTTTCTATGAGTGTTGCTTAGTCTGGAGGCTCCATACCATCTGCCAATGAGAAGGGCTGAAGTTCTATATTCCTGTTACTTTCTGTGGTTTCCCTCTAAAGCCCTGCTTACAATTATACCTTTAAAAAAAAGGTAGTACAGACTATATCTGAACTATCTGCGAATTCACTTATTTGCTAGGTTAGAATTTCTACTTTCCGCATCTGCACCTCTTTCCTCGTTATCCACTATGCAGAGACCTTCAGAAGGCTGCAGGGACCTTCAGAATGGCACCTGCGACCAGGACTGACCCCTTTAAAATGGCTGGCAGAAGCATCCTCCAGCCATGTTTAAGGGTCCATGCTGGTCACAGGTGCTATTCTGAAGGTCCCTTCAGCCTCTGGAAAGTCTCTGCAGCATTCAGTTATCTTTTGGCACTTCCTGCTGCACTCTGCAGGCTTCCTGAGGGTCTCTGCTGGATTCTTCTGATGGCGGATTCTTCTGATTGCTCCTGACCCCGTTGATTCCATAGGATCAATGGTTCATTATCTGCAAGGATTTCCAGGATCCTAACCCTAGTGGATAACGATTGCACTTGTGATTTTGATCCTATCCCACTGGGCTTTTCAGCAGTCTCAGACTTGTTCAGGTTGCTTTGTTCCTTGGGAAACACGTGGCCTAACTTTGCAAAGAGATGTGTTTTTTCTTCTTCCTTTCAGCTGGTGCATGCAACACTTTCATGCACAATCTAATTCCATGATAATAAAACAGCAGCACAAAACTCTAACAAAAATACTGTCAGTGCCAGAACCTCATCCTTTTTTATCGTTCATCATATTCTGTACAATGCTGCTAATGAATGATCACAAAACCTTAAAGGAAACAGAATGTAATGAAAATGCTTTTGAAAGTGCTTGGCCCATTCACTGGGATGCTCTTTTTAAACCGATGGCTTATCTTGCGGAATATCTGTGGAAAGGTTACGTCAACCTCCAGACCATTTCTGCCAGTTTTGTCCAACTTACCTGATCTCTTTTTCCTCTGCTCTGTCTTCATCTAGTTTTGTAAAAGGGATGAGATCACATCTCCTAAGTTATTGAACAGAAAGTTCCAAAACATTATTGTGGCTCTGAATGTTGCAAGGGGTTTAGATACAGTGCCCATTTCTCTACAGTGCCCATTTCTACAGTCCAAGGAGAATTGTGTGTCAGCTTGATAAAGAGGAGAGGTTTGCAGAAATGTTAGCAAAACTTAGATTCTCTGAAATCTAGGGATTTAAATGACAGTTTCTCAGATCATCTGTAAATTCAGACCTGGCTTGGATATCAGTAAAGGGCAGGGGAGTAGATTCAGGGACAGTCCCTCCCTGAGGCCAACTGAGCCTGTTGATTCAGGCAGTAGATTGTTGGGGCTTCCACCTCCATCCACTGCTGCCTGACTATTTCTTTATTTTGAATGGAAGACGTGGCATGTTGGCAAAAAAGGCGCCTGAGGGGGGACATGATTGAGACATACAAAATTATGTGTGGAAGGGATAAAGTCGATAGAGAGATGTTCTTTTCCCTCTCTCAGAACACCAGAACCAGGGGGCATCCACTAAAACTGAGGGTTGGGAGAGTTAAAACAGATAAAAGAAAGTACTTTTTTACCCAGCGGGTAGTTAATCTGTGGAACTCTTTGCCACAGGAGGTGGTGATGGCATCTGGTCTTGATGCCTTTAAGAGGGGATTGGACGGATTTCTGGAGGAAAGGTCCATCGTGGGCTACAGGCAATGATGGATTGTGCAACCTCCTTACAAAGGTGGTGGGCTACTGGTACCGGGTGCAAGGGAGTGGCAACAGGATGCAAGCATCTTGCTGTCTCATGCCTCCCTGGGGCACCTTGTGGGCCGCTGTGAGATACAGGAAGCTGGACTAGATGGGCCTTTGGCCTGATCCAGCAGGGCTCTTCTTATGTTCTTATGTTCTTACATATGCATGATGTGTTAGGTGCCTACCAGGACATCACAACCTAGGCTTATACTGTGACTTTGAAGCAGGGTTGACGGCAAGAGGCACGGCTGGCCCATCTATGAGGCCACGTTCAGCAGTCACATCAGGCACCAATGGACAGGCAGCTCCCACCTCTGCTTGTCTCCATTGGTTCTCCTCCTCCCACTCCTGGATGTGGAGAAGGGGAAGCATTTGGCATGCTGCCATATGTACCAGGAGCCTTGGGCCGCAAGTCCCACAAGTCATGAGGAACACCATACCTTTGATTTATCAGAGCAATCTCCCTCTCACAAACTGGGACAGAGTGCCCATACTGTTAACCATTGTATAGCAGAGGGAATTTGGGCAGGTGCAGCTCAACATGGAAGGGTTTCAAAAGCTACACCTGCCAACCTTCCCTCTTCTATGCAATGGTTAAAGGTATAGGTGCTCTGTCCCAGTTTGTACCTGGTAACCCTATGACCTGTCCTGTGTTACATGGTAGCTGTGATTATTCCTCATATTAAAAAAAAAAATCAGGAAGGAGATCTCAACACACAGTACAATAATATAATAAGCCATTATAACTGTAATAAACATTAAGAATCCAGTTTATGCATCAGTAGGAGTAAAATATGTCAGCCAGAGTCTCTTAAAAGAATGAAATTAAATCCTTGCTTAAACAACGAGCTTCTAATTGCCCACTTGGAGAGACCTCACAGATGTGTGGTGGCAGCATGTTTCACAAGGGAAAAACCTTGGAAGAGAAAAATCTATCAAGAATTAACCTACTGTCCTGTTGACATATGAATATTTGATCTATTGGTAGCCAGTGGCTGCCACCATTTTTTTTTATGGTGGCCATCAATTTTTGCCCTCACTGATTGAGGATGATGCTGTGTCTTCATGCAGACTGTGGATATAACCAGGGCCGGCTCTAGGAGTGGTGGGGCCCCATGCGTATCTTTCCTGTGGGGCCCCCACTCCTCCTGCAGGGCCCCGCTCACCAAGAAAAGTACTTGTGGTGCCACACGCGGCACCTGAAAATAGTTGGTGGTGACATGATGATGTCATTGCCAACTGCTTCTGGGAGGCCCATTTTGGGCGGTTCAGAGGCAGGGGCAGGTGGGAGGGCTGAAGGGAAAGCTGCTCTGCTTGTCCATTGACTTACAGCCCTTGAAGATCCTGGCGGCAGCAGCAGGTTATATGTTGTCTACGCTGGTGCAGGGGCCCCCAAAGTGCAGGGCCCAATGTGACAACATTGGTCACATTGGCTTAAGGTCGGTCCTGGGTACAACAATGATGCCTGCTAGGAGTCCTGGCAGTGTTTTGCAGGTCCTGCTGCTGCTAGTGACTTAGGGCAGTCCATCAACGAATCAGTGGTGTCATGTTCTGCATGAATTGAGATTTCTGGATATAGTATTTGCCATTGTAGTAGATGGGGTCACTCTTCTCAAAGAAGGGGCATAACTGGTTCATGTGTGTGCCACTGGACACACAGCAGGATGGATTGTGCCTAAAGTATCTACCTGATACTCTCAGGGAAAAAGTGGCAGTATTTGCTATAGAAGGGGAAATGCAAACTGCCACGCCAATCAAAAAACCGGCTGTAAAACTGTCAGCATTTATTTGAGCTAAAATACGAAGGACTTCCTAAGCCTTGCCATATGAAAGTACTAAAAGCACAAAGTGGAAAGAATTATCACAGCTTGCAATAATCAGTCTAAGAAGATTAAATGGCTGAATTTTCCTTTCTTTTCTTTGCTAAGTGAACTTTATCTTCATTCACAGGGTAACGGCAAAAGACGATTGGCAAACTCTAAAGGCAAATGTTAGACTTTGGGAGTTCATCTTTGAAATTGTGTCCTTTTTCTTTTCTTTTTGTAGCCCTTTGCCTCCCATTTATGCCAATGGGAACTTTCCTTTTGGAGCAAATAGCAGCTGGGGCGCAGGGGGGGGGGAGAAATCCAGATTGTAGTTGTAACAAGGCAAGGGATTAACAGCCCAATCCTATCAAAATCCTCCTCCCTGCCAATGCAGCCGGAGCATGCCCTGCATTACATGGGCAGCTGTCACAGAGGTCTTCTCCAAGTAGGGGAATCCCTTGTTCTGAGGTACATTTCCACTGTCTTGATGATCTCCACCAGCTGTTTTGCTGGCACAAGTCCGAGAGGATATAAGAACATAAGAAGAGCCCCACTGGATCAGGCCAAAGGCCCATCTAGTCCAGCTTCCTGTATCTCACAGTGGCCTACCATGTGCGTTCAGTAGACAAAATGCTTGCATCTTGTTGCCACTCCCTTGCACCTGGCATTCTGAAGTAGCCTACTATTAATGTAAGGAGATTGCCCAACCCATCATGGCCTATAGCCCACGATGGACTTTTCTTCCAGAAATCTGTCCAGTCCCCTTTACTTTTAAAGGCATCTAGGCCAGATGCCATCACCACCTCCTGTGGCAAGGAGTTCCACAGATTAATTACCCGCTTGGTAAAAAGGTATTTCCTTTTATCTGTTTTAACTCTCCCAAAACTCAAATTCAGTGGTTGCCCCCTGGTTCTGGTGTTTTGAGAGAGGGAAAAGAACATCCCTTTATCGACTCTGTCCCTTCCATGCATAATTTTGTATGTCTCAATCATGTCCCCCCCCAGGCGCCTTTTTTCCAGACTGAAGAGCCCCAAACGCTGCTGTCTTTCTTCATAAGGGAGGTGCCCCTGCCCTGTAATCATTTTGTCGCACCCAGATAAGTAGATTGAAACTGAAAAGGGAAACAGATATTGGAGGAGATGCTGCCACCACCAATACCTGCTCTCTTCCTGCCCTTGACACCACCACCCCCTGCCAGGGTCCCTGCCTCATCCATTCCCCTCCCCACCCTGTTCCACCAACCCTCCACCCACCATCTGTCCCCCCATGCCAACTGACTGCCGTGGAACTCCCACAGTGGCACCCATTTCCTGGCCATGGCGACTGACTATTTGTGGCAGGGGCCAGGCTGCAGGTTGTGTTTTGTGAAAGTCATACACCATGCTGTAGTGCCAGAATGCCTGTTCCAGTGGCACAGCAACAACCCCATAGGATTTGGGTGCCAATGCCCCTCTTCTTCCTTGCGGTGATTCCAATCCCATTTGCAGTTCTGCTCAGCTGCTATTTGCATTAAAACAAGCAAACAAACAAAAATGTAGAGTCTCCAACCATTCAAAAGGCAAAAGGATCTAGTCTGGCCATGAAACTTAGAGGACATGTAGAATATGACTCTTACTAAAGGACGCTTCACATCTCGTTCAGTTCTGCTGGAATTGTAAATGTTGCTTCATGTGTTTGAGTTGCACCTATACTGTAAGAACAACCAGATGCACTGCAAGCTTACATTCTAATGAAAGTGTTCTAAAAAGAAACTGTTATTAGTTTACTAGCACATGCTTTAGAAGTAAATGAATAGAAAACAGAGAAGAACATTCCATAAGGTGTAATGGCCCTTATGAAGTGACTATTGGTTTGAGAAAAGGAAAGCTTTGTACTGTGCAGTAGCATCCTAGGTACCCCTGGCAGCTGTAGGTAGGGCTAGGAAGATGTCATCTGAAACCTTGAAGAGCTGCTGCCATACAGCGATGACAATATTGAGCTAGATGGCCCAGTGGTCAGACAAGGTATAAGGCAACTTCCCATAGTTGATGTGCAGAAACTGTCACTATTTTTCCCCCCAGTTCTGAGAGTTCAGTTCTGAGAGTTTTTTCCCCAGTTCTTGTTTTGCAGTTTTCATTACAGAATAACACACATCACTGTACCTACCTACTTCACCTGGCTCTTTCTCTGGGGCCATTACAACTTCATGTTGTACATGGCTAATGTGCAGATCAGCTCAAATTTTGGCTTAACAGATGTTAGCAGACCTAGCCTTGGACTTTACTCCCTGCTCCATTAACTTTAATGATGGAAGGAATACATCAAACCTGGATGTGTTGTGTGATACAGTTGCATTATACATGTGCAGCCCATTTGTTCTGCATGCTCATGGTGATGATGATTTTGCCCTTCCACAATTTGTCATGGTGGCAGTTTCTCCTGTTTTCTCCCTACCTCCATCAAGAGTGGATGGCTATGTTTGAATGTATCATTCATATTGTCCTACTGTGTCAAAATAAGTGCTTGTTGATGTTTTCAGCTGCATAGATGTTTAAAATGCAAAACCAGGGTTGGTTCATCAATGCTTTTGTTATTGTATATGAAAGCGCAGATAAAATAAAAAGAATTGCTAGCATCTGTTTGTCAAGCAGATGGTTAACGTGGGTAGAAATGTATGCAGTTGTACATACATTGATGGGATCACGGGTCTGATGTGTTTCCCAAAATGGTGACTCATGTGCTGGCCCCACTCCCCAAATTCTGCTGCTATTGCCTACTGGGGTACCACACACACACACACACACACACACACACACTTCACCTTCCTTTTTAATTTATTTATTGGATAGCTTAGAGGACTACTGGTAGAGGAGGACAGGAGGCAGCAGCTGGCTGTGGTGGGAACCTCTGTCTTCCATAGCAGTGTCCTTCTTAGCCCCCCCCCCCCCCCCTTCCTCCAGTAGGAAGGGCGGCTCGATTTTGGCAGGGCACTGGAGTCAGCCCTACTCACTCATTTGTACCCACCCACCACTCCTTCTTACCTTTTTGCCTCCTCTGTCTTCACTCTTCTGCCCTGTTGAGCAGCAGAGTAGACTTCCTTTTTCCTTTCTCCCAACTTCCTTTTTCTGGCCTGCTCTGCTTCTGGATTTGAAAACATACAAAAGAGCAAAGGGCATGGAGGAGGTGAGGGGGAATGTGAGGCAACTGCAGTAGTGGCTCATTGGCGCAACGTGCAACCTGCATCCATCTTCCATCTGAGACAACCCAACCCAGCTTGCCTTATGACGGGGCCAGCCCTGGATGGGGTTGTTCCTAATGGCCTCCTCCCCACACCAGCATGTCTGGTCTCCGTGTGTTCAGAGTTCCATCTTGTCTACACAGGAACTTATATACATTTCAACATGTGTAGACTCTCAGCCCAATCCTACTCCCCAGTTACACTTCTGGAACATGTTTGCTGGTGGTATGTGCTTTCCAGCTGACACAAATGTGACAGGCCAGAGAGCACAGCTTGGTCACCACCGGCAACAGACCAGGAATTCCTTCAGCCACAGTGATACAGGGGTGGAAGGGAGGCGAGGAGTGGGTGGAACAGGGCAGGACCGGACTGAACAAGAAGGTGATGGGGTGGGAAGGAGATTGGACCAGGACCCAGAAGGGATGCGTTCTGTGACGGCAGCTACGGAAACCTTACCCCCTTACCAGGCTCAATCCACCTGCACAGGTTCTTGTGGACTTGTGCTAGCACTATGGCTGGTGCAGGTCCAAGTAGACCTGGTGAGCTGCCATGGGCTTCCCTCAGGAAAACAAACGTTCTCTAACTATGAGGAGCCTCTGGAGGTGCTGCTGCATTGTTGTGCAGGGAGTTAAGTAGTATTCGGCTGTCAGTCTCTGTACTTAGTAACTTATCAATAAGCCCTTCCCTTAGCCCTTTGAGCTTGTTCCAAGTCTGCAGAGTTCCTCTGAATCCCAACTATTACCTTTTTTGCACAGCTGTGTTTGGACTGTGAACTAGAACAGCCCTTTCTAGATTCTGTCCCACGGGTCATATCCGGTGTCTGTCCGGATCTGCCCGCCAGATGAACAGTGCTTACAGTTCTGTGGGGAGCCTCCATATTACACAGCTGATCGCCCCCAAACTGTGCTCTGGCTGACCACTTCTGGTTTCTGGCACACCAGCAGGCCTTGCGCCCAGATTTCTGGGCAGACACAGCCAGCCAGAGCACAATTTGGGTGAGCCTCCACAGCGGAATGGTAAGCCCCGTTCATGCTGGGGAAGCCATTCCCAATTTGGAGACCGCTGATCTAGAGTATCAGATGAAAAGTGAGAAACGTTTTGGATGAGAAGCCATTTTGATATGCAGCTTGAGAAGAGGTTCTCTCTCTTCAAAGTACAAATTTCAATGTTAAAACCAAAATTCATGACAATTTGACTCAGCTCTAGATAAGAATTTGATGTGAGTTACTGACTTTTTTTTTTTTTTTTTTTTTTTGGCAAGATGTCCATTTCAGTTTTTCTGGGACAGTGTAAAACATTATTTCTCAGCCGAGGAACAGGGTTTCCCATAGATCTCACGGTACATGGCCTGATGCCATGGAAATGTATGTGGAGGTAGAAATGATAGCGTTACATTTCAGAGTCAATTCTTTGGGCAACTGAGAATGGGACTGAAAGGCTTTTGCAGTAGCAGAGGGCAGCCCTTCAGTCTCCAGTGTAAGTCACAAGGCACTCTTCAAGTTAATTTCTTCTCAGACTACAGGTCCTATACTCAATATAAGATAAAAGTAATAAAACAGAAAAGCAAGTCTGCAAGTCCCCCAGCTCATTGGTTTGAGGAGAACTGAGTCCCTCTAGTATGTCTTCCATTATTGACTTGTCTAATACTGCCGATTAAGTTCATCCAAAAATAATACCTGGAGGTTCATCACCAAGCTTATGGATGACATGTGACTCTTTTCTCACTTGCTTGTGGATTTCTCCCTCCCTGTTGACCTCTAGAAAAGCCACATCACTCTGTGTTTTATATTGGATCACATATGGCAACTTAATCTTCCATGTGGATTAAGGAGTCACAGTGGCTTAACTGAATCATTTTTATAGTGACCCTTTTTCCCCTTTCATATTTGCTATACTTCCCATGTTCTTAGCTCTGTTGAGCAAACAGCACGAGAAAGATAATTCCCCATCCAGGCTGTGTTCTCTTTGTCTTTGGGGATATTCCACCACTAGGAAGCCCAGTAGATAGTCCTTGTTTTATGTGTTTTCCTTGGAAAAACTACTGATTCTGGGGTTGTCTTGTTTTGCTGGTGTAATGTATTTTCAATATAAGATTGTACAATCTGATGTGGCTGCAAGGAACATTCTGCCTCTTTATGAGAATCCCAGCCATGGTTATACCAGTTTGTGTGGCAATGCAGTGCTGTGTTAGAAAAGAAAAGGCCACCTCCAAAGTGTTGGGGTAATAGAGTAGCTAGAGGGGGCAAAATGGTCAGGGGCTATAATGCAGTGCTGCCCCTCCCACTTACCATTGGACCTTTTCCGGCCAGTAACGGCCATGTGCAGGCGCTCCCTGAATCAAACAGCATCTCCTGCACATTGCCATCACTTCCTGGAATGGTCCTGCTGGTGAGTGGGAGGGGCTGCTTACACAGTATGTTGTGGCACCTGCAGTACTTACAGCTTTGCCCCCTCTAGCTACACTACTGGGTTGGTGGAGAACAGGTCTCATTGCATGAATGATGTGCCACGGCCAGGGGCTATTTTTCTCCCTTCTGTTCTTCTGAATTCAGTTATGATGTGAATGGCCAAGAGGGGAGGGGGAGGTTCCATTGCAGTGGCCGCTTTGGAGTGAAGCGCTGTCAGCAGCACATCGGAACGTTAAGTGTGGAATGACAACTCCGACTGCACCCCCTGCACTTCCCATTTCAACTGTTTGTAGTTGCATGCAGCGACATCATTCACCCGGTACGCAACGGGCGGACTGCCGCTCAAAGGTAAGAATGATGCCACTGGTTGCGTGTGCATGCGTGTGCGCACCTGACCCGCAGCTTGCCACAAAAAGACTCGTGACTCGTGAAAATGACTCGTGAAACTCCAGGCTGGAGTTACCACGGGCACGTATTAGGATTAATGCACGAGTCAATTTGCGAGGGGATGGAGGCTCCTGAATTGACTCAACTTGAATTTTGAGATTCGTGTACAACGTTGCTATTTGGAGGACAGCATAAACCATTCATTTATTTATTTTCTTAGGCAAGAGTCTGCAGCATTCAATGATCACGTTGGCAGCAAAGATGCTGGAGATACCGTGGGGCGTGGGAAATGGAGTTGCAAAATGAGAGTAATGAAAGAACGCATCGCGAAAAGACATAGGTGGCAAGAATTCATACATGACTCACACCTTCAGGAGAAGGCAAGACTGGCGCCTTGCTTTAAAAGCAGTGGAATGTCTCTAAAGAATTCTTGTGCTGTGCTCTCTTCATGGAAATCCAATAAGAGTGACATGGTGGTGGAAGCAATTAGGTTTATCGGAGTACAGAAACCCTCGACTGCTACCTGCTAAACTCTTAGTTTCATTCTGAAGGCAAAATGTTTCTTTAACTCTGCTTCCCAGAGAACTTTCTTCACACCCACATATAGGAGGAGGGATAATTTTCTCATTATTTGTCCTTCACATTTCGCTTTCAGGTGTAAGATTGTGCCTGTGAGAAAGTTTCTGCCTTTTGTTAGGTTGTATTAAAAGTTTCATTAAGAATAATATTACGTTGCCATAGAAACTGGGGAACCAACTGAGAGCAGCAGTGGAAGGCATATCAAGAGGTGAGCATTAGCACTGCTCCCTATAGTAGGATCTGGGGAGTCTCTATCAGGCCTTGCAGCCAAGAAGCCAGGCCCGAGGTACTTCTGCACCTGGGGAACTGCAGGGCTGAAGTGCCGCAATTAGGGCAGTACCGAGCACCTGTGTATGGGGTATATGTGCTTCTGGGCATGGGCATCAGGACGGTGACTCAGCACTGCCCTAATAGGTGGAGAGCAGTACAAAGGTACTGGCCAAATCCCTCTCCTGTGGGCAGAGATGTAACTAGGGTATGGCAACAGGGGGCACGAGCCCTGGGGCTCCATAAGGTGGGGGGTGCCATTGGCATGGCGCCTCACCCCCCCGCCCACAAATTTGCGACCCCCTGTGCCCCAAGCCGGGAGGCGCGCCGGCGTCTCCCCTCCCAGCCTGCCGCTCAAGTACTTAAAGTGTCCGAGCAGCAGCCCTGGGGAAGGAAGCCGCCACCGTGCCCCCCCGGCTCTGCAAACCGCGGGGGCGCCTTAAAGTGGCCTTATATTAAAGTTGCCGGCTTTTCCTGGCTGCCACGGCGCTGGCACTTTAAGTCCACTTTAAGGCACCCTGTCGCCCTCAATTATGTGGTTGGCGCCGCCTCCTCTCCCCACCCTTTGCGGCCTCCTGCTCCTGTCTCCCCCCTCCTCTGAGGTGCGAGTGGACCACTCCATGTGGTAGAGGCTGCAATCTCTCGGGGAGCCGCTGCTGCCGCCTCCTCAGCATCTCACTCGCCACCCAGCCGCTGCTCTTGCCCTGACGCCTCACCTCCCTCCCCTTCCCCTGGGCCGCCTGGTATATGAGTTATTTATTTATAACTGCGAGCCCGCCATGTCCACGACGGCCCGGAGGCGTCTCATGCAGGATTTCAAGAGGTAAGGCGGGATGGGACGGCCAGCAGAGCTGGCTGCATTTCCCTGGCTGGGTCTGGTGTGTGTGTGTGTGTGTGTGTGTGTGTGTGTGTGTGTGTGTGTGAGACGTCACAACATCGTGACAGCATGACGTTGCGTGCGGGGGGGGCGCAATTTCATTCCGTGCCACAGGCACAATTTTGTCTAGCTACGCCCCTGCCTGTGGGGGTTGTGTGTGGAAAGTGAAAGGAGGAGGTGCTGCTGTTATCTGCCTGTCTTGCCATGTGAACTGACCTTGGACCGTTTTGATGATTAATTGCTTGCTCCCTGGAACAAAATACAAGTCTCTCTAACAGGTAAACCACTTGTCTGTTGCCTTCTTTACTCACTGCTGCCTCGCCAGTCTGTCTGCAGCTGGGGTGCTGAACACTCTGCTGGTCTTCTTGGCTGGCTCTAAGCTGGAAGCCCCGTCAGTCTCAGGCACAGATTCTGGACACCCAATCAACAGGAAAGTGATGGCAGGAGCAGTGAATCCTGTAGGACATTTCTGTGTATTGGGTGGACTGCTGCAAATGCTGGGAGTGGAGACCAGCCCACTGGCATGAAACCCCAGTCCATCATTGGCAGTTGGGCTGAAGGGATGCATGTGGTTGCTAGGCATGAACATTTAATGGAAGAGGGCTTTGAAGCTTGCCCAAAAAACCAGGATTCACTGGAGGGCGGGAAGTAGGGCTACAGAGCCAGTGCTCCAGAACCTGTGGGAAAGGGGCACGGGTTGAGGTGGCCCACAAAAGTTGGCTGTCAGCCCATATGGGCACAGGCACTTCAGTTGTGCATGGGGAGAGAAGCGAGGAGAAAGGCTGGAAAGAGACAGGGAGTGTTACCCATCCTGGGTGGCATGGTGGTCTTTGGATTGGGTTGGAAATGAGGTGGCTTCATGCAGCACCAACGGATCAGTGAACAGTAGGATAGGATGAAGGCAGAGAATGGAGACACAAAGACTAGTGAATCAGGTTTTTATATGTTTTTCACTCATCAAATCATATTGGACCTTCTGTGGGGTGACTCATTAAGCCAATTCTTTGTTAGTTGATGGCCCCTGATGGGTGCTGCTGCCTTGTCTTTTTACCTGGCTGAGGGTGCAGTAGTTAGTTCAGGACATCCATTTCCTTTTGGTTGAGTGCAGCCACAGAGTTTGGTGGGCAGCTAGAGTGAGAGATCCTGCTTTTGTAATGCTAACAGCTTGCATTTCCTAAGTCAGGAGGCTCCTACATTTGTCACAAGGTTTTCTGCACCAGCAAGGTGCAGTTGCCTCATTATTTTATTTAGGGCGCCATCCTAAGGTGCCCGTCACGCCGATGCTATATCATAGTGTCAGCGCGACACATGTAGCACCGACGCAGGGGTGCCGGTTGGCACTTGAGCACCTGAGCCGGGTCCCATTGTGTCCGCGCTAAGCCTCCCTCGCATCGACGAAGCTGGCCAGTGCAAGGAAGGCTCCGTATCCAAGCATACGCGGGATTGGCGGGGAGAGGGAGGTTGTGGGTGGGCCGTGGGCGGGCTCCGGCTTCGGCCAATGCAAAGGAGGCACAAGGCAAGCGCAACAGGACCAGCATTGCCTGCAGCACCGGTCCCGTTGCCTTAGCGCCGACGCAGGGATGCTGCTTGGCACTCCTGCATTGGCGCTAATGAAGATTGCACTGTCAGTCACATTTGTTTTTGCATCAGAGTATGCTAGTAGTGACTGTAACGTTTGCCTAGGAAGTTTCCTCCCTCCCCCCCCCCAAAAAAAAAACCCTGGGGTTTTCTGCTGACAATTGGCAGATTTAAAGCAGTCGTTTTATTTTCCTCTGTATTCTGTGAGAAGAGCTGTTCTCTCCACCATCACAATTCAATGCACAGACAAAAACTAGCAATGGGGTCAAAATGAAGAGGGCTGTTGGCTGATTGAAACTACAAGGAAGGTTCGTCAAGTTTTCACAGTGGGAAGAGTATGAAGAACTGCAGAACACAGTGATGGTTGCTGCTCTTTAATTTTTCCTTTTGTGTGTTTTGATGTTGTATGCTGCAGCCCCCTGCTGAGAATCAGGGTACAATCTCTTGGAGGCTATCAGGACGTGCCTCTTACGATATAGAGATGAGAGTCACTGTATTTCATGAGGAAGGGTTTTGGAGGCGTTTGGAAAATGAAAATTGTGCCATGTCAAACTTTTTGCTCTAGTCTAACAGGGGCGTTCTTAGGAACATAGGAACAGCCCTGCTGGATCAAGCGAAGCTAATCTAGCTTCCTGTATCCCACAGTGGCCCACCAGATGCCTCCAGAGGGAGTGCACAACAAGATCTTTTCATTTCAGTGCTATTCCCCTGTATCTGCAATCCTCATCTATAGGGGGAATTGTGTGTCTGCCACAAGACTGTGATTTTTCTCTGCAAACATGAAATTGGATAGATGACTCAGAATTTATTATTGTGAAAATTAACTTTCCCACTAGGATGCACTGGCCCAGCGATCTCTAAACTGGAGCACTGCTGCACTGGCGAAAAGCCTGGTGTGAGTGGCTTCAGCTGTTCTGCCCTGGATGCTCATGAAGACCCCAACTACAGCCCCCAGGGGGTCTTAACAGCAAGCCGATTCCAGGGTCTGCCACCCCAACATGCCTCACTAGCAGAGTTCTGCGCAAAAGTGGCTTGCCGCGAAGACCCCTGGGGGCTGTAGTCAGGGTCTTTGTGAGAATCCGGGGCGGAATGGCAGAAGCTGGTAATCCAGGGTGAACGTCTGATCCGGACTGTGGGCCAGGGATTGGCAACCCCTGCACTAGCCTACCCACTATGCCACACTGCATCTCATTTAAATGAAAATGTTAACACCCCCCCGCCATATTCACCATTTTAGTGTATGTATTGCTATTCCTAAGCATCTTGCTTGGTTTGCCACTTTCATCCTCGTTAACACTACATTCCTAATCCGATTTCAGCATGGAGCAATCCTGTTTTTGTGCAGCTGCTTGCCATGCCAGAGTCATCCTTCCCAGGAGCTGGAATGGATATTGATGGAGTAGCTTTGTCATCCTGTCCTTCCACGCGACATTTGATCTCTTATGGTTTGAGATGGACCCATATTGCAGCAGATCCCGCATCATTGAGGCAACTGACCATAACATCTTAGTTATAACGATGTGGGCTGCAGCAAGTTTCTCCCCATGCAAGACATTCTTAGGAGAGTTGCCACATCACATGCTTCTTCCTTTAGTGTGCAGTCTCTGTTCACTCCAAGTTTGCTCCCTGGCACTTCCAATTAGAGGATTCCAGGTAGCAGGACTGAGGAAGACTTCTGCTTGGGACTCTATTAGTCAGAATAAGCAATGAAAGATGAGAGGGACTAATATTCAGCCTTGGTCTAGGGTAGCTTCATAGGTGCTATATATTAGCCTGTTATATTTTTACAAGCCACTTGCAATGGACATGGGTGAGACTATGTCCTTCAACTGACCATTTGATAAAACTGTCTCCACTCTGTGCTACGATGCTTCTGCTTAAGGGGGGGCATAGACAGGATGCTCGTAGATCATAAGTGGCTTCTGCTCCGTTGGCTTTGCCCATGGCACATCTTGACAAAAATGAGCCTTTGTATTTTTTGACAGGAGGAAGTTTCAAACTTCAATCACTGGAAGCTCTGCATCTGTTTCTCCCTGCCCCTCTTGCCTTGCCCAGCAGTCCAGTCATCTATAAAATGATAAACTTGGTAAATATGGTGCCTCCAGGAGATCAAGTTGGAAAGCCTGACAGCAGACTCAAGACTTGTACGTTCTCAGACTGTTCCAGTTCAGTGACTGAATCCATGCAGAAAGAACAACAGGAGCATAGGTCAGCCTCATGCTGTCATTATTCCTTACTGCATGTTTCACCAGTGCTCTCACTGCCTGTTGAATCTGCTTTGTGATTGGCAGAAAGGGCTACATATGCAAATAGCAGTGTTTTGCCCATCTCCAGCTAGGTCAGGGAACTTCCTTTCACTGTCGAAGCCACAGCAGTGTAGTAACTGGCATGGCATGATCCGCTAATGATCTCAAATCCCCTAGCTCAGAAAATACCTAGGTTGAAGCACTGTCTGTATCATCAAACAGAAGAGTAATGGGAATCGTGGAGGTGGGAGAAGAACAAAAGAAACAAGAAAAAGCTTCATTGATTTCATCTTCTTAGCTGCTGCATTATTTGACAGGTGCTGAAGTATGGAAGTACAGAAAATAACTGAGCTGAATATAAAATTCAAACAGGAATAGACATTAATGGGGACATACACATTTACCTACAAAAATTCTAATTTGTTTGAAGGCCTTGGCTCCAAAGTTTGGCAGGGTTTGTCTTTATATGACAACACAACAGGGCTTAACGCTGAGTAGGATGAGAGTGTCACTGGCAGATGAATGGGCCAAGGAACATGGGTTGGTGAAGGACTGAAAGTGAAACAGGGACTTGCAAGTTATGTGGCTACATATGGTGCAACTTTATAGAGTCAGACCACTGGCCCATTACATCAAGTATTGCCAACATTGGCTCACCCAGATTTAGACAGGAGTCTTTCCCATACCTGCCTTGAGATACTAGATAACCTGGGACCTTCTGCATGCAAAGCATGTACTCTGCTACTGTAGGGTTTCCATCTCCAAATAAGGTTTCCACCGACAAATGAAATGATACATGCATCAAGAGGTGCATGTATGTACATCTTCAATGACCCTGAGAGATAGAAGCTTGGATATAGGCAAAGATGGCTGAGAAGGAACCCCCCCCCCAAATCTCCTGGTATTCAGGGCATATAGAGCAGAGTGCATCTAATCCTTAAATGTCTGATCTGAAGTCAAAGGGATCTCCACTTCTTTAGCATTTTAGTGATAAAGTAGAAAGACGAATACAAAACAGCCTGGATAGAAACTGGCTTCTCTTTCGACTTCTGCAGAAATTTGTTCCTAAGTGCTGATTCTGTTGTCTCAACTTTTGACAGCTGTGGTGTCGTGCTGTGGTTCGTGCTTCAAAACAGGTGAGGGCAATGCGATTCTCTTTAATTTTTTAAAGATCTCCATCTGAAGCAAAGACCAGCTGCAATGCTTACAGAGTCAATGACTATCAAGCTGGAACTGCCAAGGCCAATGGCATGGGTAGGTTGCCTTGAATCATGGAGGAAGGCCAAGCTGCATACAAATGAAAAGGCTGCCTTAGGCTGTACTAGCTGGTGTCTTCCTGGTGTTACATTTCTCATGCCAAACCACTGAAGCCAGTGCTTGGGGCTGCCCGCCAGTTTCATTTCCTCTGCCTCATCCTCTCTTATTGCAAAAGCCATATTTAAATGCACTTTTCTCATTTTGTGAGAGCCAATAAAATTAACTGGGTTTTGAATCGTATTCCAGAACAGGTGTTCTATACGGAACTTCCGGGATAGCAATCTTATACTACCTTCAGATTGCTTATCTTCTAACCATCTTCTACCTACCTTCCATAAGGCAATTTGTCTTGAGGGCATTTTCCTGCCTCCCTTCTAATCAATCCTTTTGGTCACCCTTGCCTCCTGGACCAATAGTCAAAGTTCTGCTTGATTTTGTTTACTCATGCAATGATGCCAGTCTTATTTGAATTCATAGGCTTTCCATCCATGATTGCCATCAGCAAACAGATGAAAAACAAAGCAAAATCCAAGTGTGCCACCGCTCAAGGAAAAGGTCATTGTTGGAATAGGCAGAAAAAGTTTGAACACATTTCAATGCTTTGAATACAATTAGATAGGGCAATTAAAAAGTATCTAGATTTGGGGGGGGAGAATTAGATGTTAGACATTACAACAAAGGAGTGATTTTGGGGAATAGAATTAAAGAACAAATTCTGAGTGCACTCACGCATCCAAGCTTGTTTATAAAGCAAAACCTCACCTGTAACATTAATAACCGAAAGCAGATATACAAACACCATGATGAGAACAAAGTAAACTCCAAGCACTGAAGAAATAATGAAACACAAAAAAAGAGCAGAACCAATTAGTAAGACCTGGTGGACTCTTTTTGCCTCCCCAAGCCATATCTGAAAAACAAAGACCAATACCCTCAGTGAAAGATAAAAGTGATCACATAATTAACAAAAGCAAAAGAGAATGCAGAAGAGAGGCTGCATCATATTACTGGGGGATATAAACCAACCTGATGAAAAAGAGAGGCTCAATTTTCCATTTGTCAACTAAGATAAAAGAAATGTAAGCACTCACCATGGCTTCAGGAGATGGCAGTACTTTACTTTTCATTATCTCTATTTATATTTTAAAATCTAAAAAGTCTTAGATGCTCCACTTTCTTGCACTCAAGCTTGTTAGATTAAATTAAGAGTTGTGTCAAAAGTCTCCCATTTTAGTTTTCGGGTAATTTCAGTGGGATAGAAACTTTACATGAAAAACACCCCAACTGTGCAATTGTTTCAAGTTTGTTGTTACTGGGCAGACTCTTTCTCCTTTTGGCACCCCTGCAAACCTTCCCCAAAGGAGGTTTGATGGGCAAGAATTGAACCTGGCCAGTGAAAATGCTCTTCTTTCTTGTGGCTTGATCAGAAATTGGAGGTAGTCCTACCCAGCGCTGGAATAGCACGGCCGGCCGGCCAGCACCATATCCAGCACTGGGTAGGTGGAGGCTGGAGCCTCCCTGCAGCAAGCAAGCGTGCGCTCCCTTACCATAGGGGAGGCTCCAGCCTCCCCTATGTGCTCCTCGGATCTGCACCTGCTAAAGAGCGCCCATGTCGGTGCCAAGAGCGCAGCGTCAGCACAACCCCATTGCGGTGACGCTGCGCAGGGTTTAGGATTGCGCTGCCCGAGAGTCAACATCTGCTCACATCTACACTAATCCACCTGGGGTACTTTTCATCAGAACTGAATATCCTGGTAACAAATATGTTTCTTTCTGATGGTCCTTCCCTGAACATTTCCCTTACCTCTTGCAAACTGCTTGCTGGACTAAAATGCCCCCCAAAAGGCTACCAGCACCACCACCACCCCATGAATAGCATGGCTTCGTAACCTGATACACAAATCCTGTGGAAGGCCCTAAGCAGTGTCTCTTGTCAGGAAACCTAGATGACTCCCACAGTTGACTCGGATAAACCCTAGCCTTGGCCTGAAAGGCCACCCGATATCTCAGCAACATTTCAGGGGCCTTGCCTATCCCCAGGGGATCTTTTAAACTGCAAGGTGATGACTTTGTCACAGCTCAAACTACCACAGAGGTAGAACTGACCTTGCAAGAGATATGTCCCATGCAGGCAACCATTGACTTCTGAAGCATCTGATACTGCTGCCCAGGGCCACCCAATAATCCTTCTTGGGCCCTGGTTTACCCAGCAATGGTGGGCAGCAGTAGCAGGTGGTGGGCATCATCGGAAGGTCCTTTCAGGGGAGCCATTTTAAATTTTCCATGCAGTAGCACTGAAGGAAGGGCAACTCATTCCTTTCCCAGACTTCCTGGTACCATGTAGGAACACATGTCGAGCTTCATTCACAGCACAGCACAAGGCTCTGTCCACACACCCCTGGAACCTGGGGCTACCCAGGATCCTTTAAGCAGTCTATAAAGATTGAAAGATTGTAAGGAACTGGGCTTAGATAATACACATCCTCCAGCTGCCCAGGGCTGGGCATTAAGGTGAAACCAAGGAATTGACAAGGGCTTGACCCACATCACCTCCTTTAATGTTAGGAAGGAGAATGTCCCATCACCATTTAAAGGATAATGAGGGGTGACAGGCTTCTTATGAGGCCAGTTCCCCCCCCCATTCATTAATTTTTTTCAAGGATCACTTGCACAGTATAATTAAAATCAGGGCATTTTAACCCACATAAACTTCATCATGATAAAATGCCTCCTGATTTGCACAGATTGTCATGGGAACGTGCCTACAAGGTTGCTTCCTCATGCAGAGAGTAACTTTCTCTCTTCTTTTTTTTTCAAAGAGGCTTGCTTTGTCTTTTCACAGAAAGTTATTATCCTGATTGTGGGCAATGTATCACTGGGTTCCTATGTTGTAAAATTAATGAGCAATATCTGTTTGTCGTTTTCTGCTAGGGCACACTGGGGCTTTTCTTGGGGAAAAAATATACACTGGATTACCTTTGCTGGATGTCCAGCAGTCACAGGAGGATTAATGAATGCTTTGCCACAAGTCAAAATGATGCCTTACTGATACCATCTGGATGTCGGCTGGAATCAACTTTCTTCCCACTGCTGGGAGCTTGGAGTTCAGCTGGTGATTAGCTTCCTATATGGGAGTCTTTAAAAAGTGGTGATTAATCAGCAGGCTGTGTTGATGAGCTGCTTTTAATGCCGATGCTTTGTCGGGTCAGACAAGATAATAAAAACAAGAAGACCGACCCTTGGGAGGAAGCTGACAAGAGCCGAGCAGCAGCATACAAGGAGGGTGTACTAGATCATCCAGAAAGAGAAAGGGTACAATTTAGAAATTAGCATACAGCAGGACAAGAACAACTGGGGAAAGAAAGTTAAGGGTTGAATGGGAAAGGCACAAGCCAATAACATTTGGAAGGGGACACAATATATACGTGTAACTTATTCATATGCCAGAAGCCTCCTTGCCATGAAGGGAGAGCTGAAGTGCTTTTGATTGCAAAGGAAAACATAGAAACCGTAGGCATAACAGAAACCTGATACAGTGGGCAGAACTAGTGGGACATGGTTATTGCAGGATACAAATGCTATCGAAAGGAGAGGGAGGGGTGTATTAGGAGGCATATTTAGAAATAAAAGGTTGGGGGGATCAGAACCCTCATAGAATCATTGCCCATGCAAATACCAGGTCCAAATAATAACTTAGAACTGGAACAGAATTCCTCCCCTGATCAAGTTATGGATAGCTAATAGCCCAATTTAAGGTAGTAAAGGCATGTACGACAGTGTACATGCTTCTACAACACCACGACAGTGTGATGCTGCGCAGTGGCATGCTGCTTTAGAGTGAGACCTGCACTGAGGGAAGAAAGCCATTTTGGGAAGTGGGTGATTGGGATGAGGAGGGAGACAAATGAAGGAGCTTCTGGGCAAGGAGGAGCTGGGCAGGAGAAGGAATGGTGGAGGGTGATGTTGATCCTGGAAGAAGCACCAGCATGCATCAGGATCTTTACCCCGTTCCCTCAAGTCCCGTATCCTTTCCTCAATTCTGTGCCAGAAATGGCTGTTGCAGATCTGAGGCAACCCACTGGGGCAGTGGAGGCTTATCCCAAGGGAATTTTCATTGCCTTCCCTTGAGGAGGTCTCTGGGAATGCCCTCCCC
>JAJKFI010000098.1:1626143-1640958 GCA_029204185.1 Lerista edwardsae
TAATAATAATAATAATAATAATAATAATAATAATAATAATAATAATACATGTATTTATATACCGCCTTTCTTAAGATCACTAGATTTCTCTAATGACTATAACTCAAGGCGGTTTACATAGGCAGACTTTTATTCACAAACCCGAAGGTTTTTACAATTTACAGAAACGTTCTATCTTTCAAGAGCAACACTCATACAGATCTTTCTTTCTGGATTTAGCCTGCTTTCTTAGCCGCCCATCTCTCTTCTGCTGGCTGATAAGAGGCTTCCCTGCTCCCACCAGAGACGCAGCTGACTTCAGCACACTCCTCTTCCCACGAGGCAGCTGGAACTCAGCTTTTAATCAGCCACAGTTTGCAAGGCCTGCCGCTCACAGAGACTTCCGGTAGTCTCGAGCTCACGACCTTCAGATCTTCAGCTGTTATCTTCAGGCAAATGGAGGCATTAACCCTCTCGGCTAAATCTTCTGCCCTTAATGTTCAGTAATGCCGTCGTGGACCCAGCTGAGGATCCGCCTTGGGTCAAGGTCCGATGAGGCCACCCCCACTGCTGGCTCCCCACACCCTGCTCCACCCTTCCACACCCTCACACCACACCAGGCTCCATTTTGGAGCTGTTCTAACACAAGGGCTGGAGGCGGGGGGGGGAAACTCTGCTCCCATGGCTTGCCTCTGCGGCTCACCACCACCACCCCGTTCCACCAGTGTGACTAGCATTTGCCCCCCCCCCACAACAATAATGGTAAGATCACCACTGCAGGAATGTTTGTGAGTCCTTCCAGGAAGGTTGATCCAAACCTTTACATGGGACCCGAAAGGACACATGAATGCAGTTGCCTTTCAACACCACTGGATGACCTTTGATTAGTGCCTTCTCTTGGACAGCTCAGTTTCAACTTCTGGAGAAATCAGTTTACATCAGGATATCCAGAACAGAACCCTTACCTAAGTAGGGGAGTGCTTGCTTTTGTTCTGGTAAAAATGCGTAACTAACCTGTTTCATCTTAGTATGAAGCATTTGAGCACATATTTTAAGCCTTTTGGGCAGACCCTTATTTTAATTTTTGTACACCCTTAGTGTATTACAAATTTAGATTCATTCTCTAGAAATAATAAACACTGCCATTCTTCTGTCTTCTTTCCAAATGGCAAAGTGGCTTAAGCCCATTAGATAGCATGGAAATCATGTAAAGCAGAGGTTTTCAAACTGGGGCGTCACAACACCCCAGCCTGAAAGCCTCCACCCCTCTGCTTAAGGCAGGGCAAAGACAATAACACGATCCCCAAGATCGAGCACTGCCTGGGGTGACGGCGTCTGCAAATGCCTAACTTGATGCTGTGCTCCCCAAATGTCTGCAGAAGTAAAAAAAGCAATCGCGACTCACATCTGGGTTGCGATCCCAAAACCGGAAGTAGGAAGTAGGAAGTAGGAATCCCAAAACCGGAAGTTTTTTTAGTTCTGACGTTTGGGGAGTCCAGGTAAGGCAGTTGCAGACCCTGTCACCCCAGGCAGCAACACGATCTGGGGGATCATATTGCTGCCTTCACCCCGCTCCTGCAAACATTTACAGCGGCACAAACTCCTCTGAGACCACTAATGTAAAGAAATGATTCAATATGCATTCACTTTGAGAAAGTTGTTCAATTGCAAGTTTTGAACCCTTTCAGAAAAGTTCAAGGATCAATCAGGCAAGTGGTACTTATACCTACGTTCAGTGCTCTTCACCCATGTACTGAAACAACTTGTAAACAAATAAATATGGTATTATGGACCTCTACACCCCCAAGCACAATGTTATTACCCTATTGTCTAAGGGGCTGGGAAAATACATAGCATAAACTCATTTCTTCAGAAAGCCTTTATTTTTCAAGTTATTTCATTGCTTAAGAAATCGAACACAAAAGTTGCTGTTGCACTGTTGTGTAATACACATAATGAAGAAACAGTAATGCAGTCTTAGAAGTATTATGCATGGGATGGATAGAGTGGATAGAGGGATGTTCTTTTCTCTCTCATAGAATCCCAGAACTATGGAACATCCACTAAAAATGAGTGGCGGGAAAGTTAGAACAGACAAAATATGTCTTATCCAGCGTATAATTAATCTGTGGGACTCTTTGTCTCAGAATGTGTTGATGGCACCTGGCCTAGACGCTTTTAAAAGGGGATTGGGCAGATTTCTAGAGGAAAGGTTTACAGTTTACAAGCCATGATGGTATACAGGAGTATAAAACCTCCTGTTTTTTGTTTTTGTTTTTTAAACAGGCTATCTTGAATGCCAGGTGGAAGGGAGTGACAACAAGATACTGGTATCTTGCAATCCTGTGTGCTCTCAGGGGCATCTTGAGGGCCACTGTGAGATATAGGAAGCTGGACTAGATGGGCCTTTGGCCTGATTCAGTGGGACTCTTCTAATGTTCGTAATGAAAATCCCACTGAGTTCAATGGGACTTCCAGCTAAGTGTGCCAATTGGTATTTTGTTAATATTCTGATTTTTGGAGACTTGTGCATCCTGATCCAGAGGAGGGAAGGGGAAGGGATCGAATTCAGCAGACACTTCCAGAATAGCTTCATTTGGGAATTTGAGGCTCAATTTGCCAAATGGCTCAATTTGCAGCTCTATATTCAGTGACAAAGGAGATCTGCACCTGAAGCATATTTGGACATCCAGTGGATAAGCACAAATAAGCATGCTTCCACATTCATAGTGTTCCTAGCAGGATCAGGGCAAGGTTTGTGAGAGGTATTACGGATCATGAGCAACTTTCTGTCAGTGGTGGTCCTACTGTTACCTTGGGGGCGGGCAAGTGTTCCCAGGTGCCACCCGCCACTTCCTCTGGAGGTGGAAAACCGGAAGTATTGTATAAAAGCCTTCTGAAGGCTCACGAAGCTTTTGGAATGTGATGGGAGCTCCATGTAAGTGGGGTGCCAATCACTGTGTGGGAGGCGGCAGCCTGTGGTCCCAGCCCCAGGGTGGCAAACAGGCCTGGCAAAACGGGCCAGGGCAGTTGAAAAATCATTTGCACCCCTTGAGTGTTAAAACTGAGCGCTCAATAATCTTCCATGAGGCTCTCTGAACATCCCATTTCAAGGGCATAAATGCCAGCACTTTATCAGCTGCCTCCCATTTCCTTTCTCCGCATTTGAAGTAGACCCATCTTGGGGAATGGAACAGGGAAGCAGCTGGAGGCAGACAGCTCCATCATTGAGGAGTATTCAAAATTTACAATACAATTATAAATTAAAATTGCTTTAGAAGTATACTAGGTAGGTAGTACAGTGTCAGCCGATGAAGCCACAGTCATTACCCATGCACTTCAAATTAAATAATAAAAACCAAATAAAACAGGTTTATTGTTTGCAGATTTTGAGGTTTTTTAAAAAAAACAAAAATGAGAAATGCAGAAAGTGTGTCTGTGTTTCATTATCACCATTTCTCCCACTTCTGGTGATGGGAGAGCTGGATTTTGTACTTCACATCCTGGTTGTGCCTGAGTGCATGTCCTCCACAGGTATGAAGTTCTTCCTTCAATAAAGCGGCCTTTACAGTTAGCTGGGATAAACTTTATTAGACAGCCTAAGTATCTATTAAGGCGGACAGAGGAGCACATGCCAACTATTGTGAGTCAGCAGAGGAATCAGAATGGGGCTGGTGGAGGGAGGAATGGGGCATAATGAGGGAGGGTGGGAGGCATGTTGGAGGCAGGAAGGGTTGGTACCCAGTGCAAGTGATGTACAGCACATGCTATCCCCTCTAGTAAAAGTTACACATACCCTTTGTCTCAGTGATGTCATGCAGGGGGAACGCGGGGGAACTCAGTTCCACTCGTTAAAATTAGTGCTGACTCCGCCCACTTCACTCTCCCTCCTCCCCCTCCCGATTCCTCTGCAAAGAGCTTTTCTTCTTGGTTGGCCGGCACTCAGAGGGTTAAAGGGAGCGACTCCAGATTCCTAAGGGGGCAAAGGGGGAAGGGCTGCAGTGGGGAAAGTCCCGTCCTGCACAGCTCCCTTCCTCGCTCCCTCCAGCCACACATGTGGAGTCAGCAGCCACTCTGGTGAGTCTGCAGCCCACTGGGGAGAAGGGGCATCCTGAGGGTGCAGTGGCGAATCGAGGGGGTTCCTGGAGGGGATGGAGGGGAGCCAGGACTTTTTGAAGCTGCCCTCCTGACGTGCCAGGCATAAGCGGGCTTTGGTGTGGGGAAGCGCCCAAGGGTGCCGTCCGGAGTGGTTCCGCCCCTCAGCCCCTTCCACAGGTTCATGCCTCATTCTGCTCAGCCAGCCTCGGCTTCAAGGCTGCTGCTCCCGTGCCAATTTTCAACTTCCCTGGCAATTTTGAATAACTCCACCTCACCTAGCCGCAAAGACCAAGGAAAGGCTTTTGCCGCTGTCTCTCCAGTCCAGAGCGTTTCACTGGCGCTCTGAGTGTGAGGTTTCTTTGGGAGACTGTCCCCATTGCTATTGGAGTTGCAATTGGGGAGGGGGGAATTCTTCGCTTTCTGTTCTGTAGGCGCCAGGCGCTGTACAGAACTGGCTGGCTCCGCCCACTCGTCGCTGACGTCGTCGCCGGTTAGGAACCAGCTGCGGGTAGACCTGGGCTCCGCCAGCTTCTGGACCCCAGGTCTACCCATAGGAACCAGCCGCGGGTAGACCTGCGCTCCGCCAGCCTCTGGTTTATGATGTCACTTCTGGGGGGCGGGTCCTGACACATGCCAATCAAAAGTGAGTTCCTGTTCTTAAATCATTTAGATGACACCACTGCTTTGTCTCCTCAGACTTGTGCCAGTTAAAGACCTAGTGCAGGTCCAAGGAGACCCATTGGTGGTTGAGGGCAGGGGATCAGAGAGGTAAGGATGAATATATTTCCTTTCCCCTCCTAAACCTCCCAATCTGTCCCATCCCACCATAGCATGCAGCACAGCCCATTTTGTTGCATCTGAATGCTATGGGGACTTCATACATCCAACAACCAGTACTAAATCTATATGCACAACAAATAAGTGAGAGAGCCTATATAAAAAAATAAGGGGTATAGTAGGAGATGAAGGATGAGGAAGGGAAAAGGAAAAAAAAAAAGCCACACATCATATAACAGCCTTCTTTTTATGCTACATAAAATTGCCCAACATTTCCCTGTACAGTACTTCTTTATACCTCTTTTCTGTATCTAAATTTTTATACATTACTATTTCTTGGCTGCTATTAACTCTAATAGCCAAGGTATCTGTTTCAGTTTTGTCTTTCCGTTTACATGGTGCCTACTTTTAAGGAACATGTGTTTAATTTTTCCCAGCACAACGGCAGGAGACATTGACAAAGATTAACTCCTGAATTTGAAGCTAAGCCTTTTTCAGCAGAAGGTTCTTTGCAGAATGCATTGGACTCCTGTGGAATGTTTGAATAAAAAGGTCTGGAAAAAGAACACAACAGATGCTTGTGAGAAACGTGGAGCCATGTTCGTCCATGTGTTTGGGAATGTCTAATTGTTGGATTATGGGAAGAGGTGTGTCATTGTGTTGATCTTGTCCTAGGGTCATGTGGGAAACGGTCTTTCTGCTCTTTCGAATACTGGTAAACAACTGACGCGTACAGTATTTGGGAAAGGAAGCTGTTTGCTTCAGAAATGTTAACATGTGTAGGGGGCTTTGAAGTGTTACTTAATGGCTGACAGCTTACCAGGTTTCATATCTGAAGCCTGCCAAAAGCAAAGCAATCACACCTGAACCTTTCAAACACTGAGGTTAACATGTCACAGTCCATCGACATGTGAATTCAAATTTGGAATTCAAAATTCCTCACTCATAAATTGGATGGTGAAACTGATGAAACTGGGCAAATAGGTGAATATGCATTGAAGCTCTACCCTGAACCAATTTCTGCAGAAGAGAGTGTCCCAAGAATACAAAGACTAACTCCCTTCGAGTGCATTTTTGGTGTTTTTCAGTAGGTGCAAATCCTGCATAGAAAAAATGCTGCAGCAGGGATGCCACAACAGCGCAAATTATCTTTCAGATACTCTCAGTTGTTAATATTCCTTCCTCCCCCCCCCCTGCATTTTTGAGCAGGAGTTTGAGCAGGATCACTGAGCCTTCGTATGAGTCACGATGCCTCCTCTCTCACAATGTCATCAGATGGTGGAACGCAAACAACACAGCAGAAAGACAAAAACTGTGGGAAAGTAATTAGAATGGTCCTTAGGGCTACATTTTCAAAAGTACATTCAAAATCCTTGCTGGCATCTTTCCCCTTTATAAACTTTAATTATCGTGTATTTTCCCACAACAGTCTAATCCACTGAAATCCAAATTCATTTGACATAAAATAAAATAAAAAAATCACGTTCTCACATTCACAAACATCTTCTGCTCTCAGGGTCAGCAACTGATTGACCTCATGGGTAAATCTAGGCAAAGGCAAGATGCCACCTGGCTCTCCAAAAGTCCAATCTGATCTAAAACAAGAGCCCAATCCTATTCTCCCTCACTCCCCGCTGATGCAGCCAGGCCAAAAATGAGTGCACTGTATCTAGCAAGGCGGGCAGATTTAGAAGCTTCTGTAGGGAAAGAGATTGGCAGCCCAATCCTAAGCAGCGCCGACATAGTAAGGCTGACATAGCAGGGCTGCATCCTAAGGCCATTAGGAGGCGGCAGCAGCACAGTGCAAGGCAAGGGGAGATTTTCCCATTGCACCCGGGTAAGCCCCAGCCAGTCCTAAGGGGATGCTCAGATCTGTGCCTGCTGATTTGCAGGCGCAGGTGCACCTGCACAGCAGTGGTCTGAATCGAGGCCAATGAGGCTGGGGACAAGGATTTGGCACTATGGCCGTCGTGCATCGCCGTTCCTGTCGCCATCCAATGCAGCCCCGGCATGCCTCTGGCATACCGTTGGCAAGGTCCTGTGCTGACTGAGTGCCTCCGATGCTCGACCAGCACATGGCCAGCACTGCTGACAGGCGTAGTGTTGCCCATGCACCAACGCTGCTACTTGTGCCAGACCACCACCCGACTAACCGGCACAGATGTGCTTATGGCATGTTTGTGACAGCGCTGGACTGGCGCAGGAGCATAGCGCAGGTGCAACGCAGGAATAGGATTGCGCTCTGAAATCCATAAGCCTCCTTCTCTGCACTGGGTCTCCTTGGACTTGCACCAGCATTTTGTCTAGCGCAAGTCTGAAAGTGGGCAGAGAGGCTATAGAAAAGGGGGATAGGATCAGTAGTGTCATTCAGTAACAAGGAGACGGAACGCGAGGCGGGACTTACCCCTTGATTGACAGGGAGCCCGCGAGGTGTCGCCGCCTGCCTTTCCGCCGCGGGGACTCCTTCCGGGTGGCGCGCCCCTCCACGGCTCTCCTAAGCACCCAGCGCGCCACCCAGGCAAGCGGGCACCCCCTCCGAAGCCAGGGGGGCCTGCGCGGCGCTCGGCAAGGCGGCAACGTGTCAGAAACGGGCAGCCAATCAGGCGGTAAGCCCCCCCGGGCGTTCCGTCCCTTTTTTATTAATGACACTACTGGATAGGATCTGGTACATGACATTGCCAACGGATCCTCCTTATACCCCCCTGCCCAGTTTCATCCATGTCCTTGTTCCTTGTTCCAGCCCTTCCCCACCCTCTCCTACCTTCCCCACCATTCACCTGTTTCAGCAGGCATCTGCAGATCCAGCAATGTACACCGGAAAGCTCCAGGGCTTCCCATCTTCATGGCTTATTTTCAGCAGCAGCCACCAGCGGAACATGCATTCCACTGATGGCTGAAGGCCAAAGGATTGGACTGTTAGTCAAAGGTGCCCTGTAACACTGTTGCCCCAAATGGCCAAGGGCATCCAGGGTCTCCTGGGCTACAGGGACTTCTATTTGCACAATTCCCAAATGCAGGCGCCCAACCCCCTCCTTCTTACAATGTTATCTGCCTGGCAAGCTGCTAAGCACTCTGCACCTCTCCCTGCCTGACTGTTCCTCCCCACCCCAAAGCTCTGGCTGCGGACAGAAAAAATTTAGGTAATTTACCCAACCCTTCCAATGGTTTCTCAGGACAGACCAATTCCCTCTGGGAAATCAATAAGCACACATATAAGCACTAAGGCTTTCTGTGGCTGGAGTGATCATCTAATGAGAAATTCATTTTTGGGTTCTAAGGCCACATTAATGAAGTTTAGATCATAGACTTCGTGAATGTGGCCTTAGTGAATGTAATCCTGACTGTTAAGGCCACTTCACATTACTTATTTTATCTGATAGAGTTCTTGACACTCTGCTACACAGACAACCAGTGACAATGTCCTGAAAGGAAATGACACTAAAATCACTAACTTTTGAATTGGAAATAAAATGCTCCCGGAGTGGAAAAGTACCTCTAAAAATGGGGAGATGGTTAAAGTAAGAACTTTCTCCCTTATTTCATGATGTATCCTACCTAATTTTCAATCTTATTTTAGGGCACAAACCTAATCTGGAGTTAGGCCATCACAATTAGGCCAGCAAAGTTTGGCCAGCACAAGGGACACTATAAAGTATGTTTGGACCACTCTCGGAGTCAGAGAGCCCAACACAGAGATGTGCGCCATCTTCCCTGACTCCAAAAGTGGTCCAAACATGCTTTATGGTGGCCCTTATGCCGGCCAAACATTGCTGGCCTAACTCCAAATTGGCAATTTAATTTTTCTCTTTATCCTCTTTTTCGCCTCTTCTGGTCAAAGAGATCCAATAACATATTTGGAAATATGAAGAAATATTATCTTGGGTATCTCTTAGGTGTAGGGTAAGTAGGGGCTGGCCCATCCATGCATTGAACTGAAGCAGTTGTCTCAGGCAATTTTTGTCCACCTGTATGCCTCTAATGTTTCTTTTTCTCCTTCCCTTCTCTGGATTGGAGAAGGAAGGGGGAATAGACAGGAAAAGGAAATGTGGAAGGGAGAAGATTGCTGATCCACACCATCGGAGAGTAGAAAGACAGGAGGGTGGCCTCAGGTATGGATCTTGGGTGGATCATGAGTGCAAGCCTGAATGTCTTTTAACCAGTAGTTCCCAATGTTTTTTTTGCACTAGGATCCCATTTATAGGTACAACAACCTGTCGAGACCCCACTAAGACCTGGGGCCAGAAGTCATGCCATTAAGCAGAAAGTGTAGTAATTGTTTTTAACAAAACACACTTTTTTGAAAGTTGAAAGAATTCCACATCCTTTTTAGAAAGTTTTGTCTCTGACATTTGAGTTTTGAGTTCAATGATTGATTCAGCTCTGAGAACAACATTGCACAGAACGCATTGTGGCTTTTCTCTGCCATTGCTGATCAAGGTGGTAAAGCCAAATTTAGAAAGTCTTCAGAGCATTTACATTTCTCTTCTGCATGTGCTGACATCTCCAAGTGCTGACATGGAAGGCATGACATGCCCACTTGGAAAGAACCGGGAGAGACTTCATCACATGTATACGCACACAACATGACTAACCCATAGCAAGGCTAATTTCCCTCACAGCCCCTGCGTTGAGGAAGTGGCAGTTTAAGGGGAAAGCCTATTTCCTAACAAAATGAAGCTTCCAAGATGGTGGTGCCCAGCTTTTTAAGATGGCTGCCACAGGCTCTTTGCAACCCCCAGGTGGGGAACCATTGTTTTAACCCTTCAAATCATGCATAGCCTATAACCAAATACAGTGGGCTACCATCAGATTCTTGGCAGTTTCCCATCCCCTGCCTGGGCTTTGCAGTCCCAGACAAAATGGGCTGCCATCATGAGATTTTACCCATAGTGCCTTGTCAAAGTACAACCTAGAGAAATCCCATCTATAAATTGTTTCGAAAACTTCTTTACATTTCTACATTCTTATATTGTATCCAACTATCCCAACACATCAAAATATAAGCTATAATGCAATATTTGAGCAGTGCTAGTATTGAAATAATAATATAAAAAGTTTGGTGGTCAGGAAATGCCATATAAGTCTCAGAGTCATCTTGGCATCTCATTGCAGTATCAGATTCACATCAGAAATTCAGGATCTCAACTTGACAGTGGGTATCCAATTTTGTAATAAATATCCAATCTGTCACTCAAAAATAAATGTGGTCTTCTTTCCAGTGTTTAAATTAGTAGCATGGTATCTCATCTAAGCTTTGGCAGCTGGCAGATTGAAGATGCCGAGAAGGGAGACAAATTGGGAGAATTCTCAGTGGCTTTACAGGACCTTTTCTCGAAAGTAGGATGGAGCTTTTGCACTTATCTTTCAGGACACAGTTTACAGCAGGCAGAAGCTATTCGCAGCTGGAGATCTCCATCTGGTTGGCAGGAGCTTCCAATCTATTCTCCTGCATAACTCTCAATCCCAACCCCATAGGATGCTCCCTCAGCTGTGTTCTCCCATTTGGAGAATGGCCAAACGGCCTGTGACATTTATTTAAAATTGGGAGGTGCTCAAGACAGCCCACAATCACCATAAAAGCAAACAATAATAACAATGCATGTAATTAATTCAATGAATAGGTAAATAAATGAAGCCCAGGCAAAAGCAACACACAATCAGAATTGCGGAGAACCAAAAGAACTGCATCCATAGCAGTTCAAATCAAAAACAAGATCTGCAAAGGCCAGATGAAAACATCCACTCAGCTGCCATCAGAATAGAAATGAGAGGAAACTGAGAAACAAATACAATCAATCTTCATTATCCGCATTTCCGGAAATCCTCATGGATAACAAATTTGCAGATACCAAACCATTGATGCTATGGGATCTATGGGGTAAGGTGTAAGGGGTACCTTCTGCCATCAGAAGAATCCAGCAGAGACCCTCAGGAAGTCAGCAGAGGGCAGCAGGAAGTGCCAAAAGATATCTGAATGCTGCAGAGACCTTCCAGAAGCTGCAGGGGTCTTGGGAATGGCGCCTGCAACCAGCGCGGACACCTTACAACATGGCTGGCAGATGCTTCTGCCAGCTATTTTAAAGGGTTCGGTGCTGGCCACAGATGCCGTTCTGAGGTATCTGCAGCCTGTGGCATAGCAGATAATGGATAGAGGCACAGATAATGAGGAAAGTAGCAATTCTGCCCCTCTCAGAAAAGCAAGGTCGCATAAAAACACAATTGATTGTAACCAGTAGGGGTATACAGAGGTGTGTAATCATGCCGGAAGGGGGGGCGGGTGTAGCGGACACCAGTTGCGGCGGGAATGAAAGCAGCATGCTTTTTGGGCCGCCTGCCTTCTCTTGTGTCCTGTATGCTTCTGAATGGAGTGATTCTGAATGTGGGTGTGGCAAGGCAGCGCAGGGGGCTGGGCATTGGCACTAGAGGTGCAGCCGCCCCCCCAGCGTGCTTTGAGCCAAGTAGGGCCCTGGCGGTATATTAGGCCCTTATTTTCCATGGCTTTCCTAGCACAACCTGTTCGGTAACAGATCCAGAGGGGCCTTTGTTTCTTCTCTGTAGCTATCTTCCACTCCTGCTCCTCACCTAGTCCTCACCAGCCCTCATAAGCCTGCCCCTAGCCTGTTGCTTTCTCCCTGCCCCAAGCCTTCTGAATCCTGGCCTTCTTCATCTCCCTCTAGCAAGGTTCCCCCCCTCTTTCCATGTCAGAGCCACAGGTCATCACAGGGACCACTGAGAAATGTAGTCCTTAGGCTCAGCTGCCCCCTTCTATCCAGTGCACTTCATTCAAATCCATCCATTCATTTGTCTCCTCTGCTCCTCCTCTCACTCCCTGGAATGGAAAAAGAAATTGTTCCAGGGCAAGCCCAAAACTTCCCAATGCAGTATCTGAGATATTGGGCCACATGGTGCCTCCCTTACCTGGTCAGAGCCAGTATCTGATCCTCCCACTCCCTGGATTAAAAAGAGGAGGATGGAGCAAAAGAGGATGTGTGTAGGAGGCACACTTCCTGTCTGTCTCTGTTCCTTCTTCAATCCAGGAACTGGGAGGAGCAGAGTCTGGAGCATCACCAGGTAAGGTGATGCTATTTGGCCTACCGCCATAGGCACTGGGAGATCTTGGTTCAGCCCTGGTAACAATTTCCCTTGAAATGGTCTGTGCTGTTTCACCTGGAGACTTCCGATTTTGCTGCAGATTTCACCATGAGCAAGAATGGGTGATATGTAATTGAAATCAATGAAACTGATGGACAAGCATGCGTAAATCTATGTTGCACCGTATTAAGCAGGGTGGGTGTGGGGGTCTAATCTGATAAAGAGAGTCACTGGTCTCATTTTGTTATTGCACATACAAACGTGATCAGCTTTGACGAATAAACTTACTCACCTGAGTTAAAGTGGTGCAAAAAAAAAAAAAAAGGCTCCAACTGGATTAATCTGTCCTGTTCAATGAATTATTATCATTTCCCCAACCTGTCAGCAGAATATTGCTTTTCATTTCTCTTTGAAGTGGATAATTTTTCATTAAATTCACATAGGCTGGTTAGCATGGAGGGCACCTGTGAACAACTTGGTTTTGCTGATTGAAGCCATGGTGTGTAAATACAATATTTTTTTTCTTGCTTTCCAGTGAAACCTCATTTAGCAGCAGAATGTGAAAAGCCAAAGGTGGCAACAGAACAGCTTTAATTGCACAATTGTTAGGTGGTTCCTTTCTCCCAATCAGATTGCCACAGATCAGCACCTTCTCAGATAAAAAAGGAACATAGTTGGAAACAGTCTGCATGCTCTTATGTATTGAATGAGAGCCATTACCTGGGCCTAGAACTCTAGGTGACCTTGTGCAGTGATGAATTTGAGCACAATCCTAACCTGGAGTTAGGCAGGCACAGTTATGTCAGCAAAGTTTGGCTGGAACAAAGGACACCGCAAAGCACATTTGAACCACTCTCGGAGTCAGGGAGGATGGTGCACGTCTGTATGCTGGTCTGTCTGACTCCGAAACTGATCCAAACATACTTTACAATGTCCCTTGTGCCAGTCAAACTTTGCTGGCCTAACTGTGCCAGCCTAACTCCAGGTTAGGATTGTGCTTTTAGTAATATAAGAACGGATAAAATCTGGCCTAAAAATGGGTATGTGTGTGCTGCAGATTTGAAGAGCTCTTCCTTTCTTAGACCCATGTATAATCAGGCTCAGCCCCCTCCAGAGACTGGGTGACCAGTTTCCAGGAAAGAAGGGGAAATGAGCATTGCAATATCTAGAGCCCAATGGAGGCTCTGCTTTATCACCCACATTGAGCCCTTCCTACCGCTGCTCCTGCATCCAAGCAAGCAAGAAAGGGGGGCATCCGCAGGACTGGCTTATGTTGGGCCCTAAAGACGTTTCTGTTTAGATTAGCCTTCTGAGTCCAGGGTTGTATGTGTGTGTTTAATGCTGACTGATATTATGGGCTTGCCTTTTTCTTAAGTACTGATGGCGCCTGGTTCTTTGGTGTTTTGGCTTTTATGTGATATTTTAAAAGGTGGTTTTATTGTTTTTATGATATTTTAATGCCTATATTTTTAATGTGTTTTTAGGCCTGTAAGCCACTTTGAGTGCCCTACAGAGAAATAAAGCAGGGGTACACAGTAAATGCTGCAAGATACAGGTGTGCTCACTGGGACAGAGATGTGGTGAGGCCTGTGATGGTGTTGGGCACCCCTTCCAATCTGCCCCCTCTGATGCATGTAAGGCAGCCACCTCGCCACACTTCATTAGCGGCTAAGCCCTTCCTGTACACTTCATAGGGTTTAGGTGGCATTGCAAGTATTGTCAACTAGGGTTATGTTTCAGAATGCATAAGGAATGAGACTAGAAGGAGAGCCTTGGTAGAGCCAACAAACGGGGTTGGCAGCAAAATGTGCCCATTCCCTAAATATAGACTGCCTTTGTAACTAGGATTATTGTCCACCCAGATGATGTTTGGCATCTTGCTTTCATTTGTATGTTATTGCCATAATCAAACCGCTAAAATTAATAGCAGCTATATATTAACTTTTTTAATTAAAATGTAAAATAATATCAACACAGCCAGCTGGTGGGTTTGAAGACAAATATCTTTGATATAATTTGGGTTGATTTACACAAACTAAATTTACGGCTGTAATAAGCTTCCCACAGAAGTTTTGATTAAATTGCTTTTTGGATAATTCCCGTTTACTCTGATTTTTTTATTTAAATGATTCAAAATGAGCCCCTTAGGCCCCTCAACTAGGGTTACCAAGTCTGACTGAAGTTATTCCTAAAAATAGTTTTTACCCGCAAGATATAATGTCATTTAGCAGAGATCCTGTTAAAATCTCTGGGATTGCTTTCCCTGGAGATTGATGCTGGTTCCTGAAGACTTCAAGCCAACCTTGGATAGTTGGTAACACTTTTCCCAATCTATAAATAGTATTTTGGATGTGACATTTATGTGAGAGGAAGGAAATGCAAGTGAAATATGGAAGGTTCACTTAGGTCCAGGCATGGCTAACCTTTGGCACATGTGCCACTAGTGGTATGCAAACACTTCTGAAGTGACACAAAGCTGCTTGTTGCAGCCGCACCAGCCAATGTAGGTCTCCATGGCTGTGGGTGAACGCTTTTCTAAAGCAAAGGCCAGAAAGGGAGTGATAAGGCCTGCCCCCCCCCCAAGATAGCTGAGCAGAGGCTCAACAGATCAAATGGGCTGGTGAAACTACCACTCCAGAGAGTGCCAAAATAAGTTAGAGTGGCATGTTCAAGATTATATACCGAAAACATGGCACATGGTGTGTTGTGGATTGACCACCCTTGACTTTGGCTGTCTTGGAAAATTGTTGGAGATTTACAGACCCAATCCTCATGGTCCTGATTGTGAGCCCTTTTTGGGACAGAGAACTGCCATTATTATTATTATTATTATTATTATTATTATTATTATTATTATTATTATTATTAT
>JAJKFI010000098.1:1641576-1701049 GCA_029204185.1 Lerista edwardsae
GAGAGAGAGAGAGAGAGAGAGAGAGAGAGAGAGAGAGAGAGAGAGAGAGATTGGGGGGGGCAGGGTCCTAAACCAAGGAGAGGGAAATTATGAACTTCTTGTCTCTGGTAGCACTAGTGGGAAAGCTGAATGAAGGCTTTTTGCAAGAAAGAGTGAGGGCTTTTTGGAAGAGGGCAAAGAAGTAGGAAATGCTTCAGCCCTTTAAACTACCTGGGTTAAGGGACAACTGATATGCCTGGAGTCACTGCTGAGAAGAAATGGGGAAATGACAGAAGAGCATGACAGTTATACCTGTGAGGCACTCCTTGGAGCTGAAGTGGTGTGAGAGAAAACTGAAGACCAGCTGCAGTTGTAGTTTCCCCCTCCACACCCACAAACCCAAAAATGTTTGTGGATTCTTAAATGAGGATTCTTAATTGAGGATGGGCATCTGCTGGGTCAGAGTCCTAACCCTAACCCTCTGGCCCTAGCTCTATAGGGTGTCCTAGGGGTGTCAAACATAAGGCCTGTGGGCCCCCTGAAGCAATTTATCCACCACCCCCATTATAATTGGGCTCTCCCAGTTTGATAATTGGGCTCTCTCATAGCTTCAAAATATGAACAAGAGTTGCACATATTCCCTTCTGTCATTTCCAGCTAATTCTATGTGAGAACAAAATGCTTATTTTGCTTATATTATGCTCATCTACCCCTGCTAACTGGACAAGAGGCACTTTTTCAAGTGGTGTCCCTCTTATGTTTAGCAGAGGGAGAGTAACAGTCCCTTTTCACCCCAGCACAGAGTCTTTTCTAGTAACTGTTGCTGGGGGTGTTCTACATTTTTTAGATTGTGAGCCCTTTTGGTACAGGAAGCCATTTAACTTTATTATTATATTTGCCTGTAAACCACTTTGTGAACTTTGTGTTGAAAAGCATACATAAATACTATTGATTGATTGACTGATTGATTGATTGATTGATTGATTTCTGCCCATCATTTGCTTAAGGATGTCACTTCTGGCCCTCAGCACTTCTGGCCATGAGCGCTAACTTTGGCCCTCTGTCAGAGACGGAACATGCTCTAATTGCTCCTGGGGCAGGGCAGGCCCTCCACGCAACCTCGCCATGCCCCCTGCTTCCAGAATCATTCCATTTCAGAGTGTAGTGGTGTATTAGAAAAGGCAGGAGCTACCCGAGGAGATAGGGAATGGTAACAGCAGTGGCCCCTTGTCCAAATAACCCAGAAAGTACGGCGTTAATCCCAGAACTCCTGCAGTAGGAACACAGCTGCAGGCTGATGAGGGCTCTGGCCATGAAGGAAGGTTAGCACATTTGCAGATGGGTGTGGCTGATGAATTAAAGCCTGCCCAACAACAGACACCAATTGGCCTGCCTCAATATAAAGTTGGAGGCAAGAGCTACAGTAAATTAGCATCGAGTAGGTGCTGGACGGACGGATCATTGAAGGGTGATTAGCACTGGGCAGGTGTAAGAAGGAAGGAAGGAAGGAAGGAAGATGGCTGAGTGGACTGACTGATGGAGTGCTGGCTGGACTGCCTGCCTGAAGGACTGTTGGACGGACTGATGGATTGTTGGACTGGATGAAAGAAAGACTGGATAAGGTAAGGTTATTGTGGGGAGTAACTATGGGGAACTCTTGTATGGCTGCCACGCCCCTGGTGCCACCAAGTGGAGGAGGCAGTTGTGGCTTAGGCAAGCTGACTGCCTATTGTTTGGTGGTGGGGTTTTGTGGTACCATGTTAGGGTATCTGGAGCTAAGCCGGTGATGAGGGCAGTCTGGAGGAGGCTACCCAGCCAGTGATTCCAAGTAAAGCTGCTGGAAGAGAGGCGGCCTAGTGGGTGGATGAACCCCCTCCCTCTTGGCTATCTCTGAGGCCGCTTTGGAGGGGAAACTAGTTAGCCTAGTGTGGGCACTGGGGCCCTTGGGGAGGCCCAGCAGGGAATTTGGCAGAACAAGCGGGGTGGGCGGGAGGGCCCAACTCTGTGCCACTTTCTTTCCCAGCACACACAGCTCCCTTGCTGACACCCATGGAAGGCACTACACTGCACTCTATGGGCATGACGCCTCTGCCTTCTGTATGAAATGAGTTTGATACTCCTGTTCTTTAATCTGGCCCATCCATGAGGCAGCTCAAGAGGCAGATTAGTGAGGAGCAGCACCTCCATCCACACTAGTCTTCTTCAGCTTCCTGGTTTGGAGGAATGGAGCAGAATAAGGAGGATAGATGAGTCAAAAGTATGGCCTATAGGAAGCCATTACAACACAAGTAAGACCCTTCCCAATAAAGCAACAAGGGAATAAAATACGTGGTGGTGGTGGTGGTGGTGGTGGTGGTGGTGGTGGTGGTGGTGTGTGTGTGTGTGTGTGTGTGTGTGTGTGTGTGTGTGTAATTGAGGCTTTCTTCTGTGATTGAAGTCAATAACATTTATGATGGACTAATGACATATCAAGTGGTTTGTAGATGTAACCATAACATACAGTACATGATGATTATATTAAGATGGTTGTGCTGAATTGTATGGAATCGAATGTGACCCCCTTGGGACTCTCTGATCACCAAATCTGAATCTTGATAGAAAGCCTTCTAGAAGCCTTGAATACAAGAATTCTTCAAGTGTTTTTTAGTAGACGGTAGGACATCTTAGCCCCATACCAATCAGTTCTTTTTAAAAATGCAGACTATGAAGTTGTCATCTTCTGAGGAAACATTTCATTAACGCAAATTGTGATGAAGACAAGAGTATCGGCGTCCCTTGACAAGATCTGTATACATAAATGCATGAGAGCCAGCAACTGCAACTGCACACTTCAAAAAAGCTGGAGACGCCAAGGGACCAAGTGAAAATATGGGACAGAAGCCAAAGGGTGATCTGACTTCAAACATGTACTGAAGAATTACAAAAGAAGGAGGTAGTAATGCTTTATATTTTCAGATAGCCTTGATTGATACACCATGCAAAGCAATATTTCATTATTCGTATGCACCATTAGCACATAACAGTTGTGACAAAAACCTTTTGCCAGTGATTTATGCCAGAAATATAATTTAAAGGAAATATACCAGGTTAAACTCTTTTTAAATGGTTGCTTCGTAATTGTGATTTATCTGAAAGTGACACTGTCAATCTGTTTTGAGCCATGTACATTCTGAGAGCGCTTTCAACGTGCTTAAAAATAATCTGTTCAGAAACAGAATGTTTGTACAAATTAACCAAGTTTACTCGGGGGTATTAATTCACCTGTTTGTACTAGAAATGAATTTTTCACACGCTTCTTGAAAGCAAAACGCAGACCTCCTTGCAAATGCTTTGCACATAGTGTATAATCTGTGCTAGTTTGCATCCTTTACTCAGGGTTAGCTAATGAATCTGATCCCATGCTGCTGTCTGTCCTATTCACTTTTTTGTTATTTGAAGAATTTAAGAAATGCTTTCTAGTGCAGGGCTCACTATTGAATAGCAATCAGCAATCATCTCTAGGTGCTTGTTTAATAAGCATGAAGGTGAGGGCCTTTCCTGTTTGCTAGATACACTGCTTTTGTTCATGGATGTTCCATTTTGCTATTATGGCTAAAAGCTACTGATTGAGTTGTGCTTCACAAAGTCATTGGATTCAGAACCCATCACAGGATACACTGCTCCTTCCCCCTGCTTGGTATATGGTGTTGGGACAGCAGCCTGGTCTTTGACAATAGGTGGGATAGCTTAAATTGTAAGGTCAAGAAGGGAGCATAAAGCCATACACTGCCTACAGTGGTCCCTGTTGTAGAAGCTTGGTACCCACAAATCTGCCTTGGTTTCAGTGCAGGATTAGCTTGCTCCTGCATACTGCTGAATATAATGTTTTTTCCTTTCACCAAGATAGGACCAATAGTTAATAGATTTATTTGCCTGTTCTGCATTGTGGTGTCTGAAATGTTCAGTTAGTGTTGTAGAGGGTGTTCAAGTGTCTAGTAAGCGGCTAGCAGTAACTCTAGTAATTCTTGGTGGGAAACACTTCTTGGCGGGAGTCCAGCTGTTGGCAGCCTCTCAGATGTGGCTTGGTACCATTGTGGTAAGTTTGGCCTTCCAGGGAACACTTGCATTGCTATGCTCAATAGTCAGATGCACATAATGCAGGACCTGGAAAGGGAAGGTTAGACCAGGATGTCATGGAACCCCATCAAGGAGGGGAAGGTTGTGGACATCCTCTCTGTCCCAAACACATGTACAGACCTGACTCCATTTTGGATCTCATCCTGAGAGTTAACGTTATTAAGAATTGGTGCCAGAGACATCTGTAAGTCTCCTCTCCCATCAGAGTCTTAAGAAATGCAGATCTGGTCTCTGACAAAAGGTTGATGCAATGACAAGTCCTGCCTGAAATTCAATCAAACTCTTAAGATTTAGTCGAGAGGGTTAATGCCTCCGTTTGCCTGAAGATAAGAGCTGAAGATCTGAAGGTCGCCAGTTTGGGACAGCCGGAAGTCTCTATGAGCAGCAGACCTCGTTAATTGCGGCTGATTAACAGCTGAGCTTCGGCTGCCTTGTGTGAGGGGGAGTTGTGCCGAAGTTCAGCTGCTTCTCTGGTGGGAGCAGGGAAGCTATTTATCAGCCAGCAAGAAGACAAACGGGTGGCCAGAATGATCCATCTGTACGAAATCCAGGACGAAATCCAGAAAGATCCATCTGTAGGTGTGTAGTTCTTGAAAGATAGAACATTTCTGTATAAATTGTAAAAACCTTCGGGTTTCTGAATAAAGTCTGCCCATGTAAACTGCCTTGAGTTATAGTCATTAGAGAAATCTGGTGACCTAAGAAAGGTGGTATATAAATCCAAGTATTTATTTGTTTTAATTTTTATTTGTTTTAATTTTTGTTGATTGTATTTTTTTAAAATTGTTTTTAATTGCTTTTAATGTTAATTTTATATTGTATCTTTTTTATATTGAAATGCCGCCTTGAGTGCCTCCGGGCAAAAAGGCGGGGTAAAAATCAAATAAATAATAAATAAATAAATAAATAATATTAGTATTAGTATTAGTAATTAGTATTAGTATTAGTATTATCTGCCCAGGAGCTAGGCTCACCTGGACAATTCTTTTCAAACTCTGCTAAGAAGCCTCCCATCCTGACTCTAAAGAGACACACACCCTGCTACATCCTGTATTGTATCTGTATTGCTTGATAAAATGTTTGCTCTTTTTGCATTTCTTTTTTTTTTTGAAGATGATTTTATTAATTTTTATTATAAAGATATAGGTAAAGGATAGTCAGTTACACAGGATGGGTAAACAAAGGGTTAAACAATAGGAAAGTTTGAGGCAGTACGAGAGTTACATCAATGTAAACAGTCAATAATTCCATCTATAATATATTCCATCTGAAAGGACATAATCACTGTAATCTCATAGAATTATATCTGTTTTCATTGTTAATTCAAATCTTCAGTAGTTTCAATAATTTCACAGTTAGCTAGCAGAATCAGAAATCAAAAATTCGTTATACATATAATTGCCTATCTCTAATTTATAGTAAAAGCAAATAAAGTAGCAAGCAAGAAGGGAAGACCCTAATATATAAGATACAAGAATAAAAGATCGCAAAGGAAGCTGGGAAGTAAAGCTTAGGCTATATTATTTTTAAAAAATTTCTATCTTGTACTATCTTAACACTTTTAATTAAATTTTAATTTCTAGTATTGTCAAAAATAGCTAGATAGGAGTACTCTGTTCACTTGCTTATATTCCATCTTTCAACCTTAATCTCTATTGCAAAAGCCATACTTATTAAAATTAAGACAGCATATTTCAGGAAAAGGCACAGAGATAAAAAAACAACAGGACATAAACCATCACTTCTTAACCACCATTAGGTCTTAATATCATTTGTCTCTAAAATCATATCTTTAAATATAAGCTTGAATTATCACGTACTTTAAAAAAAATAATCAAAAAAATCTGCTTTATAATATAATCTTGACGCAAAAATACAAGCTTGCAATTATCGCTTCTCAAATCAAAACCCAATGGTAATTACTTCTCTCTACCACAAATCCCACAGGAAGAAATGAACTTCATCACATCTTTAGGTTGTTATTTCCATTATTCAATCTTTTAAATCAAAAATTTCTCATTTGTCAAATTTCCCCAGCCCTTTTATTATACAAAGCCAAAAACTACTACAAATTATTAAAAGCAAACATCTGGTCAAAGTTTGTTCTTCTGCTGCCACCAGAAGAATGGCCAGCTGGCAAAATACACTGCCACTGTATTTGCCAGCTGACATTAAAATGTCTTCTTCATAATCCATTTCTTTCCAATATTCTTCACTTGCAAACACAACTGTCCATCTTGAAATAGGAGGGAAAAAAAGAAAAAAACAGCTTCCCTTATTAAACCGTCAAATTCCATTCTCTTAATTTATTAAACATTCCTCCCATCCTTTCCACAAAGTCTCTTCATCCAAGTCCTTGAAAATACTTCAAACGTTCTTAAACTCTGGTTATAAATCTTTTGCCTTTCTTTCTCATGTTGCCAGCCGCCATGTTAAAACTGCTATGCAGTAGAAATTCAGACTTTCTTTAAACGCACAAAACAGAGTGCTCCATATTCCAACTTTCCATGCCTCGTTGAAAAAGAAGTTTAAAGAGGAGAATAAAGAAAAAAAATAATGCACTTCAGTGGATGTCTTGTGTTGAATGCTAAGCAAATTTAATTCCACTGACCTCACTGGCCCGCTGCCAAACTTCATGTGCAATCCACGCCAGGCTGTTATCCTCATAAAACCATTTACGACTATTTGTCACTTCTTCCCAAACATTTGTCTTCGTTTGGAGCCCACGAAGACCTTCCAGAAGATGTAATCCATCAGTCTCTTCCTAGATGTTATCACTCTCAAAGCGAAGATCGACAACATGACCTGCACAAGCAGGAATTCTTCTGCCCTCTGGTACAGGCAAGGCTCTGTTCACCCCCGATCTGGCCATTATCGGAGGCTAGGTGCCAATTGCCACCCCTATCTCAGCTCTCCTGCTGAGTTAGGCCCGAATTACTCCGGGAAAAGAACAAAAGCTTCAATCGCCATCGCCTCACGGCAATGAGCAATTGCCATGTCTCGAGTCCCCGCCCACTTCCCTCTTTTTGCATTTCTGTAAAACTTCTTGTAACATGAAATTGTGCCTTTGTAACCCCTTTCTCCCAAGGAGGAAGGATTGATAAGAACAGATTACATTGCTAAAAACCTATAAAATGCAATGCCAAATGTAAGACCAGGGGCACAAGCCAGCCCTCCAGGGCTGTGCTTTTTGCTGCTTGTGTCACTTTCTTAGTAAAGTTTCTCTTGGATCAGCGCTGGTCTTTGTCATCTTAGGGATTTAATGTTGTTTTAGCCTCCTTTCAGCTAATAATTTTCCAAGATTCCTTCCTCCAGGTTGCGTGCTGGGCAGAAGCCTACACATTTGTTTTAGGACTCCAGAGGGACTCTGCGAGGTCATCCATAGGGACCCGCATTTGTAATAGATTTTTTTTGGTTTAGGAATCTGGAGGGACACCGTGAGGTCATCCATAGGGACCCACTCTTGCAACATTAGTAGTACCATAGTACTTCAGTCTCAGTACTTGCAGGTGACTGCAGGCTCAGAGGTAGTAGCATAAAGCAGCTATTGGGGAGAGCTGGAATTGTTAGTATATAGGGCGAGAAGGATTTCCAGAGACCAATTTTCCTTAGCTTTGGGAATCAAGGAATGGGAATGCAACCCCTTTGGGGATTACTTACCATGCCTTCTTAGGGCTCTTGGCGCTCTCTCTCTCTCTCTCTCTCTCTCTCTCTCTCTCTCTCTCTCTCCCCATAGCTGTCTGTGACAGTGAGAAGGCAGGAGCAGTCCTATGGCTCCCCCCTCAGTATGGTGCTCAATTTGCTCCCAGTGTGGGAGAGGGAAACATTAGTAAAACTGTTCTCACAAAATAGGAGTGGGGGGTAATTGGCCCAAGGTTAGCCTATTTTTGGTGTCACATCTCTTAATTTCAGGTTTGGGTGCAACATGTAATCATTTGATAAGAAAGTCTGCCGGTTAGTGGTGGAGACAATTTTCCACACTTTCTCTGATTGGGTAAAGAAGTGAGATTAAATTCTTCGTTCATTTTGCTGGATAATACAGATTGGTTTACCAGGTTGGCGGGTTCACAAAGCGTTAACTTGGGTATCATACATACCATACTCTGACTCAACCAGTAGTTATCTGCATTCCCCTAGATGATCCACTTAGCAAGTTGTGATGTTCCTACAAGTTGCGATGAACCTAAGAGCATATGCTGCATTGTGCTCTTAGATTCTGTTCATTTACCACTCAGTGCAGCTAATATGCTCCCTTTAATAATAATTTTAAAAACCCTCAGCTTTGTAGCTATTCAACAAGAAATGTAAAATTCATGCCACATGCATCAAGATTAAATGCTAAATGAGGGGAGGCTGAATTGTACAATAATGAAGCCATAAATCAAAGTGGATACCAAATACTAACACACATGTGAAAATTTGCTGTATATAAATTAAAGATGAGGACTATATGATGAAGCATCCCCTAAAGGGCACCCTTATGTTAAGCTGATTTAAACATGAGCTACATTGAAATGGAAAATAGGCGCCTGGTCTGGCTCTACTGAATGCATATCTAAGTTTCAGTGCATTCCATCTTGTTGTTCAATTAATGGTACATTTAGCTCAAGAGATTTTGCAACAATCCCGAGAAGAATTGCTGCCTAACAGCTTGTCTATAGATGTCTTTTTCCCCATTCCAATTTAGCAAAACAGAAATAAAACTGTACTTAATTTAAACCTTAAGGCTCTGATTTCCAAACATTTAAAAACCACGAATCCCAATTGTAAAGATGTGCTGTTCCCCTGCCCAGTCTACCAGAATTTATCTCTTCAAATTGAACTTCTTTTGGCTTTTGTTGAAATTCCTCAATTTTTTTGCTTCGAGGTAAACCTCCAAAGTGTCTTCAAATTTTTGCTGTGCATGAAATCTGGTGACAATTTTGTGATGCACAGAATCCCATTTCCTTACCAATTTCACTTAATCCACCCTCCCATAAGTATAAGAATTCCTGTTAGTTTCATACTGTATCTCAGTAAACCAGGCTACATGCCAGTCATTGAAAAGTAAACTTTGGAATGTCACTCTAGTCCCAACATGTTTTATGTCATGATTAAATTTTTTAAAATGCATTTCCTGTCATATCAATTCTCTGTAGCTCCAAAACACAAAATTCCAACCAGATGCTAATTCTTTCAACAGTAATTAACAGCACGACACTTAAGGAGTAATTTTGATAATGATTACCATCATTCTTCTTTTATTCGCCTGAAGTGCTAAGTACAGTAATCATCACCTGTTCACAGTCAGTCTTATTGCACCACAAGCTATTAATAAGTGATTTCAGCATTTAACAAATGCTTGATTCCAATTGCATTCCCAGAAATTGTTTGCTTTCTGATATCTTTAGGTATTTTTTTTAAAACTTCAGACTATGTATTAACTTAATTGTCTTCAATCTGTTTATCCCAGGTAAGTATTTTTGTGGTCAAACTAGGATCTGTTTTTAACTGCCTTTGATAATTATGGAATATTTGTGAGCAGAAAGCGTCGGAATTTGCCAGTGTCACTAATTTTCCATAGACACCTACAGTATGTTTGATACCAAGAACTTGGGTTTTCAAAGCAGTCAATGCTTGCAAAGATTTGCCTTTGACCCTTGCATTGCTGGCTTGTTTACATGGGAGGGAGAGCATATAAATGATACTTAGCCCCTACCATGGTTATTATGCCAATTGCACTCCCGCCAAATGTGATTTATAGTTTAAAAGCTTTAATTGACTTTTAAATGAAGCTTTGTTTAAACTATAAATCACTCATGGGGTATTTGTTGGATCAGGATACTAACTGCCGCAGGCTAAGTGTTCAAGCCCCCCCCCCCCATGATTTCGGACCATTTCACACACTTCCCTTTGTTAATGCTTAAACAAAGCAAAAATGCATTTGCCTGCACACCTGGATCAACCCTTAATATAACATTCAGGATTAATTTGGAGCCTTCTGCTTGAGTGGAACATCTATGGGATCTGAAGGGAATGGGCAGCCCAATCCTCAGTAAGGCCGACGTAGTAAGGCCAACATAACAGGGCTGTATCCTAAAGCCCATTAGGAGCAGTGGTGTTATTCTACCGGAAAGCTGGGCGGGACATCCGGGTGATCGACAGCCCGCCCGTCGCATTCCGCAGCGTTCCGCCGTTTGCGTAACCAATTACGCCACTTGCGTACGTTATGCAAAAGGCGTAATGCTGTGGAACGCGACGGGCTGGCTGTTGATCACCCGGATGTCCTGCCCAGCGTTCCGGTAGAATAACACCACTGATTAGGAGGCAGCAGTAGTGAAGTGCAAGCCAAGGGGTGTTTTTCCCCTTATGCCCGCGTAAGCCACAGTCATCCAAATGGGGCTGCTCGGATCTGCGCCTGCTATTTTCCTGGCGCAAGTGCACATGCGTAGGACTGGCCTGAATTGGGGCTGCCGAGGCTGGGAACAGGGTTTAGTATTTGGCACTACGGCCATCCTGTGTCACAACCCCTGTCTCCATCCACTGCACCGCCCAATTACCCCCCCGGCACGCATCTGGAACACCCTCGGCGAGGCCCAACGCCGACCATGCGCCACTGATGCTCGACCAGCACAAGGCTGGAGGTCGCGGCTGTGCCCGAGCATTGGCACTGCTGCTTGCGCCAGTCCAGCACTGTACCACCAATGCTGATGTGCTTCAGGGCAGGTTTACGACAGCATTCGGCTGGCGCAAGAGCGTAGCACCGGCACAATGGGATTTTAGGACTCTGACATTAAGGAAGACCTCTCAGGGAGTCCTTCCTGTATTAGTACAGGGTGTGTGTGTGTGTGTGTGTGTGTGTGTGTGTGTGTGTTACATTTATTTATTTATTTATTTATTTATTTATTTAGTTAGTTAGTTAGTTAGTTAGTTAGTTAGTTAGTTGAAAAAAATTATATCCTACCTTTCCTATGCTGAAACAAATGCCCAATGCCAATTAAAACTGTACAATGTATCACAACAGTAAGAAAAATAACTAAAATCATTAAAACAGAACCAAACCAAACCCCAAAACACACACCATAGAGACTTCAAATCTGCTCATCCCATTTTGGGATATGGGGCACACTTTATTCTGCATTCTCATTATTTTCTGTATCTTTCTCCCTTTGTGTCCTTTTCTTTCTCTACTTCCCCACTTCTTTCTCATTTCTTGTTCTCCTTTGGTGTTCAAAAGATGGCTGTTTATGACAGAGTCTCCAGGATTTGTCTGGAATCTCCAGGAATCTGTGTGAATTTCCAGGAATCCGTGTGAATATCCAGGAAACCATGGAAAAAAATAGTGGAATTTCAACAGGGCTTCCAGGAATGTCCAATAAATCATTCTGGGGAAAAATAAAAATGTCCAGGAATGGCTTCAGTCATAATTAACAACCCTGGTGTTGCCTACCTCATGACCAGGTTGTGAGTCAAAAGCCATTAGTTGAAGGCAATACCAATGGTTTACTTTAAACAATGTCATTTTATAATTCTCTGAATCACGGTCAGGAAATCTTATTTTGTCGATTAATATTCAGGTGTGCCCTAGTATTGACTGATTCAGTGTCCACGTTTCAGTTACCCATAAATAGCATGGATTCTGGGACACCTACTAAAAAAATAAAAAAGGTAAAGGTTTCCCCATGAATTCGGGACCATTTCCCGAATGGTCTAGTCATGACCGACTGTAGGCGGCGGTGTTCATCTCCGTTTCTAAGCCTGTCAAGCTGGCGTTTGTCTGAGGACAAGCCTCCGTGGTCATGTGGCCAGCATGACTATACGCCGAGGCACACAGAACGCCGTTACCTTCCCACCGAAGTGGTCCCTATTTATCTACTTGCATTTTTACGTGCTTTCAAACTGCTAGGTTGGCAGGAGCTGGGACAAGCAACGGGAGCTCACTCCATTGCGCAGTCTTGAACTCCCAACCTTCCGGTCGGAAAGCCCAGCAGCAGCGGTTTAACCTGCAGCGCCACCACATCCCTAAAAAGATAGGGCAACATTAAACTAACCTCTTTTTTTACCTTGTTGCAACAAAACCACTGATGTTTCCCTAGCTTTAAAAAGGCATCCCCAGTATCCACGGTTTCAGGTATCCATGGTGAGGTCTGGAATGGAACTCCAGCAGATCCCGGGACATACCTGTGTATATTTTTTTTCTTTCTGCTTTACAAAGTAAAGGGTCAGTGTACTGCTTGAGGACCCTTGTTGTTAACAAGATGCTGGCTCAGTTGAAGTGAAGTTGTAGCCCAGAAAATGTAAGAATGAAAATTTAAAAGGAATGGGTGGGGGGAGTGAGAAAGGGGTGGCAATGAATAATTTCTGCCTTTGGGGCTCCCTTTTGTGAATAAAACTGTTAGACTCTCTCCTGCTGAGCTTTGTTCCACCGCTTCCATAAACACACAGTACACTTGGGATTGTAGTTGCTCAAAATGAATCTGGGGAATTTGAGTGGAGAAAAAAAAATTAAATGGATTTAAGGGATGAAAGCAAGTACTTTTTGTCAGCCTGATGACTAAGATTTAAGCGCAAAACTATAGGAGAGACAAATTGCTTGGGACAGTATAAAGAGGTTTAACTAAGGAGAAGGGAGATGAAGCAGATCAAAGAAATAAGTAGACTGCATAATGTCCCAGTTGTGCAATTTATAAAACAGAAGTGGATGCAGCAGTTCTTTCATTGCCAGGGACTAGATGAATTTGTAATATGGAAATAATTAACAAGTATCAAAAGAATGCCTTTCCATTCCAAGCCTGTGTGGCAGAGGTCAAATGGCAATACTGCATCAGGGTCTTTAGGAACATTACACACTGACAAATAGCTAGGAATCAGTGCACTTTGAATGTAAGTACAGAAGAAGAAATCTGCCAGAGAGCCACCAAGTCCAGCATTCCCATCCACAGAGTGGTCACTAAGATGTTTCTAGGAAGTTCAGAAGCAAGATGCAAAGACAATAGCACCCCTCCCCTGAAAAAAGACTGATATTCATGTATGTCTCCAATAGCTAACGGCTGGTGCCAGACCTCTATCTCCACGAATTTGTCTAGTCTCCTTTTTATTTATTTATTATTTATTTATTAAATTTATACCCTGCCTTTCTGCCCGAAGGCACCCAAGGCGGCAAGTCATCTCAGCTGCAGCCCATGGCTTGTGACTGTATGCACCAGTGACTATATGAACAGTCTCAAAAAATACTCTCTCCTGTCCAGCGATGGGATCTACAAATGAACAAGGGAAATGCTGGGCGAGACTTATGCGGGGCTTCGGCATGATTGGCTGCCTGTCCGTAGCGTTCCACAGCTGTTCTGGCCTCGGGGGGGGCTGCCCCCGGTTAGCGCCCCCCCTGCTGCTCACCCAGGCACCCGGTGCGACCCTCACCTGTCCCCCGTGGCGAGCAGGAGCCCCCCCCCCGAGGCGAGGGCAGCTGCGGAACGCTATGGACGGGCTGCCACTCAAGCGGAAGTCCCGCCTAAGTCCTGCCCAGTGCTCCTCTTGTTCATTTGTAGATCCCATTGCTGCTCCTGTCTGACCTGACTCTCCTACCGATCAATATAATTGGGTGACCCCACTCCAGTAGCACCCCTAGAGGGAGGGCTAGGTTTTGCAAGGCGCCTTATCTTGCCACACCTCTCCCTTGCTGTCGTAGCCAGTAAGCAACATGGAGGCCTTGCTTTCAATGCAAGGATTGGCTACAAGGGATAGGAGCAGTTTACATGGCAAGGTAAGGTGCCTTGCAAAGCCTAGTGCCCTGCCACCCCAGGGACAATACTAGCCCACTCCTCCAACGTCTAGCATTATGAATGGGGAGGGGAGAGCATGTCACTATTCTTTGCCCATGCCATGTATCATGTTAGAAAGTTCTACGATGTCATCACCCTTGGGGTCAAATTAGATGCAGCTGTAAACATGGTTGGAACACTTCAGTGGCTTCTTTGTTTTTGGTAACAGAAGAATAGAGAGGGGGAAATGGAGCAAAACTAGGGCATAGCGGAAATGTAGTGCTTGCCCTTGCTGCAGTTGCAATCCTAATTCACGGACAGTGCATGTGCTGTTATTATTGGGGGAGAAAGCTTCTGTTGGCTGTCAGTTTAAGTTTTTTTTTACCTATTAAAAATAGTGGAGGGGGAGTGACTGAAGTTGGAACACAGTGGGTAAAATATGAATGCCCCCCCCACTGAACTTATGCCCCATTCTGTGCTCCTCTCTATGTTCTGTTTTCTTTACAAAAAGAAGCATAGGGACGTCTCACCTACCTATTAGGTGCATATCTCATTTAACCATTCCAGTGAAATCCTAGATAGGTCCACTTCCTTTGATGGGACTTAGCTGCAGTCCTAAGCATATTTTGCTGAGTAAGCCCCATTGGACTTGCTTTTGAGTACTTTGAGTACACAGTGGCATTCCTATGGGAAGAAAAATACTAAGTGATGCAGGAGCCTGAGGTCCTGTGTAATACGGTTCCTCCCCCTTGCCTCCAGAGCTATTCGCAGCTCTAAGGACTGGCGCTGAGACTTTGCTCTCCAGGCTGCTAATGGCTATGGGGTCAAAGAGGAGGGGCCGTGTTACACAGGAGCTCAGGCTAGCATTTGACGTCCCCTTTGCAATTGATTGCAAACCGGAAGTGAGCTCTGACAGCAAAATGGAGCTCACTGCATCAAGGAGGAGGGCTACACAGGGGACTTTGAGCCTCTAGGACCCTCCAGAAGGCTTCACACAGCCCCCAGGTACGTTAACATGCCCCTGACTCCCTGCGGCTCCGTGATCACTGAAGCACCATCACGGAACCCATTCCTGGGCCACTCCCCTTAAGGGGGAATGGCCCTTTTCCCCTTTCAATGGTGGATCGTGACCCATTACTTTGAATAGCACTCCTCTAAGCAGTTTGTTGAAAAGCCAATGGGCTTTCCTTTGCAGGAGTTTCTGGGATGAGGGAACCGAAGAAAGCAAGTAATCTGAAGTGACTTCAGAGACAAATTGCATATTTCAGAAGAAATCTGTGACATGTTTTTTCTTCTTCAAAATGAGGTTGGATGCAGGTGATTTGGACTGAGACAATCTTACAAGTTAGGGGAGTGTTAGCCCTTTGCCCTGCAGCAGTTTCCTTATGCAAATTGTTTCCCTATAGCTGCTATTTGTTCTGGACCAGGATCCATTAATGGCTTTGCAGTATAATAGGTAGTCAGTGCCTTAGGCGTGTTTTCATTGCAGAGCAGATCTGATTTTCCAGTGGGAAAACATTTCAACCTTTTTTTGAGGTAGAACTGCACAAAAAATGATAAGCTTAGACGTTTCATCCAATCTACTTGAAACTTTCATATTTGGCAGTGGTAAAATCACCATGCAGTGATATATATTCCTTCTGAACCTGCTCCTATGTGAGTCCATTTTAAATGGGGAAATTGTGGCTTCAGAAGGACTAGATTCTCAAACAGCTTGCAAGAGTTTGAGTGAGAGGTAATCAGGTAGCCCACAAGCATTTGACCCCAGGGTTTTCAATTATCACCAACAGTGGCATATTCTAAAGACATTTTTCTTTTGGCAACAATGGAAGGTCATTTGTCATAGCTGCTCCATGGCACATTTTTAATGTGGCAGTGATAAAAGATGCTAATTGAAACATGAACCCGAGTCATGGACTTGAACTGTAGTTAACAGTTGCAGGAAATCACAAAGGTATTTTTTAATCTGGTAAAACTTCCAGTAGCTTTTGAATATTAATTTCATGCCAGTCTTGACAACTCACCAGGAGGCATTTCCTTGTTAGTTGAGCGTGCTGCCTTGGGGCTCAATCAGTAGTGTCATCCGGCAACGAGCTGCCGGAACACTAGGCGGGACTTACCGCTTGATTGACAGGCTCTCCCTGACGTGTCGCTGCCTGCCCGCCCGCCGCGGGGGCTCCCTCCGGGTGGCGCGCCCCTCCACAGCTTGCCTAGGCACCCAGCGCACCCCCCAGGCAAGTGGGCACCCCCTCCGAAGCCAGGGGTGCACACATGGCGGGCGGGCAGGCGGCGACGCGTCACGGACAGGCAGCCAATCAGGCGGTAAGTCCCGCCTAGTGTTCCGGCAGCTCGTTGCCGGATAACACCGCTGGGCTCAATCCAGAGCCTTCCAGCGCAAGTGGTACGAGCATACCACTCGCACTGGTGTTGTAAATGTGCCATAAGGTATATGCGCTGCCACATTGCCAGCCCCTTGCAGCAAAGTGACATTGGCAAGAGGTAAGGTTACCCCTCGCTGGTGTTGCAGGGATTCTGGGCGGGACAGGAGGGCACTCCTGGGTGGAGGGAGGGGTGGGACGGCCTTGTGAGGGGGTGGGGTCCAGCAGAGGAGCCCTACTGTGGGCAGTGGGGCTTTCTCAGGGAAAGGGGATGAACATCCTCTGTGGCCAGGCAGCGGCTGCTGTGGCCAGGCAGTTCTGGATTGGCTGTTGGTCTTTACACCTGGCTGGGTGGTGGTAGCTAGTTCAGGAGGTCTGTTGGCTCATTATTTAACATATCTCCATGACTGAGGTTGGCCATGTAGTTGGTGAGGATTGCTAGGGTTGTGGATCCTTCTTGTGTTGACAACTTGTTTTTCCCTGTCAGGAGCTCTTAGGAGGTGGCTGTGGTCAGAAGGGAAAATTTGCTAGACCAGAAGACTTGAGTGTTAGAATATCGTCACAAAGCTTCATCGGATTCAACCTGGTTGAAGCTGGGAGCCAATTACTGTAAAAATGTAGTTTCCCTGGTCTGTGGATCTGAGGCCCTTTAGCAGTCCATGAAGAAGTCACGTTATTGGTCTGGTCCATGCCCTTCTGGCAAGCACCCAGTACCACTGAGTACTGAGTACCACCCAGTACCACAGTGCCTTATGCGTGTTCTCTGCACACCTTCAAAAACCAATAAAGGAATCAAGATTAACTAGGCAACACACTTCTTTCCCCCTCTCCCCCAGATATTAAAATGCATCTCCAAGATGATGAACTCAAGATAGGCCACTTTAGTGTAATGAGCCAAAATTTTCTATTTATGGGGTTTTTTTTTATTTGCTAATTTACATTCCTGAACACTACTAACAGTTAAGTAGGAATTTTATTTCCAATAACACCTCCAAACTTTGAAGCCCTTTAGATGATTAATCGTCCAGCTTTTATTATTAGTCATGCCATGATTATTCATATTGCACAAGGTTTGCAATTTAGACTGTTCAGTGGGAAGTAGCTGTAATAAAGGGTCAATCTTATTATTTTAATAATGAAGGTATAATTAGTATAATTGGGCTTCATTAGAAATGCTCAGCATTTTCAGGTATGTTTTTTTTAATGCACTTTTTAATGAAAGCTCAGGACTGGTTTCACTTCTGAAATAAAGGCTTGTGGTGTTTTGTTTTGTTTTTAAAGACACAGTGATCAAGGTAGTTTATCAGGAAGAAAAAAGGGAACCTTGTATCACTGGATGTGAAGGATTCATTGCATAACATAGTATTATCCCTAAACATGCCAGGGGTAGGCATTTATTCACAAGGAGCCGCTTTTTATTCACAACTAATGTTTGTTGGATTTGACCCAATGTCTATAAAGACTACGCTATGCAGAAGTTAATTTATGTGGACCTTGAGCAAAACAGCTTTGCCTCGAATTGAAGGTACAGCAGCTGAATTTCTTGCATGATATTATTGCTGGGTGTGGCATGACTAGATTATGTCACTATGAAGCAGTTTGTATAAAGCTGTGAGCACTTCCTCTGGACAACTATAGTAGTTGCTTTAGCAACTTGCTTTAGCAGTAAAGCCAATTTTTACTGCTGATTTTTCACCAAGCACCTGTTCCTCATTATTGACATGCAATACTATGAATCTCCTAGTCAGGTCATCTGTCTTCTATTTATCTTTAATAATAGTTTATTATTATTATTATTATTATTATTATTATTATTATTATTATTATTAGTAGTAGTAGTAGTAGTAGTAGTAGTAGTAGTAGTATTTGATAATTTGCTTTCTTTAGCCTCTTGCTTGTTTGGTGTTTACCCCAAGGAGGGTGAATGCCTCTGCGGCCTTGAAGAGTATGAATGCAAGCAAATTTTATCTGAGATTTTAAGAGAGGGGAATTGTAAATAAAAAGCACCTTGTCAGGGCACACATTTATCCCTTAGTTTACAGTGGGAGTTGCAGTTATTCTACATAGCCCCCCCATCAATGGTTCCCATAGCCAGGGTTTCAATTATCCACAGATAGGGGAACCCATTATTCTAGGTCACCAAAAAAAACCTTCTCAATGGGGGGAGGCAGGGACAATGCTATATTTAACATACTGTAGGTTCCTTCTTATCCATGGTTTCAGGTATTCACAGGGTGGGGTGGGTGTAATGGGCATGCAGAAGATCCAACTAGGCGATAGCTTGTGGTGTCAGCAGTGGCCTCCCTTCCTGCTGAATCCAGAGCACAGGGGGTTAATCACTGAGCTCCTGCTAGCCTCAGGAACAGCTGTAGCCTAGGCAGGCTAATGAAGGCCCTGGCTATAAAGGAAGAGAGAGCAGCACCAGTTGTTGTGGGTGTGTAGTTGGAGTAAAGTTTGGTTTGAGAGGAGCTGGAGAGAACTGACGGACTTACCTGTGTATGACAAACCTGGACGGACTATGGACTGTGAGCTCAGATTCTGATTTGGCTTTGGTGTGACTTGGACCCCAGCTGACCTGGCTTACTGATTACTGGGATGGCCTGGCCTGCTGTCTATCAAGTTTGGATCACAGACTGACTGGCTTGTGGACTCTGGCCGGCTTACTGACCCTTGGACTGGCTTGTGGATTACAGGACCTGGCTTGTGGACTAACTACAACTTTGGATACTGATTCTGGCTTGGACTGACTTTGATTGGTGTGGCTGCTGGGACTGAACAGGCAATTGAGAAGGTGAGGCCCAGTTGTGTTCTCTCCACTGCTGCACCAGAGCTGTTTAGAGGGGAAACTGGTCAGCCTAGTATGGGCATTAGCTTCCCTGGTGTGTCCACCATGGATACCAGGGCACACCTCTATAGCGTATAGACTATATAATATTTCAACATGGAAAAATGTTATGTTTTAGTTCAGTTGTGAGGAAGGATATCAGTGATGTCATTCTGCATGTGGCACCTGAGACCAAGATACAGATATCATGACAAAACATGAGTCTACTGATTTCAGCATGGACGTTTGAATCCACTTTACATGTTACATTAATGCTGTGATTATCATGGACAAAGCAAATTGTGTTAGAATCTTTTTCCCTGGGAAAGCTTTAGGGTGAAGCTGGTCCAATATGGTTTGGATAAACCCTTTGGATTAACTACCCTTGCAAAGCTGAAGGAACTGCTTCCCCTGCATCATCCTATGGAGTGTCATTTCCTGTCCCTGGGGCGGGGCAGTGAGAGAAGATTTCTTGTGGTCATGGAAAGAAATCTGACTTGACAACATTTATCAAGCCATGTACCCTTTTTGAAGGCTTGTGTGTGAGGCCTGGCTAATAACAGGGAAGTAACGGAGGGTACGTCCCAACACAGAACTGATGAAAATAGTTCTCTCATATTTCAAAATATTAGACTGGCATAGCCTGGACTTTATTTATATTTGCAAGCATTTTTACCCTGCTTTCCCCTTTTACAATAAAATACTCAAGTTACCCATGGCTAACAACAATACTATATATAATAGTTTTATTCTTTTATTTATTTATTTATATTTATTATTAGATTTTTACCCCGCCTTATTGTGCCCAAAGGCACCCAAGGCGGCATTACAATATATATATAAAAACAATATAACAATTCACAATTAAAAACAATTAAAACAGAATTAAACAATACAATCAGAAATTAAGAACACAATTAAAAACAAATTTAAAAACAATATAAAAACAACAAGCCCCGTGGGTTATAATAACCAGCCAGCCTGTCAACAGTTAAAAGCTTTTTGGAATAAAAAGGTCTTCAGCCCCCGCCGAAATATAAACAAAGAGGGAGCAGTTCTCAATTCTAAGGGGAGGGTGTTCCAGAGTTGGGGGGCCACCACCGAAAAGGCCGTCTTCCTGGCCGCCGCCCCTCTCACTTCTCCTGGTGGCGGCACAGTCAGGAGGGCCCCCCCAGATGATCTAAGAGTACGGGTTGGATTATATGGAAGAAGGCGGTCCCTCAAATACCCCGGACCCGAGCCGTAAAGGGCTTTAAAAGTCAAAACTAGCACTTTGAATTGGGCCCGGAACAGAACCGGCAGCCAGTGTAGTCGCCGAAGCAGCGGCTCGACAGAGTCAAACCGACGTGCTCCAGCAACCACCCGTGCAGCCGCGTTCTGTACTAGTTGTAATTTCCGGACCGTCTTCAAAGACAGCCCCACGTAGAGCGCATTGCAATAATCTAATCTAGATGTCACTAGGGCATGGGTCACAGTGGCCAGGTCCGCACAGCTCAGGTACGGCCGCAGCTGGCGGATCAGCCGAAGCTGAGCAAAGGCTCCCCTGGCCACAGCCGCCACCTGGGACTCCAGGTGCAGCTGTGAATCCAGGAGAACCCCCAAGCGGCGAACCTGCTCCTTCAGAGGAAGTGCGACCCCATTCAGAGCAGGACGATAGTCCAATACCCGAGCCGTGGATTTCCGAACCAAAAGCACCTCTGTCTTATCCGGATTTAATTTCAGCTTGTTCGCCCGCATCCAGCCCCCAACTGCCTCCAGACAGCGATCCAGGACCTCAACCGCCTCCTCAGAATCAGGGGGAAAGGAGAGATAAAGTTGGGTGTCATCAGCATATTGATGGCACCCCACTCCAAACCCCCGGATGACCTCTCCCAGCGGTTTCATGTAGATGTTAAACAGCATGGGGGATAAGATGGAACCTTGCGGCACCCCAAACCTGAGAGGTCGGGGTGCCGAACAAGCCTCCCCCAGCACCACCTTCTGGGATCTGTCATCCAGGAAGGAGCGGAACCACTTCAAAACAGTGCCTCCAAGCCCCAACCCGGCCAGCCGACCCAGAAGGACACCATGGTCAATGGTGTCGAAAGCCGCTGAGAAGTCCAGCAGGACTAACAGGGTCGCACTTCCCCTGTCCATCCCCTGGCGAAGGTCATCCACCAAGGCGACCAAGGCAGTCTCCGTCCCGAACCCCGGCCTGAAGCCAGATTGGAATGGGTCCAGATAATCCGTTTCCTCCAGAACCCTCTGCAGCTGGGACGCCACCACCCGCTCAATCACCTTGCCCAGAAATGGGATATTGGAGACTGGCCGAAAGTTGTTTAAATTTGTGGGATCCAGGGAGGGCTTCTTCAGGAGGGGGCGAACCATCGCCTGCTTCAAAGCAGGCGGGAGCACCCCCTCCCTCAGAGATGAATTCACCACCCTCCCTGTCCACTCGGCCAGCCCTCCCCGGGCAGCTCTAATTAGCCATGCCGGGCAAGGGTCGAGCGGGCAAGCAGCAGGTCTCACACTCCAGAGAATCCTGTCCACATCCTCAGGCTCTACAAGCTGAAAAGAATCCCAAATCATAGGATAGACAGGTTCCCCAGGGACATCACTAGATATGCCCACAGCGGCGTCCAAGTCATGCCGGATCTGATCGACCTTATCTGCAAAGTGTTTTGCGAACTCGTCACAGCGAGCCTCCGTGTGCTCCTCCCTACCAGTAAGGGGGGCAAGATGTAAAAAACTGCGGACCACACGGAAGAGCTCAGCCGGACGGTTCTCTGCAGATGCAATGGTGGCAGAGAGGTGTGCCCTCTTAGCCGCCACCACTGCTCTGGAATAAGCTTTTAATTGGGCCCTAGCCCGTGTCCGGTCAGATTCGGCACGAGTCTTTCGCCACCGACGCTCTAGTCGTCTGCTCTGCCGCTTCTGTATCATCAGATAAATCTGTATCAAAGTTTGTGGATATTGTTCCTAGTGCGCCAATGATGATAGGCAGCACTTTCGTATGTTTAAGCCACAGTCGAGTAGTTTTGAGGCACAATTTGTGGTACTTGTCTATTTTTTTCTATCTCCTTTTCAATCTGTCTCCTTTTTCAATCAATGCTTTTCAATTCTATCTATCATCTATCTATGCATGCATGCATGCTGTCACACCAGCTTGAGAGTGATGACTTGGAGCTCCATTCAGAATAGACTTTCATATTGATCCCAAGCATATCAATTGGGGGCTGTATTGTTCCTTGTCTGCCCTTCAACTAACAGTGAAGTGTGTGACCCAGGGAGAAGTGCTAATGTGGAGTTCATCCTCAGGCCCTGGGTATGTCTCCTGGAGGGGATTTAAAATAGGGTAAGGTGATTTTTTTTTTTTACCTGCCAACCCCTCAAGCTGGAAGCTTAGCTGCCTACCACAGTGGAGGAATGTGTGTGCCTCACTGATAATGAGAGGCAGGTTGGGAAATTGCAGATCCATGTTCTCAGTCAAGTTGTGGGTTTAATACACCACATTTGTTCTGTCTTCCACCCATCTTCTACAAGTGAAGGACATGGTGTGATTTCTTGAAGTCAATTGCACCACCAAGGCCATGTTGCATGAAAAGTGGGCCTTGGGGACTGTGCAACCTTGGCAAGTGGTAAGACAAGTGGTGCTTATCAACCAGCTTCAAAAAATAGAACTTGATTTGGGTTCGATATGTGTATTTGTTCTGATAGTGAAACATTTTGTTGCAAATTGAGCAGCTTGGGATGATTCCCAAATGAAGGTTTTTTTAAACGCTACTTTTTCCAAAATCACAGAGTAAGAAAATCAATCAAAACTGAGCACACTTTGAAATACCTGCGATGTTGTTCGTATGCTAGCTGCTTTTCAAAGCTGAAACTTTTCTTCTGTTCTTCCTGTGATCACTTAAGGGCTCAGTCATTTGTTGCATTGTCTCCCTGAATCCTGCCATCTCACAAACATATCTAAAAACGGCAACACTAAGGATGTCAGCAATTAAACTTGGGAGAAAATTACTCCATGGAAAATTGGTTTTAGGAGGTTTGTAAATCCAAGCAACGTGAAGCAGTAAATGATGCTGTTTAGAAAATGTTAAGGGAGTTGATTTCATTTTCATGGAATAGATAAGATTATCTGAAGTAAATTCTGTTGACCTGTTCTGTGTGCTCTTGAGACTTTACTTAATGATTGCTCGACTTTTATTTTAAAACTCCCCTTTTCTTCTTACAGCCATTAACAACCCAGTCCTAACCAACTTTTCATCACTGTTGCAATGCAGCCTGGAGGTAATTGCAGAAATGTTCCCTTACCTTGAGGAGGCATCTGTGACTGACTCCCCCCTGCAGGATGCAGTGTGTGCGCTGTTTACATGGCTGCATCAACATTGGAAAGTTGCCTAGGACTGGGCTACCATTCTTATAACAAGGCTATCTATTTACCCTGGGGAATTCAGTAACAATATATAGGTTACATTCATGTCAACAAAATCAGTAGTAATGGTATGTTCATATAGTCAGCTGTGAGTTCATATAGTCAGCTGTGAGCCCAATAAAAAAAACCCTCCCTGGATCCCATTAATCTAAATAACTTTCGGCCAGTCTCAATTATCCCATTTCTGGGCAAGGTGATTGAGCGGGTGGTGGCGTCCCAGCTGCAGAGGGTTCTGGAGGAAACGGACTATCTGGACCCATTCCAATCTGGCTTCAGGCCGGGGTTTGGGACGGAGACTGCCTTGGTCGCCTTGGTGGATGACCTACGCCGAAGAATGGACAGGGGGAGTGCGTCCCTGTTGGTCCTGCTGGACCTCTCAGCGGCCTTCGACACCATCGACCATGGTGTCCTTCTGGGTCGGCTGGCTGGGTTGGGGCTTGGAGGCACTGTTTTGCAGTGGTTCCGCTCCTTCCTGGCTGACAGATCCCAGAAGGTGGTGCTGGGGGACGCTTGTTCGGCACCCCGACCTCTTAAGTTTGGGGTGCCGCAAGGGTCTATCTTATCCCCCATGCTGTTTAACATCTACATGAAACCGCTGGGAGAGGTCATCCGGGGGTTTCGGGTGGGGTGCCATCAATATGCTGATGACACCCAACTTTATCTCTCCTTTCCCCCTGATTCTGAGGAGGCAGTTGAGGTCCTGAATCGTTGTCTGGAGGCAGTTGGGGGCTGGATGAGGGCGAACAAGCTGAAATTAAATCCGGATAAGACAGAGGTGCTCTTGGTCCGGAAATCCACAGCTCGGGTATTGGACTATCGCCCTGCTCTGAATGGGGTTGCACTCCCTCTGAAGGAGCAGGTCCGCAGCTTGGGGGTTCTCCTGGATTCACAGCTGCACCTGGAGTCTCAGGTGTCGGCGGTGGCCAGGGGAGCCTTTGCTCAACTTCGGCTGATCCGCCAGCTGCGACCGTACCTGAGCTGTGCGGACCTGGCCACAGTGACCCATGCCCTAGTGACATCTAGATTAGACTATTGCAATGCGCTCTACGTGGGGCTGCCTTTGAAGACGGTTCGGAAATTACAACTAGTACAGAACGCGGCTGCTCGGGTGGTTGCTGGGGCACGTCGGTTTGACTCTGTCGAGCCACTGCTTCGGCGACTACACTGGCTGCCGGTTCTGTTCCGGGCCAAATTCAAAGTGCTGGTGTTGACCTTTAAAGCCCTTTACGGCTCGGGCCCAGGGTATTTGAGGGACCGCCTCCTCCCATATAATCCGACCCGTACTCTGAGGTCATCTGGGGGGGCTCTCTTGACGGTGCCGCCACCAGGAGAGGTGAGAGGGGTGGCGGCCAGTAGGAGAGCCTTCTCGGCGGTGGCACCCCAACTTTGGAATACCCTCCCCTTGGAGTTAAGAACTGCTCCCTCCTTGGCGGTATTTCGGTGGGGGCTGAAGACCTTTTTATTTCAGCAGGCTTTTAGTTGCTGACAGGCTGGCTGGCTGGCTTTTTTGCATTCTTTTTATATATTTTATGATCCTAGGGATTAATTTTGTTGTATGTTGTATTTTTAATATTGTTTTTATTGTCTTTTAATACTGTTTTTAATTGTTTTTTACTGTGTTTTTAATCTTGTAAATGCCGCCTTGAGGGCCTTGTGGCGGAAAGGCGGGATACAAATCAAATAAATAAATAAAATAAATAAATAATAATTCTTTTTTTATTTATAGATTAATTAAAAAAAACACAGTACAGATCAACAACTACAAATTATACATACATACATACATACATACATATAGTATAAATTAAAGCAAGCATAGAGCAAAAAAAAATCCCGATTTCTTTCTTTTCCTTAACTCTTAATCTAAATATCATATGTAGAAGATAAAAGATAACCTTTATTGTCATTTTACAGTGGACACCCAGGCCAAGGCCCACAAGTATACACTCAAATGAAATTACGTTGTTTACTTACACCCAGGAGTTAAACCTTACATTCACAGATAACCACTGCTATACCCTGTTTCATCCCATTAACAACTAACCCTGCTGAAGTACATAACAGAAAGAAGCAGCGTGGGAGTTTACTAGATTGATACAGTATGGAACAAAACGGTGACTGAACCTAGATGTTCTACACCGAAGACTCCTCCCCAAAAGCAACAAAGAGAACAGGTCATGAAGAGGGTGAGTAGCATCCTCCACAATTCTTCGAGCTCTGCTCAAGCATCACTTTTGTGCAATGTCCCGGATGGAAAGGAGTGGTCTGCCGATGATCTTTTCCACCTTCCTCACCACTCTCTGCACCGCTTTCCAGTCTGAAACGGTAATACTCCCAATCCAAACTGTGATGCAATATGACAGGATGCTCTCAATCGTCCCTTTGTAGAAGGAGATCTGGACAGGGATAGGAAGGTGCGCTTTCCTGATACAGCGAAGGAAATGCAAGCGCTGCTGAGCCCGTTTCACCAGTGAACTACTGTTAAGCGACCAGTCCAGCCTACTCGTTAGTTGCACTCCCAAAAACTTGATGCTACTAACCATCTCCACCGGTGAATCATCAATATATAATGGTAAATGGCTTTGCTTGCCTTTCCTAAAGTCAACCACGATCTCTTTAGTCTTTATATCTCCATCAGTGCTTCATATCTAATCTACTTATCTATTGTTTCTCCAGTCTCTTCTAAGTAGTTGATTCCAATTGTCACTATTATTCGAATGCTGAAATCATTATATCATCTTTTTTTCCATTGCGTACAGGAAGTCAATAATTGGTTTCCAGTTGTTCATAAATGTGTTTACTGATTTCTCCTGGACTAAAATACTAAGTTTCTCTATATCTGCTAAGTCCAAAGCCTTTATCCACCAATCTTCAACTGACAGCATTTCTGTAGTTTTCCAATATTGCGCATAAAGAATTTTCTCTGCTGTTATCGTATAGAAACAAACAGGCCAGGGAACAAATGAATGGGAATCCATTTTTTCAGAAACCACTTTCAGACCCATTCATGTTCATTCTTTAAAATTCATAATGTTTTACACTGCTTTCCAGTTTCAACAAAACAATTCACAAAGCTTTATAGCAATAGGCAAGAGAAAATGAGATTGTCAAACCCAACCCTATCCTTTCCTACCCCTGCCGATACAGCTGGACCAAAAAGGCTGGATCCTGCATGGATGTCTCATACTAGCAAGTAAGGAATTCCCTTTCTGTAGATGACATCCACTATGTCATCACAGAAAGGCCTTTTCTTTGAGCCTTTTCTTTTGACCCCCATCTTGCTACGCAGGCAAACTTCCTGCCAACTGGGCCTTACAGGTCTCTCACATGGGCTCTGCTACCAGCCTACTTCCTTTTAAGAGCTGTCTTATTCAAAGTCAGATCCATTCTCCAGCACAGAACTGATTTCAGTGGGCTTTAAAGCACCTCTTAATTATTATTATTATTATTTTTTGTGGGCCAGTGGCTAAAGCCCACTCACTAGAAGAAATCCAATCACAATGACTCTGCAATGGCACCTCCCTTCTTTCATTCTCCCTTCAGAACTCATGTTGAAGCCTTTGCCCCCCTTGCCTGCACTACACTGTGAGTAGGGCTCTGATCTGCTTACCCAAGAGCAAGCCCCACTGAAAACAATAGGACTACTTCTGAGTTGTGCTGCAAGTGCATGTTATCGCATGTTCTTCCCTAGCCTTTTTTTCTTGCATTTCCCCTTTCTTGCATCGAAGAGTGTAATTTCACTCTTTGATGAAAAAGTACCATGTTTTAGATAAAGGAATGGCCCCCACTTGCCCAAAATAATAACTTCACATTTGGGATCCAATAATAGAGGGAATAAGATGATGAGGGGACATGATGATGGGACCTACCCCAAAGACCCGCATTTCCTGGGCTACATTATGTTTCGGCCACCTAAGCTTAAGGGGACACTTAAGCTTTCTGTGGTTTCTACGCCAGTGGCAAAATCGACTTACCTTCAAGTAGCCTTACACAGAGGGATTTTAAAAGATTCAAGCACCGACTACAAAAGTACTGCAGGAACTGAAGCACAGGAGCAGTGAAGAGACACCTCCATCCTCTAACCAACACCAGATGCCAACTGACTCCAAGAGCAGGATTGGAACCTTTGCTCTGGCCAACACTCTGTTGTGGCAACAGGGACTGTTGGAAGGCATTTCAAACAAACATCCACACATCCAGCTCTGTTCTGGAATGAAAGAGGATAATGGATGAGTGACTTCCTAGTCCCACATCTTTCTCACTTGGCCTAATCTGCCTTGCTCCATGGTAGGTGTGCTTGGCATAATATGAAGCTTTAGACAGTACTGTTTCTGTGGAGCCCATTCCAGGTTGATACGCTACATAAAAGGGTGACACTTTTCAAGAACAGTGGCGTACCTATCGTTTTTGACACTTGGGGCGGATCGCTTTTCAACACACCTTCTTCCCTCACGCTCAAATTGGACATCTTCCCTTCACCCCTCCATTTTTATTCTTCTTAATGCACAGCTTGAAGAGCAACTCTAGAGAACCTGGCGTATTTAATGTGCTAATTTCTTCAAACAGCCCAAGAGGCTAATAATAAAATGTTGGCTTTTCAACAACGGCAGAAGTGAAGCAACATCATCCTCTTTATTGTTAAAAGGAGGAATCTTGTTTTCCGGTTAGCAATTCATTTAGTGTTTGTGCTCTGTGCTTTTAGACAAGTCCCCTTACGGAGGTTGACGACAGCTAGATAAAACATGTATCGGACGGGCAGCGCAATCCTACAGTGCGTGCAGCGCCAGCACATCAGGGTTGATGGCTTCCTCCCATTGACTGTTGTATTGCCCGCGCAGCACCTCCCTTGTGTCAGCTGAAGCCGGCCGGCGCAAGGGAGGCATCATGACAGTGCGCCCCAGGAATTTGCAGGAGGAGGGCGGAATGTGGGTGGGACGAGGGCAGGGCATGGACAGGCCTCAGATTCAGGCCACATAGTCTCCTTGGATCTGTGCCCGCTCTTTAGTGGGCACAGATCCGAGGAGCATATAGGGGAGGCTGGAGCCTCCCCAATGGTAAGGACTGCCTTCACAAACATGCAGCTGATTGTTTCCTAGTGCAATAGTATGTATGTCTGCTTAGACATAGGTCCCATTGCGTTCAATGGGGCTTACTCCCAGAAACGTGTGTCTAAGATTATAGTCCTGGGGCCCAATCCTATTGTTGTGGGAGGAAATCAAGCCTAGAAGGTGATTTCTTTAAGTCTCTGTCCCTTTAAGGTGAGACTGGACTCCCAAGATTGAGTGGTTCATTTTTCCGGTGTGTGTGCAGTGCAGGTGTGCGTGCAGTGCAGTCCTGGTCCCCGTTCTGCTAAAGTGAAGTCAGCAAACCCTCCTGGTCTCCTGATCCCCCTCGATGGGATCCTGCTATAGCTTACCCAAAGTTTTAGTGTTGATGAAAGAAAAAGAATTGCCAGCTGGACTTTAAAGTTGCAGAAAGAGAAATACATTTTACTAATGTGTAGGACATCAGCAAAACGGACGCAGATGCAATGCCTCCAAGGAGATCACAGAACTTGTGCAATTTGTACATCTGGGTCCGGTCAGTTATACAGTTGAACATACAAATGTGGAATTGGTACATTGGCAACTTGCTATTGGCAAACTTTGGTGATGTGAGACATCTGATTGGTGGTCTTTCTTTGCTGCTGCTCCCCCTCCCCTCTAATGTGACCCAAACGAAGGGTCAAGGAGGAGTGATTACAAAGTCAGATGCAGATAGAGGTACATTTAGATAATAATAGGTTGGCACACAAAAGCACACAGGAGACATTTCACAACTGCTTGACACATTTGCTTGATACAACAGTTATCAATGTGGTAAGTACTTGAAGAGTCAGAATCTTTCCTTCCCCACTTTGATACTCTGGAGTGGCCAGAAGGGAGTTTGCATTTGAATAGTAACTTTTGGTGAGGAAATCCTTTGGCTTAGTCCAAAGAAGACTTAATTTTAGCTCTTGGGCAGATTAGGCTGTAATGGTCTTTGCTATGTTTTTAGATATCAGATTTGCATTACAAGACCCTGAGGGAGGGAGACATCTGAATGTCCCTTGGTGCCAATAATTGGCCTGCATTGCATTATCCTGTGCTATCTCCTGAAGCTCACCTCTGTGACTTCCTTGCAGGATAGCAGCTCAACTCCCAGGATGAAATCCAACATGGAGTCAGACCTGTACATGTTTAAGGAAGGGAGAGGGTTGTTCTCAGTGCTGCCCTCCCCTTGATGGGGTCTACTTGTTCCCATCCCATCCTAGTCTTAGTCCTTTTACCTTTCCAGGTCTTGTATTATGTGCATCTGGTTGCATCTCTATCTGATCATCATGAGCATAGCAATCACCTTTAGGCCAAAATAACCACAATGGGGTACAGAGCCACTTTAAGGAGGCTCTTAACAGTTGGACTTAGCCAAGAAGTGTTGTCCCACCAAAAGTTGCTGCTGGCTGCTTTTACTGTTGCCAGAACCTCTATTGTCCTACTCGTTACTGGGCTACCCTACAAGGGTGGTGTTCTGTAGTTTCGGCTTGCATTGTTAGGTGAAAGGAGCATGGCAGTTGCAGTATGGCTGGGCTGTGTGCCTGTGGCCAGGAGAGAAGCTTGGTGGTTTCAGCATGGCTGGGGAGCCAGGATAGAAGCTTGGTGGTTTCTGGGAGAATCATGGGGGGAGGAGTCCTCCTACATCACTATCATCTTCCCCCATCAATGCAGCCGAGCTGAAAACAGGCATGCTCAGTGGTGTCATCTACAAATAAGGAACAGGAATGCTGGGCGGGACTTCCGCGTGATTGGTTGCCCACCTGTCCCGTTCCACGGCTGCCCTGGCCTCGGGGGGGGGTGCCTGCTCGCTGGGGGAAGATGGGTGGGGTGTGTGCCGGAGCCTGGGCGAGTAGCAGTGGGGCGCACAAACCGGGGGCAGCCCCCCCCAAGGCCAGGGCAGCCGCGGAACGAAACGGGCGGGCTGCCAATCATGCAGAAGTCCCGCCCAAGTCCCGCCCAGCGTTCCTGTTCCTTGTTTGTAGATGACACCACTGGGCGTGCTGTATCCAATAAGGGGGCAGATCAGGAGACTTGGGGGGGAATAATTTCCTCTTATCCCTCCATAAGTCTGTAAACCTGTAGAAAACAATTTCATATCAGTTACAAATAGGAAAGAAGCACATAAGAGAATTTCAGTAGGTACAGCTTTAGTCACCTAGGCTCCCCTTTTTGCCCATTACATCATTAACCCTCCCCCACAGGCCTCCTTTCTGCATCCATTCAATATGATTTATCATTAACTCAGCCCCGCTTCCTCCTTCTGAGCTCCACCCACCCAGTTCCTGCTGTCTTTTACCCAGCTCACCTCTTCTCCCATAGTCCTTCCACCCCTCCTGTTTCTTCCAGCACGGGGGAAGGATTATTTGGCTATATTTTTGAAAAAATAAGACTAATAAGATACGCAAAAAGAAGACATGTGAAGTAAAATTCTTACAATGTTCTTTAAATAATGAGAACTACGCTGAGGTTCTCTCCTTTGTTTCTTCCACTCCCTAGTATTGCTCATGCATTTTTGTTCATTCCTTGGGGGAAATATGGCCCCTTGAGAGAATGTTGCAATTGGTCTGAGTCTTAAAGCAGCTGTAACTCAACATTTGTAGTGCAGGAGACATGAAGGAAAGCAGAATGCCTTCTCAAGAAGGTTTTTATTGTTCACATTTGTCTGGCCAAAGTGCTTTGGGTGACTGAAACGTAGTTACTTTTTGTGTGTATATTTTTAAAGTGTTATACCTGCAAGCATGAGGAGTTGGATCAGACATATGCTTTTACTGTATCTTAAATGTGGCCACAATCCTAACCTGGAGTTAGGCTGGCATAGTTATGCCAGCAAAGTTTGGCAGGCACAAGGGACACTGTAAAGTATGTTTGGACCATTCTCGGAGTCAGGGAGGCCAGCACACCGACATATGCCATCCTCCCTGACTCCGAGAGAGATCCAAGCATGCTTTACAGTGGCCCTTGGACTGGGAAAATTTTTCTGGCCTAACTGTGCTGGCCGAACTGCAGGTTAGGACTGCGCTCTGAGAAACGGAAAAAGTCCTTCAGGTATTATTTCAGGGCTAGATAACGTATGGCAGACTCCACTCCTGACCTACACACATTCATTAGAACGTACTGTATCTAGTAGGATCCAATAGCGTGCTAAAATTACAATAATGGAGGGGTCGTCACTTATTTCATTTTACTCTGGTGATTAACAGAAGAAAGCCTTCCCTTTTAGTTGTGATGTGGGAAATTCTATTCAAAAGGGGAAATTATTTCCCTCTTGAGTAGGATCAGAACTTGGGAAGGACATGGGCTTGCTCATTTCATCCATCAATTTGATTTAGTCAATTTTGATTGATATGGGGAATCCATAGCATAGTGGGTTAGTATGTGATGCCCACAGTACATATCCCACTGCTTGCCTCCATGTTGCTCTAGCCACCAGGAATGGTTCCAACGGCAAGGGGAAAAGACAGCTTACACAGTATGGTGAGGCTGTGTAAACCTGACCATCTCAGGAGGCTACTGCCAACAGGTAAGGAAGAATGTAAATGGAACTCATGAAATGATGGTTATTGCAAAATTGTTTCCTTTTGTGCAGGATGACTGGTTAGGAGAAAGTATGAAAGTGCGGCTGAAGAAAATGCACACAGTGCAATCCTTGCATGTCTACTCAGAAATAAGTAGCTCAGAAATAAGTAGCCCTATTGAGCTCAGTGAAATCTGCTCCCTAATAAATGGGTATAGAACTGCAGACACATTAGGAGAAGGAATTCATGGAAGTCCAAGGCTGCTGCTCGCTGAGAGCTGACTTACAGCCTTGGCAGCGGCAGTACAAATGTGCTGCAAGTGGCAGTGGCAATAACCACTGCTGCAGAAGACAAGTCAGCTAGAAGGCAGTGGGCTCTGAGCCAGTTAATCCCTGCTGCTGCCTATAGTAAAGAGGATCATAGAAATGGTCCACGCTGGTAGTCCATTGGCTGGATTATATATATATATATATATGAGAGAGCGAGAGAGAGTGCACGCTTGTGTTTTCATTTGTGTGGAAAAGAGAAAAAAAGAGTTTCTAGGCTGCAAGAGATATAGAGCAATATTCAGGTAAATACTCTTTTAGAAAGGTGGTCTTTATTATTCAACTTTTTGAAAATACATGCTTGTCAATATGGTTTTAAAATACAAAAGCAAGATGTACAAAATCTATTCTGGCTGTGAAATCTTTTCTTTGTTTTCAGCTGATTGAATTAAGGATATTCTGAAAACAGAGAGAGATGCAGACAGTCCACAATTAGATCTCTCATTAGATCTTTCTTTGCAAGCTTCGACTGTAGGTCATTTTATGGGGGGGGGAATTGTAACACTCAAACTAATTGCAAAAACGAAAAATCCATCTTGATCCGTGTTGTTTTTAATCATGGCATTCTGATGAACCCATCCTAACAGCCTACTCCTATCCAGCACTTCTCCCGTGTGCTGCCTGTGAGACAGTCATCTCAGATGTACTGCAAAGCACATCTTGGCAACCAGAAGGAGGGAGGCACAGGTGGGGAAATCAGTGCTGGGCCGCGGTGTTGGCCCAGGAGCCAATGATGGGACGTTCCCCGCCAAGCAGCGGGGAGATGATCCAGAGTGGGGGGGGGAGGACGACAGGGGAAGGTAGGAAGGGGAAAAACTATATGGGGGAGGGTAGTTCAAGCTGAGGAAGGGGCAGGGGTGGCAGCAGAGGTTGCCACTGCATTCTACCCCCCCCCACCTAAAAGTTTTACACAATGCTTTTGATTCTGCACCAGCCATTGAGCCATTGACCCACTGAGGCTGCCAGGGCCCAACACAATGTAAGGGGACAATTATTCCCTTGCCTCAATGAGACCTCCGGTTGCCTCTTTGCTCCAGCAGGTTACAGCAGTGGCTGTTTCGGCACCACTGTACTGTGTCATAGGCAGCCCCATTAGGATAGGGCTGCCCATCTACTAAAATGGAAGTGAAGGAAGGCTACATTTTACGATGCCATAGTTGATTTTAATCAGAGTGACATAAACTGAGAAAAATAAACATAGCAGGATCCCTGTGGGTCTAATTTTGTATCATATGCAACAGATGCTTCCTTTGTTCCATTACAGTGCTATCTAGCACTTTCACAGCACTATTTAGTGATAGGCTACCTACTAAAATGAAATGGAATGGGTTACTGCAAAGCTTCAGCAATCAGAAGGATATTTAACACATCTGCAAAGATGTATCCTCACCCTTGCTAACCCTTTGCTACCAACCATAAATCCAACAGGCATACAAAAGCCTCCTTCAGTCCAAAAGCCTTCTACTGCAATAGTTTATCAAGTGTGAAAATTGGTGCAGCAATGTTCCTCTTTCTGTAGTCAGTAAGAAAAATGAGAATTGTTTATGCTTATCATATTGGTAAGTTCCATGTCTGCCATAGGCAAAACAACACCACCACCACGTTAAGAACATAAGAAGAGCCCCACTGGATCAGGCCAAAGGCCCATCTAGTCCAGCTTCCTGTATCTCACAGTGGCCCACCAGGTGCCTAAGGGAATTTAGTCAACAACAAGATGCTTGCATCCTGTCAGCCACTCCCTTGCACCTGGCATTCTGAAGTAGCCTACTATTAACGTAAGGAGGTTGCCCAACCCATCATGGCCTATAGCTCTAGGAATCCTTCCAGTCCCCTTTTAAAGGCATCTAGGCCAGATGCCATCACCACCTCCTGTGGCAAGAAGTTCCATAGCTTAATTACCTGCTGGGTAAAAAGTATTTCCTTTTATCTGTTTTAACTCTCCCAACACACAATTTCAGTGTATGCCCCCTGGTTCTGGTATTGTAAGAGAGGGAAAAGAACATCCCTCTATCGACTCTATCCCTCCTGTGCATAATTTTATGTCTCAATCATGTCCCCCCTCAGACACCCTTTTTCCAGACTGAAGGGCCCAAATGCTGCAGTCTTTCTTCATAAGGGAGATGCCCTAGTCCTGTAACCATTTTTTGTCGCTCTCTTCTGCACCTTTTCCAGCTCCATTATGTCCTTTTTGAGATGTGGTGACCAGAACTGTACGCAATACTCTAGATGTGGCCTTACCATTGATTTGTACAATGGTATAATAATTTTGACTGTTTTATTCTCAATCCCTTTCATTACCCCAAGCATGGAATTGGCCTTCTTAATTGCTGCCGCACACTGGGTCGACACATTCGAGTTGTCCACCAGCACCCCAAGATCTCTCTCCTGAGCTGTCACAGACAGCTCAGAACCTATAAGCCTATAGGTGAAGTTTTGGGTTTTTGCCCCAATGTGCATCACTTTACACTTGTTTACGTTGAAGCTCATCTGCCATTTGGCTGCCCATTCCCCCAACTTGGAGAGATCCTTCTGGAGCTCTTCACAATCCCCTCTGGTCTTCACCACCCAGAAAAGTTTTGTGTCATCTGCAAACTTGGCCACCTTGCTACTTATGTCAGACTCCAGGTCATTTATGAACAAGTTGAAAAGCACTGGCCCCAAGACAGATCCTTGGGGCACTCCACTTTTCACCTCTCTCCATTGTGAAAATTGCCCATTGACCCCTACTCTCTGTTTCCTGGCCCTCAACCAATTCTGAATCCATAAGAGGACCTGACCTCTTATTCCCTGACTGTGAAGTTTCCTCAGCAGTCTTTGGTGAGGAACTGTGTCAAAACGCCTTCTGAAAATCCAGATATATGATATCCACAGGTTCACCCACATCCATGTGCTTCTTGACCTTTTCAAAGAGTTCCAAAAGGTTCGTGAGGCAAGACTTACCCTTACAGAAGCCATGCTGACTTTCCTTCAGCAACTCTTGTTCCTCTACATGTTTCAGGATTTTATCTTTGATGAGGCCTTCCACCGTCTTACCCAGAACAAACGTTAGGCTGACTGGCCTGTAGTTTCCCGGGTTCCCCCCTTCTCCCTTTTTTAAAGATCGGTGTGGCATTGGCTATCCTCCAATCCTATTGCACCGTGGCTGTTTGAAGGGACAAGTTGCATACTTTAGTTAAGAGGTCGGCAACTTCATTCTTTAATTCCTTAATAACTCTTGGGTGGATGCCATCTGGACCTGGTGACTTATTTATATTTAATTTATCAATTTGATCTAAAATATCTTGTTTTTTAACAATTATCTGACTTAAATCCTTAGTTAGGAGAGGCCGTTCGGGCAGCAGTATCTGCCCAAGTTCTTCTGCCGTGAAGACGGACACAAAGAATTCATTTAATTTCTCTGCAATTTCCAGGTCCCCTTTTATCTCCTCTCTCCTTCCCTCACCGTCCAGTGGGCCAACCTCCTCTCTGGTAGGTTTCCTGCTTCTAACATATTTGCAGAAGCTTTTATTGTTTCCCTTTATGTTTCTGGCCATGTGTTCCTCAAAGTCTTTCTTCGCCTCCCTTATAACCCTCTTACACGTCTTTTGCCAGAATTTATGTTCTTTTTATTCTCATCATTTGGGCAAGACTTCCATTCATGGAAGAAAGCTTCCTTGCTCTTTACTGCCTCTCTCACTTTATTCGTCAGCCATGCAGGCACCCTCCTGGACGTTAGCATTGTTGCCAGGGTAGCGCTCTCTGGTCACTGTGTGCACGCATCAGCCAGTCCATCCTAGCCTTGGATGTTCTACAGATGGTGAAACATTCCACAGCACATCCAGTAGAAGGTTCTTGGAATCTACTTCATATGTATTTCATATACTAACAGGCATCAGCATCCTCATGCACGATTTACTGTTTAACTTGAAATCCATGCCTGGATTGCTCATTTCTGTTAACACAGATTCCCCTCACTTCTCACAGTCTTGGAAACTGTCTATGGAAACAATCCCCGTGAACTGTATGTATGTAGAACTGACAGCAGTGCAGGAAAGTTTGTATTCATATAACTTTCTGCCATCTGCAGTGTTTGTAAAACTATTGTGGGGTAAAATCAAGTTAGAGACCATCTTTGATCACTACCTCAGCACTTCCTCCAGCATTTCTCTAGAACAGGGACCACCAAACTGTAGCTTGCTGGAACCAGCATTCCCAAATTACCAGCAGGACATGGCGGTTGTCGAGGCTTTCCATTCCATGCCACAGCCCCCTTGTTTCATCACCAATCTACTCAAACTTGTGTTGGGCAGCCGTTTTTTGCCTAGAAATCTTAATGCAGAGCCTGCTGGGGTAACAGGCGGCAGAAGTGGCTGCCTGGTGTGTTACTGAGCAGATTGGCAATGAAACAAGTGAGCTGCAATATGGAATAGAGAGACTCCACTGCCACTGCACTGCATCGGGGGATGTAGTAGGCCTCGGTTTGGATACCGCGACCCTCGAGAAAACTGTTCCAGCTATAATCTTGGTGACACATAGTCAGGGTTTTTTGGCAGGGATTTTTTTTTCTCATTTTCAATTTGACATAAGTTTTAAGTATATCAAACCAACCGAAGTCTGGTTAACTACATTTGCTAAGTGTAAAAATAAAATATTTTTATTTTACGTACTTGAGTAAAAATAAAATATAGTGGTCCAAAATGGCAGCTTTCCCCCACTTTGACTTGGGAAGATTTGGATATATAGCTCAGGTTATCTTTCAGAGTTAAAAAACAAAATCATGTCTCATTTTTGTTGCAATTAGACTGAGACAAAAATGTAAAATGACTGGCCTACTCAAGTATGTGTGTAGTACATGTGTGAGTTTCTCGAACTGATATGTGGGCCTATTTTTCATGATAGAGTCTGATGGCTCATGAGGTGGCAAAATAATCTGGAGTTCAGAATGCCCCCTAAGACCATGGAAGGTCACACACCCTTAGTTTGCATGCCACAAACTATTTGATCCATTTGTGGCAAATGTACTAGAAAGTATAGATCGGTAAGAGAATACCTTTTCCCTTGCTTTTACACATCATTTCTATGTTAGGTCAAGAACAGCACATTAAAAAAAACTCTAACTCACTCTAAGAGGACTAATTAAAAAGTCCTTTGCACCAACTCAATAGATGCTAGCTCATTTTCAAGTGGAACCTCATTAAGGCGAAACCTTCTGCGCAAATGTCTCTTTCCAAATAGAACTTCTGGCAATTATTAATGATGTTTCCGTGTGAATCACCATCTGCCAAGCTATAAAGCTAAACAAATCCAGTCTCAACCCAGGCTAGATTATGTCTAGTGTCCCTTTATTTATCTGTGGCATTGGCTGATTTTGGAATGCAGGCTTGTTTGTGCAAGTGTCGCTTTTTGGATTTGGGAGTTTTGTAATGAAGCCATTACTGTCAGGGTACAATGTAAGATGTGCCTCACTCCCCAGTTGTGTCTATGAATTTGTGCAAACAAGGATACAGCAGGCAGCTATTTGCATATCCTTGTTTTGGACGATTTTCCTTAGTAGGGATTTTTTTTCTCAAAAGAATGATAAAATAGGCAATTAAAACAAATGCAGTAAATAAAGCTCACCGTTAATGGGATGTAAATAACGCCTTAAACTAATGAGAAATGAAAAGCCTATTACCTGCTGATGAATACATTGTTAATATTGTTTGGTGCTCCCACTTCTCTGAATGTTATATAGTTCCAGGGGCAGTCTTTTACACACTCAGGCTCTTTTGAGTCAATGAAGTACTGTAAACTTGGGGCCTGTTTAAATATGCACATTTAGCAGACTTACCCAGGCTTAGCACTAATCCATTAAAGCAGCACCAATTCTCCGTAAAGCAAACAACATGCCCTTAGTGCCCCTGTAAGCCTCTTTCTTGCCATCCATCTACAAAAAAACTTCTGTTTCCTACACTCCAACTGCCAAATTGCATCTCTCTAACCCTCACCCAAGTAGATGCGGTGTATCCAGTACCTACTAGCCACCAGCCACCAGTGTTCACTAAGGCCATCAGTGTTAGTGAACACTGTAGCTACTAACTATACAAAAGCCTAATAAAACTGTCATTTCCTCACTACTGCAGCATGAAATTCATGGGACTACCCTTAAGGACTATTCAATCAATCACTAGTATTTATATACCACTTTTCAACACAAAGTTCACAAAGCGGTTTACAGGCAAATAATAACATTAAAGTTAAATGGCTCCCTGTCCCAAAAGGGCTCACAATCTAAAAGAATGGAGAACACCACCAGCAACAGCCACGAGAAAGATACTGTGCTGGGGTGAAGAGGGACAATTGCTCTCCCCCTGCTAAATATAAGAGAACACCACTTGAAAAAGTGTCTCTTGCCCAGTTAGCAGGGGTTAACTATTCAGAACTGCAACTAGTGCTGAATACTGTGTTCAAATTGTTGCTGGAAACCACTTATTGCCCCTATTTGTTCTATCTTTGTTGGTTCCTTGCCTGTTTCAAAGTCCAATTTAAGATGCTTGTTATCACCTTCCAGGCCCTGAATAATTTGGACGCAGGGTATTTAAGGGACCACTTGAGCCTATGCTCAAACACTTGTTACTTAGGAATGCACAGCTCTGTTTGCCTATACCATCTGAAATTCAACTGGATAGCATGTGGAACAGTAATTTTCCCATGGCTGTGCTATGGAACACTCTCTCCTGGGAAGTTTGAGCAACTTCCTGGTTTTTTTGAGTCTTGCACCAATCCATGCAAGCCATGTTGGGGCCAACACTGTTGAAAAGTGGCATAGAAATTATAAAAAAAAGAAATAAATGAATTGCACAGATGCAACCACATTACCTGAACAAGGCTTTTACCTCTAGCCAGTGAAGAAGTGATTTGATGGCTAAGAGTGCAATCCTAACCTGTACTTAGGCCAGCATAGTTAGGCCAGCAAAGTTTGGCCGGCCCAAGGGTCACCGTAAAATGCATTTGGACCTCTCTTGGAGTCAGGGAGGATGGCGCATATCTGTGTGCTGGCCTCTCTGACTCCTAGAGTGGTCCAAACATACTTTAAGGTGTCCCTGGTACCAGCCAAAGTTTGCTGGCCTAACTCCAGGTTAGGATTGCACCCTACATCTGATTTCTTGCATCTTTGCACGAACTACTTCATCATTGTACAACATTCTCATAGCATTCTCTGAGTACGCAAAATGCTTCATATTTAGCAGAAGATTTAGTCGAGAGGGTTAATGCCTCCGTTTGCCTGAAGATAAGAGCTGAAGATCTGAAGGTCGCCAGTTCGGGACAGCCGGAAGTCTCTGAGAGCGGCAGACCTCGTTAATTGCGACGGATTAACAGCTGAGCTTCAGCTGCCTTGTGAGAGGGGGAGTTGTGCCAAAGTTCAGCCGCTTCTCTGGTGGGAGCAGGGAAACCATTTATCAGCCAGCAAGAAGACAAACGGGTGGCCAGAAAGAAGGACTAAATCCAGAAAGAGCCATCTGTATGTGTGTAGTTCTTGTAAGATAGAACGTTTCTGTATAAATTGTAAAAACCTTCGGGTTTCTGAATAAAGTCTGCCCATGTAAACCGCCTTGAGTTATAGTCATTAGAGAAATCTGGTGACCTAAGAAAGGCGGTATATAAATTCAAGTATTATTATTATTATTATTATTATTATTATTATTATTATATGTATGATTTTGATGCACTTGTTGCAACCACCCTGTGAGAGAAGTGTTATTAGCTCCATATTGCAAATGAAAAGGAATGGCTTGCCTAAGACTAGCTCCTGAATTCATGGCAGTGACGAGATATGAACCAGGGACATCCTCATTCACACTTCAGTTGCTGTGCTACACCAGCTCTCTATTAGATGACCCCTGACAGCAAACTTTTCATATGAGCAATTATTTCCACAAAACTACTTTGGGAGGTAAGCCCCTCGCAGATTCCCTGAGCTGCCGTGTTCAATAATTTGTAGTGCTCTTTCCATGATGTTAAAGAATAGTGGTCCATTCCACACAAACAAGAAGGAAAGGTTGAATTTTTGAGTGTCACTGCGTTTGTTAAAAAAAGAAAGAAAGAAGAAGAACTCTAAACAACAATTGTGTTTAGCGAATCCTGGGTAGTCATGATGATCTCACAGTGCCAGGTGATATTTCCTTTCAGAGTGACAACAATGGAAACTGCTTGCCTGCCTTGTACTACTGTCGACCAAGATTAATAGAGGTTGTGGTTTCTCATTGTCTGCAGGTGTAGTAAGAGGTGTGCTGCATAGCCTCTCAACCCAAAGGTTACCATTCTTCCAGGAAAGATGCATATTGGAGGTAAAATAATGAGAGGAGCTTAGTCTGGCTTCTCCTGCTCTGGGAATCTGATTACAGTCTGCTTACTTTCCCTCCGACTCCTATTTTATGGGTCTTCCATGCATTTGCAAATACTGGCAGAGCCCTGTATCCACAGGTCCGGTGTCCACAGATTCAGTTATCCATGAATCCGGAGCCCTGCCCCTCCCATGCACCCATTCACATTATTTAAATGCTTACCTTAGTGAAAATGTTCTTCCTTTACAGGGTCGTTATAAGCATACTATCTTATAATGACATGCAAGCTGCAGCCCCAGAGCCTGAATGCTTAAAAAGATTAGATTTATGTTAGCAGGAAGCAGTTAACTTCCCAACTGCTTTCTCAGATCTGATCCCACTGCCCAGGTCCCTGGAGACCTGTGTCAGCACTGGTCCAAGTAGACTCTCCCGTGCTATGGAGCTTTAGCTCCAGGTAAGGGAATGAATGTTCTTTTACTCAGAGGAGGTCCATGTGACTAACCCCCCCCACCACACCCCGTAGGCAGTAGTGGGATCTGGGGATTGACTACCGGAACGCTGGGCGGGGCTTGGACGGGACTTACGCATCATTGGCTGCCCGTCCGTTCGGTTCGCAGCCCGTCCTGTGGGGGGGTGCTGGCTCGCCGGGGGGATGGGTGGGGGCGCGCCAGATGATCGGACATGCAGCGGTGGGGTGCGCTCCCCCGGAGAAGCCCGCGCAGCCGGCAGGCAGCCCAAAGAACAAAACGGGCAGGCTGCCAATCACGCGTAAGTCCCGCCCAGCGTTCCGCTAGTCAATCCCCAGATCCCATTACTGCCCGTAGGATGCAGGATTGGACTTTTACTTCCTACAAACCACTGGGTGCCTCAGCTCACATGCTGTCAGCTCTCCAACTCTGTCTGTCTGTGTGTGCATGTGTGTGTGTAAGCCGTTCCTCCTTGATTCACTTCTACCTGTCAGGGATGGAATCGGCTGGTGGAAGAGAACATTAAACTCCATCAGAATCAATAGGACGTACTTTAGAAAACATATACTTTGAATGGGAGCATTAATGTGAAAAATACGGTAATTTCTCTTTTAAAATCTAGCACATCAACCCCCACTCCAAAGCACCTTGCCTCTTCTGTACCCTCTCTTGATACTTTTTTTTTTTCTGGCAGTTCCGCCAATGCTAAGAAAACTACTATTTCCAGAATCCGTGCTGTCCTTTTTGATTAATATTTCTCACCACCAGCAATCTGTCTTGCCATACTTCTTGTCTGCCTTGCTTATCTGCACATTGATGAATGCTTTCATGACAACCTGCAAATCTCTTTCTTTCTTGGTATTTTTTTTTCTCAGCTCACTTCCATTTTACAGATACGTGTAGGCCATTCTGTGTTTCAAGGTTTGGAAGCATAATTTGAAATTGTCATGTAGCCTGAAATGCCCATGCATCTGAGCTAGTAATCTATCTTGAGAATTTTTCAGTGGCTCTTTTAAAAGCTGAAAAAAACAGGCACGCAACTTATTGTGTTGTGTCATTATCTACTTGTGCTAGGTCAAGATATGCACTTGGTGATGGCCAGTGGTAAAGTGGAATATTTTGAAGTTCAGGAACTTATCATCACACCACCTCTATAACCGCAACTCACTAAGGCTGTAAAACAACAAAGTTTAAATTTCTTCGAGTGTTTTCTTTCCCTACTACTTACTCCCTTTTTGAAACTTTCAACACTTCACTTAAAGAGCTGGGACAAGCAACGGGAGCTCACTCCGTTGCGCAGTCTTGAACTCCCAACCTCGCGGTCGGAAGCCCAGCAACAGCGGATTAACTCGCTGCACCACCATGTCCCTTAAAGATCTAAAGCCTAATCCTAATGTGAGCAAGTGTCGGCGCAGCAGCCATTGCACCGGTGCTAACAGTCACAAATGTGCCATAACTGCGTGTTTACAATGACTTTTGTGTAAGGAGCCCTGGCAGGTAGGCATACATTGTCCCGCTCGTGCTGAATCCAGCAGAATGACGACTGGGATAGGTCAGTTCTGCACTGGGCAGCATGGGGGGCAGGTGGTGGAAGGGTGGAATCGAAGCAGAGAGGGAGGAGTTCAGGACTGGAAGGGGGCTGGGGATGGTGAACAGGCCTCCAACATAACATAACCCTCACCCAGGGCCTGAAAACCCTACGCAGTGCGACTTGGACTTGCACCACTGATTTAGCTGGTCCAGATCCAGGTAGCCCCATTGGGCAGGCTGGAGCTCAACACAAATGTTCCCTTACCCCAAGGAGACCTCCAGCCTGCACAGTTTTAGAGCTGGATACAGCATAGCCATAAGGCTGTGGAGCCCAGTTCAGCAAGGGTAGGATCGGGCTCTTAGTCTGATCCAGCAGAAATAGTAGTAGATTATGCCTACAATCAGTTTGAGAGGTTTACTATCAGGTCAAACTGCAGTCTGACAACTCTGTAACACATTTTGAGCTTAAACTCTTCTGCCATTATGCAGCTTTTCACTCCTGAAGTAGTTTGATGGGCCATCACAGTTTTCCTTTCACCTTTTAGTGTATTGATGCATGCTGTTCCTTCTTCTAGCTTGGGCTTTCTGAGAATGCAACCCATCATCAGAGAGAATGAAGCAGACCTGCCTGGCCATTTATTGACCCCTCAGTTACCAGGAACTACATCACTATCATTGGTCACTAAACAGCTCTCTAAATGATATAAAGTGGATGTACTTTTCTACAGTGTCTCAGTGCTGCTGATTTTCAGGCTTACTCTGTTTAACTTGCAAAGCACTTTGAGGCATCTGTCAAAGGTGAGGCAAACATAGTGATGACAATGGCTCAATTTACAAATGAGGATCTGCAAGAATTTTGAATATGCAAACAATTAGTCATGAAGAACTGTGAGATGGAAGGCTTTCAGTGAAAATCTCATTTCTGCTATTGGTTCACTGGGTCACCTTAAACCAACTGGATACTCATTCAAGGCACAATCCTAACCTGGAGTTAAGCTGGCAGAGTTAGGCCGGCACAAGAGCCACCATAAAGTATGTTTGGACCACTCTCAGAGTCGTAGAGGCCAGCACACCGATGTGCGCTATCCCCCCTCACTCCGAGAGTGGTCCAAATGTGCTTTACGGTGTCCCTTGTGCCAAACAAACTTTGCTGGCCTAACTGTGCTAGCCTAATTTAGGATTGTGCCCTCAATCTGAAATGTGAGAAAAAATATTGCTGACCTGGGTTGCTTGAACCATTATATATTGTATGTTGATTCAGGGAACAGAAGTACATTTTATCCATCTATGGAGAAGATAGGACAAGAGATATTGCTATGATTAGCATTAAGCCAGAGCCTTATTTCCTTTATATATGTAACATGCCAGTTTGTATAACATACTGTATAAAGTGATAGATCCCCTTTTCCAGGAGTGTGCACCTCAAAACCACTGACTAGTAAAACCCCTGTTGAAAAATTGTGGTTAAGACTAGCCTGCCCATGTAAGCCTCCAAAGCATTTGCTTCAGCATGGGAACTTGGGATACAAATTCTTCAAATAAATACATAGTCACTGGTCAGAGGTAGAGATGTTCCCCAGAGGGCAATTGCTTTTAAGAGTAAAGTGAAGACAGAGATCTCCAAAGTAGGTGTTGCCTGTCTTTACTGCCATTGTGGGCATAATCCTATCCTGAAGTTAGGCTGGCACAATTAAGCCAGCAAAATTCAGCTGGCACAATGGACATGGTAAAGCATGTTTGGACCACTCTCAGAGTTAGGGAGGATGGCACATGTCTGTGTGCTGGCCTCTCTGACTCCAAGAGTGGTCCAAACATACTTTATGGTGTCCCTTGTGCTGGCCAAACTTTGCTGGCCTAACTCCAGGTTAGGAGTGTGCTCTCAGTCAGCAGTGTGATACAGCTGCAAAGAAGGCTAATGCAATTTTAGTCTACACCAATAGAACCATAGCTTCCAAGTTGTGAGAAGTTGTGGTTCCACTTTACTCTGCACTGGTGAGATTTCACATGGAGTACTGTGTTCAATTTTGGGCACCTCAGTTCAAGAAGGATGCAACCAAACTGGAACAGGTTCAGAGAAGAGCAACAAAGATGATTGGGGGCTGGAAAACAAGTCATATGAGGAAAGGTTGAGGGAAATTGGTATACTTAGTTTAGAGAAGGGAAGGCTGATAGGACATATGATTGTTGTTGTTGTTGTTGTTGTTCAGTCGCTAAGTCGTGTCCGACTCTTCGCGACCCCATGGACCACAGCACGCCAGGCCTCCCTGTCCTCCACTAGCTTCCGGAGTTCACCCAATTTCATGTTCATCGCTTCGGTGACACTATCTAACCATCTCATCCTCTGCCGCCCCCTTCTCCTTTTGCCTTCAATCTTTCCCAGCATGAGGGTCTTTTCTAAAGAGTCCTCTCTTCTCATGAGGTGGCCAAAGTATTGGAGCTTCAGCTTCAGGATTTGTCCTTCCAGGGAGCAATCAGGCTTGACTTCCTGTAGGATGGACCGATTGGACCTCTTTGCAGTCCAGGGGACTCTCAAGAGTCTTCTCCAGCACCATAATTCGAAAGCATCTATTCTTCGGCGCTCTGCCTTTCTTATGGTCCAGCTCTCACAGCCATACATAGCTACTGGGAAAACCATAGCTTTGACTATGCGAACCTTTGTTGGCAGGGTGATGTCTCGGCTTTTGATTAAGTTGTCTAAGTTCGCCATAGCTTTCCTCCCAAGAAGTAAACGTCTTTTAATTTCATGGCTGCAGTCACCATCTGCGGTGATCTTGGAGCCCAGGAAGATAAAGTCTGTCACTGCTTCCATTTCTTCCCCTTCTATTTGCCAGGAAGTGATGGGAGTGGTGGCCATGATCTTAGTTTTTTTAATGTTGAGCTTCAAGCCAATTTTGGCACTTTCCTCTTTCACCCTCATCAGCAGGTTCTTTAAGTCTTCCTCACTTTCTGCCATTAGAGTGGTGTCGTCTGCATATCTGAGGTTGTTGATATTTCTCCCAGCAATCTTGATTCCAGCTTGTGAATCATCCAGCCCTGCCTTCCTCATGATGTACTCTGCATATAAGTTAAATAAGCAGGGTGACAGGATACAGCCTTGTCGTACTCCTTTCCCAATTTGAAACCAGTCGGTTGTTCCATGTCCAGTTCTAACTGTTGCTTCCTGGCCCACGTACAGGTTTCTCAGAAGACAGATAAGGTGGTCTGGTACTCCCATCTCTTCAAGAACTTGCCACAGTTTGTTGTGATCCACACAATCAAAGGCTTTAGCATAGTCAATGAAGCAGAGGTAGATGTTTTTCTGGAACTCTCTGGCTTTCTCCATGATCCATCGAATGTTGGCAATTTGATCTCTAGTTCCTCTGCCTCTTCGGAAACCAGCTTGTACATCTGGTAGTTCTAGATTCACATACTGCTGAAGCCTAGCTTGTAGGATTTTGAGCATCACCTTGCTAGCATGTGAAATGAGTGCAATGGTGCGGTAGTTTGAACAATCTTTGGCATTGCCCTTCTTTGGGATTGGAATGTAAACTGATCTTTTCCAGTCTTGTGGCCACTGCTGGGTTTTCCAAATTTGCTGGCATATGGAGTGCAGCACTTTGACAGCATCATCTTTTAAGATTTTCAGTAATTCCACTGGAATGCTGTCACCTCCACTAGCTTTGTTGTTAGTGAGGCTTTCTAAAGCCCACTTGACTTCACACTCCAGGATGTCAGGTTCAAGCTCAGTGACCGCACCATTGTGGTTATCAGGAACATTGAGATCGGCCTTATAGAGTTCCTCTGTGTATTCTTGCCACCTCTTCTTAATCTCATCTGCTTCTGTTAGGTCCTTGCCGTTTTTGTCCTTTATTGTGCCTACCTTAGCATGAAATTGTCCTTTGACATCTCCAATTTTCTTGAAAAGATCTCTAGTCTTTCCCATTCTATTGTTTTCCTCTATTTCTTTGCATTGCTCATTGAGGAAGGCCTTCCTATCTCTCCTTGCTGTTCTCTGGAAATCTGCATTCAGTTGGGTATATCTTTCCCTTTCTCCCTTGCTTTTGGCTTCCCTTCTTTCCTCAGCTATTTTTAAAGCCTCTTCAGATAGCCACTTTGCCTTCTTGCATTTCTTTCTCTTTGGGATGGTTTTAGTTGCTGCTTCCTGTACAATGTTACAGACCTCCGTCCAAAGTTCTTCAGGCACTCTGTCTACCAAATCTAAGCCTCTAAATCTGTTTGTCACCTCCACTGTATATTTGTTTGGGATCTGATTTAGGTCATACATGGAGGGCCTAGTGCTTTTCCCTACTTTTTTAAGTTTAAGCCTGAATTTTGCAATAAGAAGCTCATGATCTGAGCCACAGTCAGCTCCAGGTCTTGTTTTTACTGCCTGTATAGAGCTTCTCCACCTTTGGCTGCAAAGAATGTAATCAATCTGATTTCGATGTAGACCATCTGGTGAAGTCCATGTGTACAGTCGCCGTTTGTGTTGCTGGAAAAGGGTATTTGCTATGACTAATGTGTTCTCCTGACAAAACTCTATCAGTCTTTGCCCTGCTTCATTCTGTACTCCAAGACCAAACTTGCCTGTTACTCCTATTACCTCTTGACTGCCTACTTTAGCATTCCAATCCCCTATGATGAGAAGGACATCTTTTTTGGGTGTTAATTCTAGAAGCTGTTCTAGGTCTTCATAGAAACGGTCAACTTCTTCCTCTTCAGCACCAGTGGTTGGGGCGTAGACTTGGATTACTGTGATGTTGAAAGGTTTGCCTTGGATCCGAATGGAAATCATTCTATCACTTTTGAGATTATACCCCAGTACTGCTGTTCTCACTCTCTTGTTCACTATGAAGGCTACTCCATTTCTTCTAAGGGATTCCTGCCCACAGTAGCAGATATAATGGTCATCTGAATTAAATTCTCCCATTCCTGTCCATTTTAGTTCACTAACTCCCATGATGTCGATGTTCAGCCTTGACATCTCACGTTTGACCACATCTAACTTACCTTGATTCATAGATCTGACGTTCCAGGTTCCTATGCAGTATTGCTCTTTGCAGCATCGCACTTTCCTTTCACTTCCAGACACATCCACAGCTGAGCTTCCTTCCGGTTTTGGCCCAGCTACTTCACTCTTTCTGGAGCTACTAGTACTCGTGTTCTGCTCTTCCCCAGTAGCATAATGGACACCTTCCGACCTGAGGGTCTCATCTTCCAGTGTCATATCGTTTAGCCTTTTAGTTTTGTAATCCATGAGGTTTTCTTGGCAAGAGTACTGGAGTGGGTTGCCATTTCCTTCTCCAGCGGATCACATTTAGTCAGAACTCTCTACTATGACCTGTCCATCTTGGGTAACCCTACATGGCATAGCTCACAGCTTCATTGAGCTACTCAAGCCCCTTCGCCACGACAAGGCAGTGATCCATGAAAGGGGGACATATGATAGCACTCTTCAAATATCTGAAGGGCTGCCATAAGGGGAAAGGGACAACTTTGTTCTCATCTGTCTTTGACAGTAGAACTTGGTCCAATGGGAACAAACTGTAAGAGAAGAGATTCCAGTTGGGCATCAGGAAGAATTTCTTGATAAGGAACAGGACAGTGGAACAGGTTGCCAAGGGCAATGGTAGATTCTCCCTCACTGGCGACCTTCAAGCAGAGCCTTGACAGGCATCTGCTGGAGATGCTCTAGGAGGATTTCTTTCTACAGGGAGGGGGTTGTACTAGGTGACCTTGTAGATCCCTTCAATTCTACAATTTATTATGTGTGTTCAAGACTAGGACTGCAGGGGGAGTTCCTTTCCCACCACTACCAGACACTGTGATCAGGAAAGACAGCAAAAGAAAACAATGCATGATAAAGAAAAAGGACAATGGTAGGCTGTTCCCAACACTTTCTCAGAATTTTTCTCTCCTCCCTTGAAATTGGTCTCAAGTTTTGATCCCCTACATTCAAGACCAAACATTTTTTCAGGAAGAAATTTTGGCTCAGCAGGGTGGAGAACCATTGAATTAGCAAGTAATATAACCATCTTGAGTGATGAGCGGAGTGCAAATGGTGCCCCTGTGGAGGGCACCCAATCTTATGAGCTTCATTTTAACTGAATGGGGAAATATACATGAAAATATACCTGAGTACTTCCTGCTGGAGGAAGAAAAAGACAGCAAAGTTACAAAAAACTATAAAAGCTGTGACTCAGAATGTCAACCATTTCAGTTGGAAAGCAGTTAGGCTCAATTTAGCAATCTGCATAAGGCTCACTTGATGAATGCAGCCTTCAAAACAGCTTCACATTTGAGACATTTAAAATATACATTATAGGGGGGAAATTATTATTCAGTACTGCAGGAAGGTGATTTGCTGCAAAATTATTGTAATTAGCGTAAATGAACATTGTACCTGAAAGAGCAGCAAAGGGCTAAGATTCTTGTTTATATGACCAAGCAATGAAAGGGCAGTCATTTCCATATCCAGAGAAAAGAAACAAATGAGATCAGATAATGACAGTACATGTATAGGGGAAGAGTAAAAAGTTTGAAAATGTGATCTGAACTTCTACATTCCTACTCATGTTTTATGCAGACTTAATAAATTGTCACTCCCATTTCTCTGTCTATATTTCTATATATTTTAAAAGGTTTGAATCCAAGGACTAGCTCTTGTTAAGATGGTAATCCCTGTGTCTAGATAGCATTCCTTTGAAGTACAATTGTTATATGACAGAATGCTCCTGAATGAAAATGTCCCTTCCACATAGAAGACACCATGTTAGGGAGGAGAATCTGCCTGCTCCTCAATCTTCTGCTAGTTTCTTTATCAGCCATGCCAAAGGTTGTAATTCCTTGGTTTGGAGAGCACGTTGGCCCAGCTCTGTGTTGACTTGGGATGCTGGATCAGGTCTGGAAATGGGGATAGGATTTGGCAGATGCCACTGAACCGCCCCTTTCCCAGACTCAATCAGTTCATCATCCACCCCATTCTGCCCCTGCTGTCTCCATCACTGCCTTGTCCTTCTGCCATTCCCTGCCTTCCCCCCACTCTGTCCCACCTCCCCTGCCAACCTACCTGCTTCTACAGGTCACGGGCGATCCAACAGCACATGTTGGGCAGTTTTTGCTTTCCTGCTGGCAGGACATGCTCCACTTGGGCAACACATGCTCCACTTGATTTTCAAGTAGAAACTAGAAGACAACTTTCTTAGGGCTGTTTATGACTATTGTAAGGCAGTCAGCCCGGACAGAACCCTTGTTTCACCAGCAGAGCAGCCCAATAGGATTGGGCTATAAAATTGTTTCAGTGGTATCATCAGCTTCTAAACCACCAGCACTTTTGGAAATATGTATTGAATCAACTGGGGAAAAGAGGCCTACAAAAAAAGAGGGTTTAATAAGTATTTGATGTCAGTTAGCAAAAAGCCTTAAGGAGACATGGAATACAGAACTGGAAAACCCTACCTTGGAATCAGTGGAACATGGTTTTGTCACTATAACTGCAATATCTATAGATCTGAAATTGCAATTACATCAGCAAAAGGTATTTTTAGACTTTATTGGTCACCACAATGCCTTCACATTAAGAGGTTCACCAAAGAATTCAATTATTGGCATTGTGGTGTGCCTGAAGCATCCTTTAGGGGCATGATGTGGTCTTGTATAGTGATACAATGCTTTTGGGAAGAGGTTATTTGCTGTATTAATTTTGTACTACAACAAACATTAACATTTGTAGATATTTCAGTTTCAATTCAATGTCATTTGAATTCTCTTCCAGGAAACTATCTGCAAGGCAATGGAAATGAACTCGTTGTTCTCTTACTGTAGCTAACAAACATATGGAAGCATCGCAAATATAAGTGCCCCCCCCAATTCTTCAATGGACTGAGGACCTTTTAAATTTATCACTATATGAATGCATGGCTTATAGAAGACAACTATGTATGGCCGTATTTTTGGAAGCCTCTTTTTACAGGCTTGTCCACAGATGGCTTATTAATATATTTTCTGTAGACTGCTTATTGGTAATTTTGCAATCTCTATTTCATGCACATATTTCTGTTTCAGTATGTTTCCTCATTTTCTTTTGGGCTTTTTTTTTTGCGCGGGGGTGGGGGTGGGTGGGTCATTGCTCTTGCTGTTTTTTATTTTCTATTTCATGTGAAAGAGCAACCTTGAAAGTCAGGAAACTGGCTTTCTTTTTATTGCTCATTATACCCTAATTGGCTCTGATGCCAGGATATGTATTCTCCTGGAGCATTGTTCATAGAAATACATGAGGCTGCATTCCTATGCACACTTTCCTGGGAGTAAGCCCTACTGAACACAATGGGACTTACTTCTGTCTAGATAATCATAGGCTTGTGCTCTAGGTGTCCAGTGATGGGTACTTGAGGACTGATGCACGGTCAGCATGATGTATGAAATGTCATCAACTTGCTTTCATTGCTTTCCTCCCAAGAGAACAGAAACAGCAAGAGTTCTAACAACCAGGATCTTTTTTAGAGCAAAATGGCCTGTCCTTGGCGAGACGGTGCATAGTAAAGGCTGACACATTGAATGACATTTAAATTTATATTCACAACTTCAGAGCACTTCTCAACACCCTCCTCCCCACCCAAGTATAAAAGAATATAAAGGTCAAAGTAGCTTTTTGTAGGACATTTTGTCCTGTGTTGGTCATTGCCCCTTCAAGTGAGCCCTACCAATGAGAGCAGACAGCAAGCATTGTAGCATCTATCCATCTGGACATGATGCTTCACTGCAAGAGAGGTGAGATTTGTTGGTTTTCATCACCTTTTAGGAACATTCTCACCTGGCATGAAACACAGGTGTTAGCCCCAGGCCAATGTTTAGTGAATGCTGTGGGCTTTTTGTTGACTTTTATTGGGTGGTTGTTGTTTTTTGTTCTCTTATCTTCAAAAACGTAACAGCCGGAATAAGACTTGTGCTGCAAATATTCCCAGTTTTGATTTTCAAGTAGAAACTAGAAGTTTCATTTTGGTAGAAATGTTTCCTGCACAGCCAGTCATATCTGGGGACATTGTTTCCACTGGCGGTGGCGGCTGCTTTGGCAGAATAGTTTCCTGGCTATGGCTTTTTCCATTGTCTTGAATTAGTTACATGGGTATCTCACCCAATCAGGGATCTGTCTGAATCAGTTTGAAGGGCAGTGTCCTGAAGGATTAAATGAAGCCATGACAAACTATTCTCCCAAATATTTCTCTACTTTCCCCCAAAAGCCCAAGAATCTCTTATTCCAAGTGAAAGACGAGACAGATATTTATGCAGTGAAGGAAATCTAGCTAAGCTAACTACAATGGTACCATCTGCCCTCATTGATGCCTTCCAAATTCATCAGAGCACAACAGAGAACAGTCCTCCATAATACGTTGTACGGCCTAACAGAGTTTTATTTGTGAACCATTCCGTGCATCTGCCACATCCCAAAGCAGATAAAAAGAACTCAGTAACATTTGTGGAAGAACAAAACTTGGTTGGTTGACAGTAGGACCAAGAAATCCCTACCCTAGCAGAAATCCATAGCAGAGTTCTTATAGGTTGTATATTTTCACAATAGATAACAGAATTAAAGAGAGGTCAATAAAAATTGAATCGGAATGGGATGAAATAGAAGACTGGACTGCCGTGGCCCATTTAGCTTGTTCTTAATTTGCCAAACACTTTTTAATTCTGATCATCTATGGAGAAATATTGCTTGGGATGCACTAAACTAGCACGAAAACAAATTTGCTCTAAACAAGTCTCCACCATGAATTTTGATGCTGTTTTTTCACCAGGTTTCCTTCGGATGTACGAATATGCCATAGATATTTGATTGTTAGCATCATCATTGTACAAGCAATGATTTTGCAGTCAGCGTTTGAAAGTATCAGTTGTGCAGTCACCAACGTGCAATATTTGACAAATGATTGGCAAGAACATTTGGTAAGTTTTGCACTCACTTCAACCAATCAGGCAACATTCCCTCAGATATGTTTCTAAACCACCATAAAGGGTTCTTATGGGACTGAGGAATGAGTTGGTAGAAAATATCATTAAATAACAAATGTGGAAAAAACAAACGGTCAAAGTTTGATTCAGAAATTTGATTTCAGTGTTTTAATAGAACGTCGCTGTATAATTTTTTGAGATGAAAATCCAGATTGTAATATTTGTCAAATACTATCTGTCTCATGGAACCTCATTTAGCTCCTTTCAACTCCCTTTGGATGCTGGAAGGAGGCAGAGTAGCATCTGGCCTCAGAAGGGAGGCAGGTTGTGGCATTTGCAGGTGAGCCAATTGGAGGCAACAGTGCAGTGCTACTTGAGAAGGCTTCTTCCGTCACTGGCCCTCTTTCAGTTCATCCTGGCAGGTATCCTCCTGCCTGCTTTCAAAGGGAATTAGTTGTTGCCTTGAGGTCAGATAGGAATTTTCTTCAGCACTATGACTGGCCCAGTAGTGATAGGCTTTCTGTCTACTCCATATTGGTATTTGGCTGGGCTGACCTTCTTAGGGTGGTGCTTTGTATAGCTCTAGATTATAATGGCAAGTTGTCTTGGGTACTGGGGAGTGACCTAGAGTACCACTGGTAAGCAGCCTGAGTCACTACTGTAGTGATAGGGGGATTTCATGGAATGGCGGCCCTCAGGGCTTTGAGGCTTGAGGGGCTCTGGGAATGTAACCCTGTTGGATTGCCTGCCTCACCTACTCAGAGGCTGGGAGTTCATGATCCAGGTAGCTTTCTCCCTCAGTGTGGTCAACTGGGCTTTGAGGAAGTGGGAGCACTTAAGTGACTGCTGGTTTCTGGGTCCAAATGACTTTGCCAAGAGAAGGCAGTCTACACAGTGGCAGGAAGTGCGTTGTACCTAGGGTTGGTACCCACACTATAGTTCAGCTGTCTTCAACCAGTGTGCCATTGCCGCAAATGGTCTACAGGTGTGCAGCAGGGATTTGGAGGCGGGCCATTTATTAGTAGAGCCATGGGGATGTGGGAAACCCCCCCCACTAACAGGGTGGTGTACCTTGTCAATTGTAAAAACAAAAACCAAAAACACTGGTATGCTTTGACAGTCTTAGCACCTTGTCAGTGCTATAGTGGATCAAAGTTGATTTATTACACTGTGGATCTCTGTTATAATTGAGCAATAAAGTTCTGGCCCAAGTTTAACGCAGTACAATTGTCTGGACTCTCAGGCCAGTGTGCAGCTGCAGAAGTCTCACACGAAACCCTCCCGAGGAATGCCTTGAGTTTTGTGCAGTGTCTTTTGAATGCAACTGAACTTTTTTGGATGTTTGGACTGACGGGGAATCTCCACATTCACTTTGAACTTTGAGAAATGTCTGTGGCAACTCTGTACTGTTCAGTATTATTAGTCCCATTGTATAAGATGTTTGTTTTGGAATCTTTTGCTCTCTTAATAACTGTGCTGGTTCTTGGCTCTTACGGTCTAATTATTCTATCGTTTTGGTTGTCTTTCATTTTTGTCTCCTCTACTTGAAAATGTAACTCCACGAAATAACTGGTGCTCTTATTAGGGCAGAAGTAGGCCTGAACATAAGTCTGTAAGTGCAACCTCCACTTATAAAGAACATTTTCTAATGCAAATTACCTTTCCACAGCTCGACAGTGGCAAATTGATTTTCTTTTTATATTGACTGATTATGGTAATGGAGTTAAAGAGGCCACCATATCCTCCTTTGTATTTGGGGGGCCTTTCCAAAGTAAAATTACATTTTTATATAGTCTATTGCAAAAATTGTCTTTCACATTTTTGTTGGAAGATTTTTTTTCATATCAGGCATTTGTGTTAGAGAGCTTGAAAATGGAATATTTATATTATGAATTGGGCCATTCCATTAACCTCTCAAAGACAGTTGCTCCTCTTTGTTAAGGCTGATGAAAACAATCCACATACAGCAGGGTTTTTCCTCTCAAAATTTCAGTTGCTGATGGATCAGGCCAGCGTATTGAGATAGTTGGTTTGAATATACATTTGGATCCACAAAGGAAATGTTGGATGAAAATAGTTTCCCACCCTAAGGACAAAGGAGCTGTGAATCCATCTCACAGAGAATAACATTTGACCTCCAAAACTTAAGAAATGTCTCCAACTTTAGGATGAGGAAACCACAGAGTTTTCACATGAGCTTGAAGTTCAGGAAAGCTGCTCAGCTTTGGATATGAATCTACTTAAGTTGGAAATTTTGGGAGGATTATTCATCAGCTGTGCTGGCAAATTTTCCTGCAGAACTCAAAGTGCCAAATCTGTTAATCTCTACCAGTTATAATGACTTGTCTGCTGAATGATTGCAGGCATGAGATTCACAGCCCAATCCTACTTAAATTCTCCACTGGAAGAACACCCATCCCACCAGCAGACCTGGCAGAATCCGGGCAGAAGTGCACAGATTCTCCTGGAAGTTGCTTGATGGTGCTGCACAGTCTGGTGCTTCCAGCCAGCGCATTTGCTGGCGGCTGCATGCGTAGGCTTGTGGCCAGGCCACCATCCACTGGCAAAAGGTAAGGTGTCAGTGGGGGCAGATGCTGGGAGGAATGGGGTGGAGGAGGGAGGAACGGGAATGTTTCTGGGTGGAAAGAGGCAGAACGGGGGAGGGAGAGGGTGAGTTCAGAAGCGTGAGCACATGGCTGAATTCTGTCCCTCTCCTTTTCTGCCACCTTTACACACCTTGTCTTCTGCCAGCAAAATAGTTGGAACAAGGAGTTCCATAGGGACTATGGTAGCTTACCCCAGGGCAAGTGAATAAGAGATCTCTCCACCTGCCCCCACCAAAGGCTAAATTATAATATCTATATCCCCACATGCTTTTTATATATCTTGTAGTAGTTTTCTTTTTACGTGTATGATAATTCTGAGATCTAGTTTTAAATTCCCTGTTTCCTCAGTTTTATTATCAGTGTGATTTGATGTAGGTATTATTTTAGGTAGTAGTCATTTGTTATTCTCTTGATGTATTGGATGATCGCTTTAATATTTCTTTGTTTTGTTGGTTGTTCTCTGGTCCTCAACTGTAATAAATGAATGAAAATGAAATATCTGTATCCTGAACCATTGGCCACAGGTGTAAGTGCCTTGGTGGGCTACAAAATCTCTCCCTAATGGTGAGTGTCTCCTACAAGGCAGCTCAGGGCGCAATCCAACCCAGCGCCAGAATGGCAAGGCTGGTCGGCCAGCGCCATATCCAGCGCTGGGTTGGGGAAGGCTGGAGCCTCCCCGCAGCAAGGGAGCATGTGCTACCTTACCATAGGGGAGGCACCAGCCTCCCCTATGTGCTCCCTTATGTGCTCCTCGGATCTGCGCCTGCTAAAGGGTGGGCGCAGATCCAAAGAGACCACGCGGCCAGAATTGGGGCCACACGGCCTCACTGATGGGCTTAGGAAGTGACGGCCACCTCCCAAGCCCACCCCGGTCCCGCCCAAGTCCAACCTCCCCCTCCTCTCTCCTACCAATCTCCGTTCCAATACTCGGTAGAGAATCCCTTGCGCCGACCGTCTTTGGTCAGTGCAAGGGAGGCTCTCCGTTGGCGCTCTGAAGCTGACGCTGTGAGCAGAGTTGGCTTCAGCACCGATGCGGGGGTGCTGCTCGGCGCCAGTGCTCCACCTCTTGCATTGATGCAATGATGTCACGTCAACACAAGAGGCACGCTTGGATTGTGCTACCGATCAATGTCCCAAGTGTGTGAGCAGGACTCAACTAGCATTGGTGATTTCCCTTCCAAAAGCACACAACGCCATGAGCTTCTGAGCTGCCTACAAGCAGGCCACAGAGGCCTCGAGCACAGTGGTGAGGACCCAAGCACCTGCAGATGAAAGTATGTCAGGGTGGGCAGGGGAGGGGGCAGACTGGGGACGAAACCAGGCAGTGATGGGAACAGGTCTGAGAGGCAGCATGAGGGGGGTGGGTCTGGCAGTGATGGCATGTGTCAGGTCCTCTCCTCTCCTTTTGGAAGCTGCCTGTCCCTTTCCTTTCCATTGACACATGCGACCAAACGTATGACACATGAGACCCACAGGCAGCCCTAGGGCCTAGCAAAAAGTAAGTATAGTTATTTAATATTTACCTACTATTGGCCCTTGTGTTAAATGAGTGCAAACCAGTAGTGCTATCCAGCCGGTATGCTGGGCGGGACTTACATTTGATTGGCAGTTCGCCCGTTGTGTCACACCGCTTTCCCGCCAGCCCCAGCGGGCAGGAAAGCAGTGGAACGTGGCGTGACGCAACGGGCGGACTGCCGATCAAACGTAAGTCCCGCCCAGTGTACTGGCTGGATAGCACTACTGGTGCAGACCCAATGATGGTGCCCCCAGTCTTGCCGATCCCTCCCTAAAGTATAATCCGTGGGGTTCTGTTTAAATGAGTGCAGACCCACACTGCAGGATGCAGCCAAGCCTGCTGGGCAAAGGAAAGGATTGAGCTGTTAGGCACACTTGAGAGTTTTCCAACTGCTTGTTGAGAAGGCTTGTAAATACCAAGCCAATTCCAATTCAAGCCAAGGGGAGTTTGCCAATCACTGATCCTTTTTTTAAGGCTTAAAAATCCCTATTGTGAGTCAGAATTGTAAGCAACTGCCTTCCAGATAAGCAGTTTTTAAATGTCACATTGTATGTATGTAGATATTTTTGAGGGAAATAGTCAGGAAAATAATATTTAATGTGTGAAATGTGGCCTACAGCAAATTATGGTTACTTATTTTAGCTTATGAATACCCTTCACCTCTGTCAAGTGTAGGAGTCAGTAGGAAAAAAAACCCAACTCACAATATTATAGTGTAAAGTCTTATTTGTGCTGCATTCCTCAGAGTTTAAATTAATGTGCTCAGAGATTGGGAAGGGGTGGGGGAAACAAAGAAATGGCCTTAAATATGTCAACTCATGTGCCTTGAGGGCAAATCATTAGGGAAACTACACTAAAAGATATGGCAGAAAAGCAATAAACATGCATCTGTTAAGCTCTGTTCAGAATCTCGGAGAACAGTGAACAAATAAGACAAAAGTTTCTGGCAATTTAGATTGTGTTTGAGAACACTTTTGTCCTGGAAGGCATTATATGATTCTGTTTGCTTTTTTTCCTTTTGGTTTTTAATGCTACTGCAGTAGTTCCCAAACTTTTTTCACTGGGGGCTCCCTTGACCCACTATCCCCACTAGGCCACAGCTCCCTATTAGGGCTACAATCTTATGCATTGTACATGGAGATCATAGTGCCCCTGGCTGGCTTCCATGGCTCCCTGGGGAGCCACAGCTCACAGTTCGGAACCACTGAGCTACTGGATCAAGCCATCCAAAGGAGGGGAGTGGCAAAAGAAAGGAATGGGAACAAATCAGTGGTGTCATTCAAATGATTTAGGAACAGGAACTCACTTTTGATTGGCACTTGTCGGGAACCCGGAACCAGCCACGGAGCCCGTTAGGATCCGGAACGCCCGTTCTGGTCCGTTCCCCCTGAATGACATCACTGGAACAAATGCATGTCTTTGTACCTGCACTTCATGTCAACTGGGGATGTGGAACATGGGATTAAAGAAAACGATTCACAAATGAGGTGGGATTTGAACTGCATGTCTACAGGAAGAGGGAGAAGGCATTTCACTGACTAACAAACAGGACCTTTTCCAGGTAAAACCCAGAACACAATCCTAAACTGCTGGATTAACGAGGCTGGCAGGCCTGCGCCAAATCCAGTGCCACTTCGGTGTGCTGGGGAGCCTTCCCATTGGTTTCCTTGGAACTGCGCCTGCTGTGTAGCAGGTGCAGAGCCGAGGAAGCTGCGCAGAACGAATCAGCTGCACCTGGGAAAAGAGTCTTGGATGCGGCCTACTGGCTGCATCCTATCTCCGCACCCTCCCCAGGCCAGCACACCTACCGGCATGCCCACCCCTGCCCAGTTCCTCCTCCCCGTCTGCCCTTCCCACGCCCAGATCTGGTCTTGCACCAGCTGAGTTTGGCTGGTGCAGGAGCAGTGCTGTGGCACCTCTCCTGGTGCTGTTGGGCTGATGCTGATGCTAGCATCGGCCCAATGGCACTAGTGCCACACAAGGGTGCCAGTCGGTGCCCCCGCATCAGCGCTAGTGATGTTGGGCCGACACAAGCAAGTTGTGTCAGCCAAGCATCAATCTTAGGATTGTGCCCCCAGTCTTGCCCATCCCTCCCGAAAGTATAATCTGTGGGGTTCTGTTTAAATGAGGGCAGACCCAATGATTTTACAACAGCATATAGAAAAGGTCACACCTTTCGTCTGTCCTCATTGTTATTTCCCACACTGGAATCTCTCATAGTAAATCTTTTCTGCTGCAGTACCCTAAAATGGTTATAAATATTTATACAGTATTAAAAGAAAATGGGCATGTGGAAAATAATTATGGAAAGCATGTAGAGAGCTTTGTTCAGACATGAGGCAAAACCTGCTGCAAAGGAATGTTATTGCATGATGGTGTTTTTTTCCTTCATTAAGAATAATAAATACAATCTGGAATTGTGCATTCAAAAATCCCAAAACCTGTAACTGAAATAATGTGCAATAGAGATATTTGTATAATTTGTGTGGTTCCATATTAAACACACTAGTACTTAATGCTTTTTGTCCTTGCTGTATTTTAGGAGGGAGATAAGAGGGAAGTATGTGAGCTCAGTTTGTGGGTTTTGGAAAGTTCATTCAGCTCTCCTTTCAGAGCTGGCTTTGATAATATACCCATCATCACAAGTGGGTCCTCTGTGTTGTGAGCTTATAACTTTGGATGAGAGGGCTTGATGACTCAACAAGCATACCACCAATCAATCAATCAATCAATCAATCAATCAATCAATCAATCAATCAA
>JAJKFI010000098.1:1705862-1738451 GCA_029204185.1 Lerista edwardsae
GCCACTTCATTCATACAAGGTGAGAGTCATATATGTGCAAAAATGCTGGGCTCAATCTAGCACTAGTGGTATGAACATACCATGGGTGCTGGTGTCGCAAATGTGCCATAAGTCACATCCAGTGCAGGCGGTAAGGGCTTTCCAACCTCACTGGCCCAGCACCAGAGCAGAGCACCTGGAGGTATCAATATGTGATCAGCAGGCAGTGAGATTGGGGTGGGACCGTTGGCGACCTTCACTGCTGGATCCTACCCATGTCAGGCCACATGGGCCAACATGGAGGCCCTTACTTCTACACCAGCAAAATGGCCAGTGCAGACATGAGGAGACCCATTGCCGGATCTGCAGAGAAATGTTTCCTTCTCCCAAGGTGCCTTTGGTGGCTGCCTGGCTGTCATGGAATGCAGTGGTAGCCATTTGGCTCCTGTTGTGCCCTTATTGGCCAGGCAGCTCAGGATTGGGCTGCCCATCCCTGGGTAAAGGTGTTTCCACATCAGGCCTGATATGCGGCACATATGTGGTTGGGCTGGCACCACATTTTTGGAAAAGTGAAAGTGACTTTCAGGGCTCCTCCGAAGATAAAACACTTGAGAATTCACAAGGGAAGTCAAATGAGTTTCCATAACAGGGGTCTCCAAACTTTTCAGTAAAAGGGTCACATCATATATTTTACACATTTTCATGGAACGTTTATTTCATGTGTAAAATACCTTACACATTTTTTCATAGGGAAAAAGTGGAAGTTTTATAAGTGAATGAAATTTAAATTAAGTTTTACTTAGATCTTTTCTTGTAATCAGCAAGATCTAATTCAGAACAAAAGAGAAATGTGACAATTGCAAAGAAGCAATGCCGTTCTTAAACTGAGAAAAGATATGAGTAAGAATGTCAAACATTAGCAGCAGCAGCAACAACAACAACCCCACACCACCCAATAAATATATTTTAAGTTGCTGCAGGCCAGATAAATCTTGTGGTAGGCTAGTTGTGGCCTCTGGGTCACACTTTGGAGCCCCCTATTAGACAAGAAGGGCTTGTCCAAGACCTTCTAATGCCTCCCTCCATAGTCCTTTCCACTCTGGACCTCTCTTTCTTTTCCAGTCCAGGCAGTGGAAGCAAGAGGAGGAGAAGTGGAGGCAAATACATGAATAGAGGTTAGCCCCCTTCCCCCACCCCAATCTGCTGTCTGAGGTGATTGCTTGAGATGGCCTCTTAGATGGGTGGCCCCTGAAGTGGCATTTCTCAGAGCTCTCCGCACATCATGCCAAAGTACTCTTACAAGAAGATTCTGAGAAGTTGTTATCTGTACATTTCTGCCCTCAGCCACAAACTCAAAACAAAAGAGTTCAGGCAGTTCCTCACAACACTACATGGTTGAAATTTGGTGCACATGTCCCTCTACACTCAAATTCCTGGTAAATTTTTAGAAAGGAGGACAAGAAGTATAGTCAAAGTGGTTAAGCAACTCCTTGTTTAACTTTATGTACCTTATATCTTTTGACTTGGGTTTTTTTTGTTTATGATTGGTGGAATTGGCAACTACTTGTTTTGCTAAAATCATTTGTAATGAGGAGATTTGGCCCCGGGAATCCTCCTATTTATTTATTTATTTATTTATTTATTTATTTATTTATTTATTTATTTTTGCTTCTTGGGCTGGTGGCAATGGAGCTACCATTAGTAACACCCCTCGCAACTTGGCCTTGACAGGGAGTTTCTAGTAATAGCCTGGGCTGTTGTCTATACTTGCAAGCTGAATTCACTGTGTATAGAAAACTAAGAAAGGAAAATACGTTGTAAAAAGGGGGCCAGAAGGTAATGAAAGGTTGTGTGCCCCATTTCTATGCAGAGCCCAAATGTTGTTTTCAGCATATATGTCTACTCTTATTCCCCCTGACTCCAACCCTCCTAACATGCAAATAATCCTATGTCTGCATACAGTGCCCCAGATAAAATGACTTAAGGTTTCAGTAACTATCACAAGCAGCCAAGTTAACAAACAGCATCCTAATGGGTGTTCACAAAATAAACTCCTTCCCAGCCCAGTGTAGAGGCAGCTGTAGCCTCTAGAAATCCCACTCAGATTTCCAATTGCCAGTTTCTTAATGAGCATCTTTACCCTCAAAAAATGAAATAAAATACACTATAACAAAGCCATGGAAGTCTAAACTCCCCTCAGTGTCTAGTAATCTTTCACACCTTTATTGTTTTGGCTTGTACAAGCACATCCAGAAATGTGAAATATATTAAAGTTTTTCTTTGAGAGTAATTTCCCCTCCCCCAGAAGTGATGTTGCAAGTTTTCTAATCTATTTATGATGAGGTATTCCAGAGAAAGAGTTTCTTAACAGAACTCAACTTGAAATTGGGGTTGTAGCTAATAGTTTGTATCAAATTATAAACGCAATAAATCAATCTCACCTTTTTGCCAGTGCTAAACATCAAAATGCGGTTATCAACCACTACTTTGGTGATACGGTGTTTTGTTCTGTAACTTCATTACCCAAACAAGAGAAATAATTTCTGAGCAGATCCAAGAAGCCCCATAAGGGTGGATGGGGCATTTCTTGGGGTAAGGGGAAACATATCCCCTTGCCTTAAGGCAGTGGTCAGGGAACAGGGGTAAATTACCCCAAATGGGGTAAAAATGACATTCCTGGGGGTAATGGACAGATAGGAGTATGCCCCGCCCCCTTTTCCCTCATCCTTCCTTCATGGCCAACGTTCTCTCTTCTGACCAGTGGGAAGTTCCTCTCACGTTTGATGGATTTCCCTTGCTTCCAATAGGAGATTAGAAGCGGCAAGGTACTTGGCCCCCAATAGGCAGCGTCCCCCTCCCTTTCCAGGCTGCAAAGAAGGCCGTGGTTATCGATCCTGCTGCTGGTAGAGGGAGAAGGAAGCAACAGCAGAGAAAATGGCGGCCGTGGCTGCAACTGCGGCGGTGCCGGGTGATGGGGGAGCCAGCGAGGCCAAGCCTATTCCGGGCAGTGAGGCCGGCGCAGACCTGCTCCCGGCTGCCACTCAGGCAGCTGTGGAGTCGGCGATGCTCAAAGCCAGGGAAGAGCCCAAACCAGCTCCGGGTGGGGAGGCCAAGGAGCTGCCGCTGTCACCACCACCCAGGAGCAGGGATGCAAGACGTGCAGGCATGGGGGAGGCTCTGGTGAGCGGCTGAGGTGTGTATGTGTGCGCGCGCATGTGCCTGCAGGTGCGTGTGTGTGTGTGTGTGTGTGTGTGTTGAGAGGACTTCTGGGGACGTGCCTCTTTGCTTGTGAGCAGCTAGGGCTCTCCCTGGGCTTGCCTTGTCTTGCTGTCCCAAGGAGTGGGGTGGGCGGGTGAGCGAGTGGAGGGAGGGCTGGGGTGCCTGCACCTGCGCAGGGAGTCAGGGACACAAAGATAGGAGGGAGGCAACGAGGCAAGGCGAACAGCAGAAAACAAAAACAAAATCAGAACTGCTGTTGCTGGCCTCTCTCTCTCTCTCTCTCTCTCTCTCTCTCTCTCTCTGTGTGTGTGTGTGTGTGTGTGTGTGTGTGTGTGTGTGTGAGAGAGAGAGAGAGAGCCAGCCAGCCAGCCAGCCAGCCAGCCAGCCAGCCAGCCCCAATCTGAATTCATTATAGAGAGAAATCTGTTTTAAAAAAAAACAACCTGTTGTAACCCAGAAGGGTTGAATTCTATTCTCTCAAGGTCTGCAGATGTACCCAAACTCTTTACAACTTCATATTTACATAGCATTAATTAAGCTCATTAATTAATCAAATAAAAAGCAATGGGTTCCAATATGTAATTTTTTTTCTTTTGTTCTGGCGGGGGGGGGCAGGTAACGTCAAGGGGGTAACATCGGCGTATCTAAATATATTTTGGGGTAAAAGGTAAAAAAGTTCCCTGACCCCTGCCTTAAGGAGACCTGCTGCCTCCTAACCTGCACTGGATACAACACAGGCCATGTGAACTGACTGTGCCTGCTCAGGTTAGGGTTGGGTTGCCGGCAACGTTTTAAAATGACAAAGAGCCCAATCCTATGCATGTTTACTCAGAAGTAAGTCCCACTTACTCTAAGGGGTTAACTCTCAGGAAACTGTGCATGGGATTGCAGCCAAAATCAATTAGGCTGTGAAATATCTATCTGCACAATACCAGGCCTTGACAACAAGGGGAGTATCAGCTCAGACTTTTAGTTATTTTGTTATTATTAAAATTAGCTGACTTCCAAAGGTCCTAGAAATTGCTGGGGTAGGGCATCTCAGTGAGGAATAACTAAGGGTAATTCTTCCCATAACCTTTCCCTATTTGGGTCCCAAACACTTTTGGAAAGAAATGCCACCAATGCATTCCAAATGGTCGAACCACCAATTGGATAGATGCTATGCATTTGTGACACCAAGACTTGATTACTGCGATGCACAAGCTAGATGGGGTGCCCTTGGAGATTGGCCAGAAATGGCAACTAGTGCAGAATGCAGCAGCTCGTGGAGACATGGTGCAACTCTGTGGGACAATGGCTACAATGGCTGCTGGTTCATTTTCAGGCACAGGTGCTGGCTTTGACCTTTAAAGCCCTTTACAGCTTGAGACCAAGATAGATGAGGGACCACCTTTTGCCACATAGACTAGCTTGTCTCCCAAGATCATCTGAAGGGGACTCTCCTATGTGCGCCACCCTTAACTAAGGCAAGGTGGGTGGCAACAAGATCCTTCTCAGGGGCAGCCCTGGAGGTATGGAACCCCCCTTTGAATGGAGATTTGCACCTTTCTTTGGGATTTTCCAGCAAGGTTTGAAACTTTTTTTCTACATAGTTTTGTTGTTTTATTTATTTATTAGACCTAACGGCATACAAAAGAGAAAAAAAACAGATTAAAAAATCTTAAATCTTAGGTACAGGACAAATAGACTAAAATACAATAAGATAATTTGGTCTACCTATTATGCAATACAATCAATAACTCCATGGGCCCAGGTTAACATCACGAGTAGCACAAATTACTCCTTCCATTAGGCAATAGCTAATGTAACTACTAAATTCGATTTAAATTTGTTTTAACTATTTGCGATATAAATAAAGCAAGTTGATTCAGCACTTCTGGATCTTTAAGCGAAAATAAATGTTGTATACCTTCCCTATCGGCTTTTAAACTAAACAAAGTCATCAAGGGGAACAATAGTTGCTTTCTGTACTGTAAATGAAATGTACAGTGAAAGAATTGAAGTTCAAGAGTTTCAATAGATGCCGAATCACATGGGCAAACTCTTTCATTATAGGGAGTACCCTTATAATGGTCCCACAGTACTTCTGAGGGAAGTGTGTTACATCTGGCCAAGGACATGGCTCTATGAACCACCGGATTGTCCAAAGCCATTAAGTAAAGAGGGGCCTGTCCTACTTTTACTGATATGATGTAGTGGGGAAAGTTTTGTTGTTGTTGTCATATGGATGTGTATGTCAGTGGGGTGGCGGTGGCTATCCAGCTATTGTTTTATTGTTACTGTTTTAACTTAATTTTACCTATGGTTTTAAGGTTGCCTTTTTACTATTTTAATTTTTGCTGTGTCTCTTTTTATGCTGCTCATATCTGCACTGTATTTGTATTTTATGCTGCTGCTTTGGTTATTTGTACTGTGGTTTATTTATACTGTTATTTCTAATTTTACTGCACAACTGAATATTCTACTGTTTTATTTTTTAATCATAAGAGTTTTATTTTTTAATCATGATTTTGATTGTTGTAATAAAGGGCAGACCAATCCTAACTCCCTGCATGGTGATGCCAAAATGGCATCCACTCAGTAGCGTCCCTAGTGGGGGGCAAGGCACTAAGTTTTGCAAGGTGCCTTACCTTGCCATGTAAACCACTCCTCTCCCTTAACCTCATAGCCAGTCTTTGTGGGGAAGGCAATGCTTACAGCTATGATGGCGTGGGAGAGGAGCAGTTTGCATGGCAAGGTAAGGCACCTTGCAAAACATAGTGCCCCACCCCCTTTAGGGACGCTACTGCATCCTCTGTATCCCATGGGGGAGTTTTGGCATGCTGAGGCCTCCTCAAATTAGGGCATGGGTCTTACTGCCTCTGGGGGGTAGAGTTGCTCTTTTAATTTTGTCCGAAACAAAATGTGAATGAATTGAGACGTACTTCAAACTAACAGCCCAATTCTAAGCTTCCCAGCACTCAGAGGAACAGTGGTGCCGAAATGGCCGCAAACTATGCTTTATGGAAACTATTGTTTGGCATCAAGCCAGGATCAAGCTGTGGTTTGGGGTCCTGGTTTTCAGAAACCAAAGTTTGCTGCATTCAGAGCCCAATCCTGGACATTTTAGCAGGTGCAGAAGCTACAGCCTGGGAAGAAGTTGGGAACTGGTATGGCATGTCTGCAACACCCAGCAACAGTTCTGAGGTGTTTAGGATTGGGCCCTAAGTAATGTCGAAGGAAGCCAAAAAGTATTCTATATGTTTTGTCAGGAGAGTTTCTGCACATACTGAGATTGATCACCCTATATTACACAAAGCAAACCTCAGAGTGATTTTGAAGGCAAAGTTCTGAGAAATGTTACAGAGCATCAACAGAGTTCCACTAAGACTAGTAAAACATCTTGAGCACAGATGCTGAGTATCCTTAACTAGACATAATATGTGATAAAAGGCCAGGGACCCTTAAAAATAATGCTAAAAATTTAAAGTTTAATGTTCTGATTCTTTCCTTGCATACACATAGGTTAGTATCCTATCTTCTAGAATTTGTCTTTGCAGTCCAACCTAAATCACAGAATGGGTTAGCAGCATCTGTGAGGCACTGGAAAAGACTGACCAAGGTAAAGGAATTGATTTGTCAGAAATATGACGTTAACCAGAAGTTAAATAATAATGCAAACATTTCCCCAAATCGATTGCTTCACTCAGTAAAACAAAGTGTGTTCTTCCATACAAAAATCGGAGAGAGTGCCTTGTCTGCCATCAAGGTGGGGAACCGAAAGTGAATTTTCATGCAAGATGCTTCCTAAGGACCATATATTCTGACTTGTGAGGTTGGCGTGCATTCAGCGTGTCTTAACTGAACAGACTCCAGCTTGTTTCATCAGCAAAAGCCCTGTAGGGGGCCTGTTCTTCACACATATCTAATTCATGTAGGAGAATTTTGTTTATGGCAAATTAAACATTTAAAAAGAGATGCATTTTGAGCATCAACACACACGATTTGTGAGTATCTTCTTCAGAAATCTCCCCCGGCATACTGAAATGAAATATCGCTAAGAATAGTCAAATTGCACCGTATACTTACAAATACATCCCAGCTCCTCATTTTGCCACATGTTTACTGTAAAGTGATAGTGCTGAGCATTTTATTGCTCTCCTATTGCTTTTAATTATACGTTTTATAGCTGAGCACTTAACCCCACCATAGAAAATAGAATGAACCAATAATATGCGGAACATAATGCCCAGGGAAGACTTGCCATAATATATTTTTAATGGAAATGGCAACTAACCCTGTTTTGTTTTTTCCCCTCCATGCCGACATTAATTTTTTTCTCCTCTTAATGGTAATAGAAGCTAATAGTTCAGTGAGCCTGCCAAATTGGTTTCATGTGAACTCTTCCAGTTGACCCTGATGTCTACCATTGCATTATCTGCCAGGAGGCTTCAGCTAACAAAGCAACATATCTACTGAGAGACCCCAGAATTTTAGTCTTAAGTGATCTGTACTCCAGGATGATGTCAGGGGTAGGCCAAGTCAGGCACTGGTGGTAGCCCTGTGCTCATCAGAAGGGTCACCTGACCAATTCAATTGCTGAATCGCCAGGACCAGTGGCAGCAGTAGCATTTATGGTGTCATTAAGGCGTGAGAGGGCTGGAGAAGGCAGCATAGGACTTTGTCCCAGGAATCTCAGCAACATGGAAGTGTTACTGCCAATTACTTACTTTGTCCAATTTAAGAAGCACTGCCTCTTGCCTTCAGAGGCCTAAAAAGACTGCTGAACCATTCATATCTTAGGGCATCAACTTTCAGCCTTTTCCAGCACATGGAACATTGACAAGGTGCTAAAATTATCAAGGCACACCATCAGTTTTCTTGACAATGAACAGAACACACCACACTGCTAGTGGGGGCCTCACATCCCCCAAACTCCGATGGCACACCTGCAGATTATTCCTGACACACCAATGTGCTGCAGTACAGTGATTATGGGTGCAATTCTAAGCAGGAGTTAGGTCGGCAAAGTTAGGCCAACAAAGTTTGGCCAGCACAAGGGCTATCATAAAGCATGTTTGGACCACTCTCGCAGTCAGGGAGGATGGCTCACGTCTGTGCTATGTATTATCTATTCATTCTCTACCCTTGTAGATTTTATTGTGCAACTTGGGCCAGAAGATGGAGTAGTTCATTTACCCACATATTCCAATAAAGACATGAGACTAGGTGTTGCAAGTTAAAATGCAATTTAATAATATCAGTCAAAGTGTTTGGGAATTAATCTAAATGCCTTTCCTAAAATGATGCCTCATGCTGTGCCCCCAAAAATCTGGCGTAGGCCAGTCACTCAGAGAGGAAAAATTATCTACTAACCTACAAAGGCAAACAGCTAATTGCTTTCAGGATTGGTGGAAGGGAGCTGTTCTGAAGGTCTCGAAATGGACTGAAGCGTGGCAGCGCAGTACATGCAGGCTGTAATGGCTCAATAACCCTCTCCCACTACTTCAAAATGGCCAATAGACAAGCAGCACAGCCACTTTGCTTCAGATTGAGAATGAGGCAAAGACGCCCCTAATTAAGTTCTTGAGGCAAGGTAGAAACCCATAGATAGATAAGCGTGTTGTGCTTAGCAGTCCTTTTTTGTATTCATTTCTGCACATGCTTGCTGTCAAACTGAGACAAATGGCTTTTCATCCAAGCTGATACAAATATTTGCATGAAGAGAGTGGGAATAAGGGTGCAATCCTAACCAACCTTCCAGGGCTAAGTAAGGGCAATGCATTACAATGCAATGCAAGGAAACAAACATCCCCTTACCTTGCGGAAGCCTCCATGACTGCTACTCCACTGCTGGATGCAGCATTTGCCCCACTGGCACAGCTAAGTCTGTACTGGAAAATTGGTTAGGATTGTGCCCTAAGTCACATTCACATTCTTGCTTTTTTTTTCTTTCTTACATAAATTGGCATTTCATTGAAGAGGCCTAGATTTCTACGTGAATTAATGGCATGAACAGTTCATTCCATGCAGCTCATGCCTGGTTCTTCTGGCTATGATTCCAGACTTCCTCTCCTTCATTTATTTTATAGATTGATATTTCTAATTCAAAGACTGTACTCCAACACATCCTGTAGAATTAGACTATGGCAACTTATCTGGCCCAATTATCACAAACAGAGGTGTGAAACAGGGTGAAATTAGCCCCTATGTTGTTTAATCTGTTTGTTAATGATCTTGCCCAGGCCCTGCGAAACGTGGATAGTCATTGTCCCAGGTTGGGTGCCCTACCAATATCTATCCTGCTTTATGCAGATGATATGGTGTTGCTATCGCGCACCAAAATTGGTCTGAAAAGACTGATAAACACCTGTATTCATTACTGTCTGCATAACAAATTATTCATCAATTACAATAAATCAAAAATTCTAGTATTTGGTAAAAGTTGGAAGCCCTCTTCCTGGATTTTTAGCTGCAAAATTATCCAGCAGGTTAGACTATTCAAATATTTTTATTTATTTATTTATTTATTTATTTATTGGATTTCTATCTCGCCTTTCTGCCTGAAGGCACCCAAGGCGGCATTACAACACAAAAATACAATAAAATATAAAATTTAACATTAAAAAGCAATTTAAAAACAATATTAAAACAATACAATAAAACAAAATTAAAACAAAACAATACAATTTAAAAAACAACAAGCCACGTGGATCATAAGATATAATCAAGATATAAAAGTGTAACAAACCAGCCAGCCAGCCTGTCAACAGTTAAAAGCTTTTTGAAATAAAAAGGTCTTCAGCCCCCGCCAAAATGTTAACAAAGAGGGAGCAGTTCTCAATTCTAAGGGGAGGATATTCCAAAGTTGGGGGGCCACCACCGAGAAGGCCCTCTTCCTGGCCGCCACCCCTCTCACTTCTGGTGGGAATTTATTTTATAAAATATTTATAAATATTTGGGAATTTATTTCCACTATCGATTAACTTGGGCAAGCCATCGTCAAGCAATGATCAATTTGGCAAAACTAACATCGCAGGCGATTAAACGATTTTTTAACACATGGGGCAACTCCTTTATTCCTGCAGCAATGCGGATTTTTAAGACTAAAGTTATACCACAACTTTTATTTGGGTCACCAATTTGGATGTCTGCCTTTAATTTTGCCATGGAAAGGGTACAGGCTGCCTTTCTTTACAACATATTCGCTGTACCACACTGCTTGCCCTACACAGCCCTCTGCTTGGAAGCAGGAGTAATTCAACTGGAGACATCTGCTTGGCTACATTTTTTTCAAGTTCTGGATTAGGGTGTGTTACACCTCAAATGAGGACCCTCTCTTCAAGGGTGTGTTAACAAGCTCTTCTCCTCCTATTGAATACCAACTCCTTATGCAAAAAATCGAAACAATGGGCATTGCATTAGACTCTTTAGGAGACCTTTCACCATCTCAAGCTTTCAAGCTACTTAAGGGCAGGCTCCTAGACATGGAACATCAAGTCCTGTATGCAGCTGCGTGGAAAAGGTGCTCCCTTTATATTTTCATTTACCTCTAAATGTGTGCAAAATGGCCAATTACCTGGTTTTATTGGAAAATCCACAGGAATGCTGTGCTTTTATGTTGGCGAGGCGCAACGTACTCCCATCCAATGTTTTGGTTGGGAGATATCAATCCGCATGGCTTGATATGAAGCATGGCTTTGCCCTTGTAACAGTGGAGGTGCAGAATCTTTGCCCCATATGATGCTCTATTGTGACATACACAAGGATCTTTGCTTGCCCTTTTTGAATTCAATTCTTCTGAACCTCCCAGGAAGATCAGAGGAGGAAGTTATACACTATTTATTAGCTGGCAATGATAAGCAACATATAAGTCAAGTGGCCAGTTATTTAAACTTGCTAATGCAATGCCGTAGAGCCAGTTTAATTTATCAAAAACAAAACAGAAAATCTAGTTAACTGAAACACTATCTTCTCCTATATCATTTTCTTTGGGCTAAACACATCAACTTGGAATCCTCCAGTCTCTATATGCACCGCATCATGTGGACTCAGTGGCACTATGAAGAACTATGGTACTCAAAATATAACAAGCCCAGTACAGATCTCCACTCAAAGCATGGAACAATCAATCAATAACAACATTGTCTTTCAAGCAACTTAGTGTATAGAGGTTAGTCAGTTATAATATTCAATTCTATACTGTCCCATGTACAACTTCGGCAAACTAGTTTGTACCTCTACCTACCACCATATTTACAGAATCTGGATAATGCCTGCATCCAGTTACTTCATCAGAATGCCAAGACTTTCTTAGACAGATTGCTACTTTCCTCTTGCTAGTTACCCAACACCACGAGACAATGTCTACCCTCTCTCCTAAACTCTAGAGTTTGTCACTCTGGCATTTGTCATTTGAGAAGCAAGAATTCCAAATTTTGATTAACTTGTTGTTTGTCTGGTTGCTAATTGTATGTATATTTGTTAATGCCAATAAAGGTTTATCACAACACATCACATTGTCAGAATTTTATCTCCATTATTTAAATGGTGAATTTGCATCTCCGCTCCTGTTTTCTTAAACCTGCTTTGAACTCCTGGTGATTTGTTTTTGTAGAAACTGAATTCGGCTATGTAATGATTCCATAATTCATATGGCGAGAACCTGCTCCAGATTTTCTCCTTGAAGAAGGTTAGTGACAACCTGACACCGCTTTTGGAATTCACATCCCAGTACTGTTCTCCCCTATTGCCTTTTACCGAGAAGTGTAAAGAACATTGTACGGACATGTGCTTGAAAGTCTCTTGTAAGTAATTTGTGGCTGCTGCTGCTGCTGTTGATCTATCGTTATGATTCGTTGACATTTTGGGATTTTATCCTGGGCGCATTTATGGATGTATTTTATGTTCTCTTTTGTAAGCCACTGTGTACATTGTGAGAAGAAATACTATAAATAATCCAGAAACAAACAGTAAATAAAAAATATGTTAAAGCTCCCATCAGGGTTGGCGGTCTGGAGGTGATGCTCAGTCTGTGGAAGGGTGATCAGCTGCTCAGACGGAGGAGTCACTAAAGAGCAGGTGAAACTCGATGTCCCTGCTTGGGTGACCTGACCCTTGAGTTGGCAGCTATGATACCACCTTCAAGTAAACCATGGCAGTGGTGATGCTGGTGGCACCCATCAAAAAAGGCAAGCACCTCCCTGCTCTGATGAAGATACAGGGTGATGCAGTGCTCCATGCAGTGCTCCTTGGCTTTCATTTCAGAGGGGTAGCCTGTTGCAATGAAAAAGAACAAAAAAGACTTATGGCATCTTAGGGCGTGATCCTATGGGGCATAACATAGACAGTATGAGCATACCACCCACTTCACTGTCATGCAAGGTGCCATAAAATGCATCCAGCGCTGGCCATTTCCACCAGTGCTGGAGTGGCGCCATGGCAACACCGGCCCTGCACAGCCTGGAAGGAGCTCCGCAAGCCAGCAAGCTGTGAGTTCACCGGTCGCCGGCGTTGTGGGCTTTCCGGGCATAGTGGGAGGAGTGTTCCAGGGTGGGGGGGGACTGACAGCGACTCTTGCTGCTGGATCCCTACTTCTATGTAGGAGGGCCTTGCAGGGAGCAAAATGTTTGCTTTTCCTTACCACAGGGGAAAAGGACGAGTGACCCCTTTGCCTGCATAGCCTCCAGCGACTGTCTGGCTGCCAAGGGATGCAGCAGTAGCTGCCTGGTTACCGCTGTGCTGTCTAACTTAGGATTGGGCTGCCCAACTGACAGATGCATTATGGCATAAATCTTTTTTTGGACTAGAGCCTGCTTCATCAGATGCATGAAGTGATATCCTCCATTGGCAACAATTCCCAGGACATGTGTGAAGTCTCATGATAATAGGAATAGTATCGAAGCTAAGTCTGGACAATGCCTGGGAGAGATGAGCATCATGGAATTCTACATGTGCTGCCTTGAATTTCAGGGTGGAAAAAGGGAATGCTAGAAATTGATGAAGAAAATATGTTGTGAACAGCAGGGCTCAGAAATGCAAGAGGGACAGCTGCCATTTCTGTATAAAACTTAGAAGTAAACAAGAAAGATTTATTAATGCCCCCAAAACAGTAATGCTCTTTATTAATGTTTCCTGTGACCTGTGCAGAATCCCTCTGAAAATTTTTGCTACCTTAATTTAAACTCATTTTCCTTCCCCCTCAATTTCTTCTGTGTTTCTCCTCAGCAGGATTCTCTAAATTCGCCTTAGAATTTGACTTGCTTGGAATCTACTAATACCTCTTATCTTCTTTGCATTCCATTCCATGTTTTCTGTTTCTTAAAAGAGAAAATTGGAATAAGGGAGAGAGAGAGAGAGAGAGAGAGAGAGAGAGAGAGAGAGAGAGAGAGAGAGAGAGCAAAAGCAGACTCATGGTAAAATGTGAAAATGCATTCCATAAATAGTGCTATTTTGCTGTAAAAGAAGAAAAATAAAATGATAGAAAGTAAATAATTAAAACCTCCCTTTGCAGGAAAAGCAGCAGGTACAAAAGGACAATGAAGAACTTACTAATCAGCAGTTCTACCACAGTGTCAGTAGAAGGCCAACAAAGTGACAGAACCTGCAAGCAAGAAGCTTTTAATTAAATGCATACAGCCCAATCTTATCCTCCTCTCCGCTGTAACATGCAGGAGTGCCAAAACAGGCAGCTCTGTATTTTGTGATGAGAGGGGCTGATCCAGAGGCATGGAAGAGGCACAGGAAAATATTTTCCCTTACATCTCCATACCCCTTGATTGACTATGGGTCTCCTCAAATGAGCATCAGCTATATAGTTTGTGCAAGTCCAAGGAGAAAAAAAGGGCATGTTGGGAAACTCCAGAGGGGATAGCATCCAACACAAGTCACTCACACCGGGTGCCACCCCCTCTTGGCTCTGACACATCTCTGACCCTCCCCCTGTCTTCCCAGGAACACCCTCCCCTGCCCACAAAATACCCCCACCAACCGACCTGGACCGACAGAGCCTTTTCCGGTCATGCCAGTGCACAGGGTGCCTCTCACTGTCTCTCGCAAAGGCCAGGAAGTGTGCGGCAATATGTTCCAATGCAACAGCTTTTGCGGCTCCATAAATCATATTCCTCTGCCTGACCCAGAAGTGGCAGTTCCGTCAGTGGACCCTGTCCATAGGATAGGGTTGACAGTATTATTACTATTTCATAGAGCATCATCAATGTGTATTTTACTTTAGCATAGAAGATGCATCTCTACCCCAAGAGGATCACAATCTACCAACAGACACATGGTTGATGACCAAAGAAGGAGAAGTGTATGATGCCATGGTAAATATACATGTACAAGGTTGGCTTTAAGTCAAATGGACCAATTGCTCCCAATTGGTGCTCCCTATTGGCTCTAGTACCCTAGACTGGAGTAATTACTAATTTTAAAATGTGCTTAGATCCATTTGTTCCATCAACTCACATGCACTTTTTAAGCACACCTTTTGATTGCTCTCCATTCTACCATAGAGATATAAAGTGTATAATGAACTTTATATTACTTAAGAGTCTACAGACTTTGGCTTTGAACTTGGCTTTGGAAAAATGTTTCCAATTGGACATTGGGCTTAGTTTTAGTAGGGCACCGGATCTAGAGGGTTGTACCAAAAGATACATTGAAAAAGTGCATTTTGGGGAGGGATTTGAAGAAAATAAGAGAGTGGGGTATCATGCAGCTGATCTGGGAAGGAGTTGGAGGCATAAGGGAGGCTGTTACTTCCGACGGCAGAGGGTAGTAGAATCGGAGGAGGAAAGGTCACAGACAGGAGTATATTGGATATGAGAGCAGACGAGTAAAGATGGGCAAGGTCATGGAGGGAGGCTTTTATGGTAAGGATAAAATGTTTGTTTTGAGTCCAAGACTGGACCAATGTTGGGATTTAAGGAGGGGCAGGATGTGATCAGAGTGACAACGGAGTTGAATGATTTTGACAGGTAGAGCTTGCACCAGGTTGCTAAGCCCTGCCCTGGTATCCTCATGGTGCCCCTCACTTGCTCTCTGATGTTACACTGAGCAGTACCACTGCTACAGGTGATGAGAGTTCAGGAGTCAGCCTAGCCAGGAGGTCCTGTTGATTAGCATGACTTTTCATTCAGCATCTGGCCTGGTTGGCCCCAGTGTCCTCCCCATTGGAGAAAAAAAAATCCTGGGTGGAGGGGGTGGAGGCGAAGCAACAGAGGATCAGAGAGGTTACAGCAATTAAGATGAATGATGACCAGGCCTGAAAACCCACAGTAGCACTTTGCCACTCCATCCTGGTCAGGCTGGTGCTGCAAAATGTAAAATAATCGGCATAAATCAGATCTAGAAAAACAAAAGGACAGTATGGAAAACACTGGAATTCAGTAGGATGAAACCAACATTATCTGATCTGAATTCTCTGTCAAAAGTCAGCAAATATTGGATAGCAAGTTCAGACTAAACCATGTAGAGGTGATTTACAGTACATAATCCAACAACCTCAACAGCACCTGGATTCTGTAGCAGTGTTGCCAGGCATATGTTGTCAAGATTCCCCAGGACTGTGCAAAGCTACAGCTTTGTCTTCTGGAGGAAATGAGACACAGAGCTAGCACTAGGGCCGCGTAAGGACACTTGCAGCGATAATTCTGGTAGTAAACTGACAATAAAGTGCTAGTACAAAGACTTCCATAGAAACATAAAAAAACACACTTAAATATAATTATTTCCCATTAAATTCATGTGATATAAAATTTTTACTGTAGACTTCCTGATGGAATAATTATTGAAATTTCTGCTATTATGGCATCTTGGATGATATCTTCGCACAGCTGCTACCGCAAATGTGTGGTTATTTTTTTTCCCCTTTACACAATGCTCACTACGGTGCTGAATAGCCAATGTATTTCCTATTTGCATCCCCTTATCCCACATTGTTCCTTCTAGAACAGCATGTTGGCCACTTATTCAGCACCAAAGGTCACAAGAATAATATACTGTGTGGTGGGCTGGCCCAGGCAAGGAAGTGGATCCAAGTTTTTCACTTAGGCCAGATACTGATCCCTGCCCCCAGGCCCATCAGTTCTACACGGTCTGCTTGGATTTGCGATAGGATCGCACAGATCCGAGTAGCTCCATAGGAGAGGCGAGGCTTTAGTCGGGGTAAGGTGACAAGCGTTCCCTTACTCTGAGTTGTACTACAGCCACCTCCTAACCAGGGCTGTATATGGTGCAGGCCAGCCAGCCTGACTATTCCAACCCTGGTTAGGATTGGGCTGTGAAAATATCTAGATGCTCCTTTATCATCTTTTTATCAACTCATCTTTTCTTGAGTTGCCTCCAGTTTTTTATCGTGGCAACTGTTAGGTTTGGCCACCTTCCTCTTGCTGAGAGAAGATGGATGCAAAATCAGAATTAAGCACCTCTGCTTTCTGTTACCCCTTCGCCATCTTCCCCACATGGAACACCCACCACTTCCTTGACCTTCTTCTTTTTTTCTGACATAAAAATTCCCTCTTTGTTGTCTTTGGCATCCTTCGCCAGCCTGAGCTCATTCTATGCTTTATCCTTCTTGACTTCACCCCTGTGCATGAGGGTTATATTTATGAATAGTTCCTTCGTTAACTGACACTCTTGCTACATCTTGTACATGATCCTCTTGCTTCTCAGTTTTTCAGAAAGTTCTTTTCATAGTTACACTAGTTTTCTTCTGTCTCCCAATGTTTCTTCCCATGGGAACTGTTTGCAATCATGCCGTCAGTATTTCACTTTTTAAAAAATCCTATTGCTCTTTGAGCATTTTCTCTGTTAACAGTTCTACCCATGAAATACTACTCCATTTCCTGCTTGGGGGCTGGCCAGAGGGATCTAGCTGGGCTGATAGGAAAACAGAATGCTGGACCAAAAGGAACTTTGGTCTGATCCAGCAGGGCTCACACAAAGGAATGCACCTGCACAAACAAAAATTCCCCTCCATCTCTTCCTCAACAAATAAACAAAAACCTCTGTCTGAGTTAGGAAGAAAGGGTTCTAGTCTGCATTTCTCTCTAATATGTCACATGGCGATATTTATTTATTTAGCAGATCTATCTCCTTTAAATTAATGAACACCCAATGTGTGAGATGCCCCTTGATGTCTGAAGGAGAACCAGAGCTATAACTTGGGCAGAGCCTGAGAAGCAGACCCATACCAGAGGGTGGTGGTGTTTCATGACTTTCCCAGGCTCCACCCAGTTACCCAGAGCCCAGTTTCTCGCCAGAGGGTGGGCGCTTCTGGTGTGTGTGCCTCGTCCTTTTTCTTTTGGAAGCTTGGAATCTCCAAAGAGAAAGGGATGAGGCATACAATGCTGCATCAGTGAGCACCATCCCCTACAGGTATCACCAGGAAGTGACATCATGACAACATATTATATTGTGACGTCACTGCCCTGGGCACCAGGGCAGTCTGTTACAGCCCTGAGTAGAAGAACCCAGAGACATCAGCTTTCACCTCAGAGAGAACTAGGCCTGAGGGTGAAGACAGACCAGCTTTCAAAGCACACAATTTTTCTGCCTTTAAAACAAGTGTCTTGAAATGTGGCAAAGATGTGTTCTTGAAAGCACTTTCATCTCACTCAGAATATCTGCTTCTCTTCACCCTGAAATTCTATCAAGTGCCTGTCAAAACCCATATGACATAGATTGTCACTCTTGATTGAGCCAGAATAAAACTACCTTAAGGAACAAGGCAATGGGGGTGGGGGGAGCGGGGAGTTGGTTTGATATGGATGGGGGGAAAAGCCTTAGCAAATTCATGAGAAGTGTTTTGCCATGTTTTTATTGAAGATCTGGGATAAATTCAGATGCAATTTCAGTCCAGTCATCTCTTTACTCTCTTTGCTTTTCCATCACATACGTCTTAACCTTAAAAATATGGGTAATTTTTCAAGATTGGAGAAGCAACAATTTGTTATATGATTTCATTACCACCCCCACCATCACCCCCATGATCACACTTCCGTGGGAATGGCCCAATTATTACTCATGTAGACTTACTTGTAGATGTGTATAGCATCAGCTTATCGATCTTGCAGCAATTCAGGTGGAGCATTTTAAAATGCACCAACTTTGTACTAGCAACTCAAGAACTGGCACATCTTTTTGAAACAATTTCATAGTGAAGACATCTTTAAAAGTGTACCAAATCAAGACTCTACCAGAACTGACAAATAATTTTTAAACATTCTCTACTATATGTGTGGGAATGGATTCCCATGTGGCACAATGGAGTACTTCCAGTAGCATAACTGAGGGGGGGTCACTGTGACCCCGGACCCCAAGTGGCACACTTCCAGGGGCGGCAATGCCACCCCACTGCAACTGCTGGGGTTCTACTCTCTCAGTTGCCACCCCTTGCTTGCCCCCCCGCCCTCTCCGAACACAACTGGAGCTCTGCTCCGGTCAAGTCCAGAGGGTGTTCTCAGGCCCAGGGAAGGCCTCCTTCTAAGGCCTTAAAATGTCACTTCCTGTTTTCCTTCTGGGAGATTACAAACTTTAACAAAGTATACAAAGTTAAGCTTGTAACTATGAACTATCTTCAGGTTTGGATACCACCAGAGGCGGAACTTGGTGGGCATGTGGTGGAAGCCTGTACACATCAAGGGCCAGCGGTGTCATCCTACCGGTACGATGGGCGGGACGTCCGGTATGATTGGCAGCCTGCCTGTCGCGTACCACTGTGTTACGCCGTTTGCGTAACCAGTTACGCCGCTTGCGTACATTACGCAAACGGCATAATGCAGCGGTACACAACAGGCAGGCTGCCAATCACCCAGACATCCCGCCCAGCGTACTGGTAGGCTGACACCACTGTCAAGGGCCCACACTTTGGCCAGCCAACTGCTGAGGCACTGAGGGCCCAGTGCTGCTACTGCTCCACAGCACTGACAACTTGGTAAACCAGGGCCCATGGGGATGCTTACTAAGTGCTTGTGGAGGTGGTGGACTTCTTCCCTTAGTGACACATCATAGTTTCTAGATTTCTTAAGCCCTGATGCTACATTGAGGGCTGGAACATCTCAGAACTGTAAATAGTGCCAGGGAAAAAAGATGAGATGACAGTCCTCTGATATCATCTGCTCCTCACTACCTCCTGATAAGCATCCCAATGGGTATTGTGCCCCTGGCTAGCTTACAAGGAGGCAGTGGGGAGCAGTGACAGTGTCCTCTTCCCTCAGTATTATTTTACAAATCCTGCTGCTTCTCCCAGAAACCCAAACAGGAGCTCAGAGTCCAACCATGCTTACCAGGAGGAAGTTGGGCTCAGATGGAAGTAATGTGCAAATCCAATATACTAGCAGTGACGGAAGATTCTCACCACTGCCTGGCTCCTGGATGCCATTGGAAGGTAGCTGATGTGTGTTTGTGCTGCCCAAAGCATGGGGGCATGTGCTGCTTGAGATCCCTGCTGGGCTTTTGCCCCAGTGCCCAAAAAACTGGAGCCAGGCCTGGGGTCTCTGGCAGAAACGGATGGATGGATAAAGGGGAAGGGGAAGTGCAACAGCTCAACCAGTCTAGAAGGAAGTGCTGTAAGAAATTCCCTATCCGTCTAGGTTTATATACTAAAACATTGTGGATAGGGCTTCCTAAGCTATGCCAATCATATGGTTTCATATTTTGGAAATAAATCATTTGATGCCCCTCTTAAAAAGTGGCTGGAAAGTTTGCAAACTTTTCTTTCATGCCAGAGCAAAGAGGGAGAACAAATAATGTTTATTTGCTCCACCACACTGAACCCGCCGATACTTCTTTTTATACTCTTTGGCAACCTGCCCGCAAAAAGCTCATTCTTCATTCCTAACATATAAAAATCTGCTCAGGAAGCAAACAACACTTCTGGCAGCTGGGAGTTGCAATAACGTTCTACTTCAAACTGCTTGTTTCAGTCAAAGCACTAACTTTCGTAAAGTCAATTGTGTCTTCAATCATGCTTGGATGAAGAAGGTTGGGATTGTTCTGAATTTAACACTTTTCCATAAAATAATGGAAACTCTGCTCTTCGCTTTCTCCCTTTATTAGATCTCAAGCCATATCAGCATCGAGGTCATTTCTGGTCAAGGAAGAACTTGATTTCCCCCCCCCCTCTTGACTTTATGATGATGTTTAGGACTGAATTTGATGTTAACCTCTTGCTACTTCAACCTTGGCAAAAGTAATAGCAAGAGCACAATGTGACATGGCCACCTTCCCAGGGAATGCACAATCAGATAGACCATGCGACCAACTTCTAGTTGTTACCTTTTGTTCTGTATTTTTCCATGCTAGGGCTGAGCAGGGTCCTGAAAGTTTAAGCTCATGTTTGTGCTTTCTAATAAAATGAAGAAAGGATTCCAGGAAACTCGTACCCACATCTTATTTGGTGTGCTTACTCTAGCTAATTACAGCTAAAGTAAATTGGATACAAAAAAATTCTCTTCCAAATTTTGCTCTACAGGTTTTATTTTTGTAGGTATTCCCTGAATATTTGTCAAAAAAAAAAAAAAATACCTGAGAGCACAATCCTAAGCACCTGTTTGACCCTTGTTACAGTTGCTGTGCCAATGGTATTGCAAACATACCGTAAAACACTTTGCATCACCCTGAGAGTAGGCTGTGCTGGGAGGCCTGCGCTGCCCCGGAAATGCTTAATCCCAAGCCTACAGCAGCTGGTATGGCCAGGTAAGGCACCAGGGAGTGCAGGAGCATGCGGAGGATGGCGGGGAAGGGGTGTTTCAGGGCATGGGGAAGGTAGAATGGGGTGGGTCAGGCCCAGGGAAGGGCAGGGTTGACAGAGGTTTCCTCTACCATATCTTAACCCCCTTCCTAGGCCAGGCATACTTACATGGGGCTGCTTAGACTTCCGCCAGCTAAATAGCTGGCAGAGATTTTGAGTAGCTCCATAGGATAGGCTGGGGCATTTCTTGGGGTAAGGGGAAAAATATCCCCTTACCTTGAGGAGGCCTCCAGCTGATTCCTAACCTGTGCTGGATGCAGCACAGGCCATGTGGCTCAGCTACGCCAGTGCAGGTAAGGACTGAGCTAAGAGTATGTCCCTTATTTGATACCCTGTAATACACAATTCAATAGTTTGTATTTGACCACATCTGAGAGCTGGTGTGAAATCATCTTTAGCTTCTGACAGTATTTGATAATATTTGACAGCTGACATGCAAAGGAATTTCACGCTTTCTTGTTTTTGTTTGTCATGGTGTTATCTACCTCTTAAATGACTTTTTTCCTGAAATTGTACGCCAGTTTGATGACTCCTTTACTGTAGTAGAAAGGCAGCCTATAAATGTTTTAAGTAAGTAAACAAATAAAAAAAAACTTGGTTGTGTTTAATGAAAGCCACGCAGTCAGGGACAAATGGAGGCCCGAGCGCGCCCATGGCTGGCGCTGAAACCGCGCCCCCAGGACGTTGCCCCGCCCCCCTGCGTCGCTCCGACACGCCTCCCTGCGCCTGGAAAAGCTCCATTTCTGAGTGTAACGGAGGCCAAGGAGGGCGGGTGGGCCAACCAGCGTGCAGTTTCCCCCGCGGACTGCGCACAACGGCGCCCCACCACCCTGCCACTGCCCGGCGCCCATGGCTCACGCCACCCTGGGCTACAGGTTAGATACACCTCTGCATGCAGTACTATTTAATATTTGCTCATAGTTATTATATGACCTTTGATGGTTGATCATGTAATGAATTCTGTTAGTATTTGACTATTGATGACATTTCATATTTGTTGAACAATCAAGAAGTGCCAAAAGGCTTTAAAAAACATTCAAACTTTGAATGTTGAGTTAAATTTTCCTTCAAAATGTGAATTCAAAGTTTAATTATTTGCAAATATTGACTTCAGCACTTGATTGTTTCTTGTTCCCCTTCCAGAAGTGGAAGGACGGTGGGGATGTATGCAAATAGAAGTCTCTCCGACAAATCCAGCAGCCCTCAAGGGCCATCACTTTTTAATCCCAACTAGCAATCAAGAAAACAACATTCGATCTGGTTTCGAAATCCTCTGGCATTCCCCATTTGACCAGTCAAAGGCTTGTAACTCTCATCCTTTGTAAGAAGGTGTGATGGACATATATTTTCCAGGCAGCCTCTGACAACATGATTTACAGCCCAATCCTGCCACATGCTGCATGGTGTTGTGTTAGGGGCAATCAGGAGGCAAAACAGAGGTAAGTAAAAGGGTGTTAAAAAAAAAACGTACAGTAGGCTGCCTACTGGAGGAAAAGTAAGCATATTTTCATTTACTTCCTGCAGGCTATCTGATCATGCCTCATGCCCCACCCTGGCATGCAGCATGCACTCCATTGATGTGGCACGCCATTGATGCAGATGCATGCTGTAATGTGGCTGGGATTGGCCTCATTCAACTGCAAGTCAGGACTTGCTTGTTTCAGATTGCACTCACGAGGTGTCCTTATTCCTGCTGGGCCTTGACTCCCCAGCTGCAATACGAAGATGATGATAATTCTTATCTTAGAGGGCTGTTTTAAGGATGTCAACAAGGTAATACCGGTGAAGTGCTCTGAAATTACAGTATATACAGTAAATTCTATTACTATGAATCTCCTTAGAGCTATGCACTGGGGCTCATGATTCCTTCTGCTTTTTCCTTGTGTCATTTTTTTCCCAGTTTATAGAGAACTTTGGGAATGGCCTCTACAAGAATATATCTTTGAACTAGAGTTGTCACCAAAAACTCAAGTGAAATTCCAACTTAAGCAAACTTAAGAGGTCTCTCCTGAAGCAAAACATCTGTTGACATTTGAGAAACCCGAGAAGTTTCAATAAAGCTAAAGACGTTTTGCAGAAGACCTCCTGACACCCCTAAGTTGCCTCTGAATTTTTGCCGTAAGCACAGGAATACAAGAAAAGCCTGCTGTTGGGGGTCTCCCCGGGACCCTGTCTTACCGTAGCCCCTCCAGGGGAATCAGGAGTCTCACAGCTTGCTGGCAGGTGCACCCTTTGGTGGGGTGACCAGGAATACCCCAGCTGCATCCCATGCCAGGGCCATGTGGCCTGAGGCAAGCACCAGGGGTTCAGAGGAGAAGCTCTCACTCTGGTGGGCAAAGAGCTCCAGCAGCCAGGCTGACGCTGGGAAGGCCCTGCCCTCAGGGCTGATGTTGGGCACATGTCCAGTGCCAGTTGCATGTGCAGCCGCACTCAGTAGGGCCCATGCGGCGAGCAGGACGGGTCCCTGAGCACCACGCCAAGCGGCAGGACAGCAGCCCCAGTTGGAAGAGGGATTACTCGGGAGGCAGGCAGGTTGGGAGATTGGGGAACAAGCCACAGCTGACACAGTAGCTCCAGCCAAGGGAGAGGTGGAGCCACGGCCTTTAAGAACCCCAGTGGCCTGTGATAAGGGTCAGTGGGGCTTGGGCTGCTGGCCATGTCTGGCAGACCTCTGACAAATCCCACGAGAGGAGCAGGAACCAGGGTGAGGCAACCCCCTGCCCTCACTCACTGAGGCCCTACATAGGGTGTTTCAGAGCCTCACTTACCTGTCTTCTGGGCCTGCCTGACTTTTGCAGGCCAAAGTCTTGCCAGGGTGGCATCTAACTACCCAGGGCTCAGACACCTGCTGGATCAGATCAAAGGTCTCTCTAGCTCAGCATCCCAACCAGATGCCTCTAAGAAGTCCATGAATAGGCACTCTCCCATATGACTGCCCCTACCTTGCAATTAGTACTCAGGGGCTTTCTCTCTCTGAACCTGGAGCTGCCCACAGCCTCCCACTGCAGATGAAAGATGCATCGATCCACTTTGTGCCTGCTAAAAGTGGGTGAAAAGGTGATCATCCACTTCCTTATGGTGCTCCTCGTGTGGTTTCTTCAAAAACAGATGTGCAGGACTTGGAGCTTTATTTGCAGGGACTGCAGCAACGAAAGCTTTTTCATTTTGCTAATTGGACATCCCACATTGCCACAATTTATAAACCATGCAAGGAGCATGAGTAAGGGGCTTTTTTTTATGGTACTGAGGTGGCAGCAGCAGATTCAAGGTGGCTTCAGGTAGCATTCCAGGTCATGCATACAATGACTTTAACTACTGCTAATTCAGACCAAATGTAGAGATTTGAGGATTTGAGGAATCTCTAGATAAATTGAATGAATATTAAGTTGTTGGATTTCATGAGGGTGGGTGTTGCAAAGCACCCTAATTTAGCCATTTTATTCATGTTTGTGAGAATGTCAACCAATATGCGTTTGCAATGCATATTATTTTGGCTTCATTATACAGATTTCTCTCTCTCTTATACCCACGAGTAACTAATGTGCAAGCGACCAGGGGAAGAAGAAGTTGGCACTCCACAGTGGAAGTAAATAGATCAGTATCAGCCACACTGCAATTTATCTGACAGCTAGAATGTTCATTGTATGCCTGGTTGCCAACCTGATAGGATGCTTGTTAATTAATTTAAGATCTTCCTCTTGAATGGTGGAAAAGAACAATGTTGATTGAGTGGGCTGTTGAGTCTACTCCTCACATGGAGGCCACAGACTGTGTTCTTTAAAAAAAAAAGCACCTTGTTAAATGTCAGAAACTAGTGCTGCTAATTGCCTGCCTTGTTCAACTGGGACTGCCTTGGACTATACCCTAATAATTCTGCAAATGTCTTGACATGCATTTATAGTACACAAGGTTGGAATTTTGAAAGTGGAAAAATTGTCTCTATCTCTAGTTGCTTATTTTAGGCTGTGGTATGGTAAGTATGCTTTTGTATCAGCTTTTGTAGATAGTCCCCACAATAGTGGGGTGATATGGGTTGGACCCAATTTGACACCCCTTTTGTGCCACTGCCTATCTCAGTTAGGACAGTGGTTTCCAACAACAACCTCTCGGCAACACATTTCCATACACTGTTGTTTCAGCCTGTAGCAGCTCTCACAGCAGGCAGGAGGTTCTTTGGGATCTGAGGAAGGAGCAAGTCCAGTCCAAGGCTGAACTTCTTACACAAAGAAAGGGAAACAAGAGAAGACAGGGTGGTGTGAAGGTTTGGAGGGTTACCTGTGCACCTCCCCCCAATAAGCATGCAAGACACCTAAGGTTTGGACTTGAAAGGCCACTTTATTACCATATTATTAAAAAGGTACAAAAGCCCCTAAGCAAGTGGGCCATCTGCCTCCCCCAGGTGATCTGGATGATCAATGGACGTACCACTTGACTGAAGACTAAAGTCCATCAAAGACCAACTAAGCCTATCACAGCCAACCCCGAAGTGTGAGGCAGTGGGATCAAGCCATCTCACCCAGGCCACACCTTAGCTTTTGCTAGATCCAGCCTGGAAGTCAGCCAACCAGCCTCACTGAGCCAGGTAAGCCACATGTTGTTGTTGTTCAGTCGCTAAGTCGTGTCCGACTCTTCGCGACCCCATGGACCACAGCACGCCAGGCCTCCCTGTCCTCCACTAGCTTCCGGAGTTCGCCCAATTTCATATTCATTGCTTCGGTGACACTATCTAACCATCTCATCCTCTGTCGCCCCCTTCTCCTTTTGCCTTCAATCTTTCCCAGCATGAGGGTCTTTTCTAAAGAGTCCTCTCTTCTCATCAGGTGGCCAAAGTATTGGAGCTTCAGCTTCAGCATTTGTCCTTCCAGGGAGCAATCAGGCTTGACTTCCTGGAGAATTGACCGATTGGATCTCTTTGCAGTCCAGGGGACTCTCAAGAGTCTTCTCCAACACCATAATTCAAAAGCATCGATTCTTCGACGCTCTGCCTTTCTTATGGTCCAGCTCTCACAGCCATACATGGCTACTGGGAAAACCATCGCTTTGACTATGCGAACCTTTGTTGGCAGGGTGATGTCTCGGCTTTTGATTAAGCTATCTAGGTTCACCATAGCTTTCTTCCCAAGAAGTAAACGTCTTTTAATTTCATGGCTGCAGTCACCATCTGCGGTGATCTTGGAGCCCAGGAAAATAAAGTCTGTCACTGCTTCCATTTCTTCCCCTTCTGTTTGCCAGGAAGTGATGGGAGTGGTTGCCATGATCTTAGTTTTTTTAATGTTGAGCTTCAAACCGATTTTGGCACTTTCCTCTTTCACCCTCATCAAAAGGTTCTTTAGGTCTTCCTCACTTTCTGCCAGTAGAGTGGTATCGTCTGCATATCTGAGGTTGTTGATGTTTCTCCCAGCAATCTTGATTCCAGCTTGTGAGTCATCCAGCCCTGCCTTCCTCATGATGTACTCTGCGTATAAGTTAAATAAGCAGGGTGACAATATACAGCCTTGTCGTACTCCTTTCCCAATTTGAAACCAGTCGGTTGTTCCATGTCCAGTTCTAACGGTTGCTTCCTGACCCGCATAAAGGTTTCTCAGAAGGCAGATCAGGTGGTCTGGAACTCCCATCTCTTCAAGAACTTGCCACAGTTTGTTGTGATCCACACAATCAAAGGCTTTAGCATAATCAATGAAGCAGAGGTAGATGTTTTTCTGGAACTCTCTTGCTTTCTCCATGATCCAGCGAAGGTTGGCAATTTGATCTCTAGTTCCTCTGCCTCTTCGGAAACCAGCTTGTACATCTGGTAGTTCTCGATTCACATACTGCTGAAGCCGAGCTTGTAGGATTTTGAGCATGACCTTGCTAGCATGTGAAATGAGTGCAATGGTGCGGTAATTCGAGCAATCTTTGGCATTGCCCTTCTTTGGGATTGGAATGTAGACTGATCTTTTCCAATCTTGTGGCCACTGTTGGGTTTTCCAAATTTGCTGGCATATGGAGAGCAGCACTTGGACAGCATCATCTTTTAAGATTTTGAGTAATTCCGCTGGAATGCTGTCACCTCCACTAGCTTTGTTGTTAGTGAGGCTTTCTAAAGCCCACTTGACTTCACTCTCCAGGATGTCAGGTTCGAGCTCAGTGACTGTACCACTGTGGTTATCAGGAACATTGAGATCGGCCTTATAGAGTTCCTCTGTGTATTCTTGCCATCTCTTCTGAATCTCATCTGCTTCTGTTAGGTCCTTGCCATTTTTGTCCTTTATTGTGCCTACCTTAGCATGAAATTGTCCTTTGACATCTCCAATTTTCTTGAAAAGATCTCTAGTCCTCCCCATTCTGTTGTTTTCCTCTATTTCTTTGCATTGCTCATTTAGAAAGGCCTTCCTATCTCTCCTTGCTGTTCTCTGCAAATCTGCATTCAGTTGGGTATATCTTTTCCTTTCTCCCTTGCTTTTGGCTTCTCTCCTTTCCTCAGCTATTTGTAAAGCCTCGTCAGACAGCCACTTTGCCTTCTTGCATTTCTTCCTCTTTGGGATGGTTTTAGTTGCTGCCTCCTGTACAATGTTACAGACCTCCGTCCAAAGTTCTTCAGGCACTCTGTCTACCAAATCTAAGCCCCTAAATCTATTTGTCACCTCCACTGTATATTCGTAGGGGATCTGATTTAGGTCATACGTGGAGGGCCTAGCGGTTTTCCCTACTTTTTTCAGTTTAAGCCTGAATTTGGCAAGAAGAAGCTGATGATCTGAGCCACAGTCAGCTCCAGGTCTTGTTTTGACTGCCTGTATGGAACTTTTCCATCTTTGGCTGCAAAGAATGTAATCAATCTGATTTCGATGTAGACCATCTGGTGAAGTCCATGTGTACAGTCGCCGTTTGTGTTGCTGGAAAAGGGTGTTTGCTATGACTAATGTGTTCTCCTGACAGAACTCTATCAGTCTTTGCCCTGCTTCATTTTGTACTCCAAGACCAAACTTGCCTGTTATTCCTCTTACCTCTTGACTGCCTACTTTAGCATTCCAATCCCCTATGATGAGAAGGACATCTTTTTTGGGTGTTAATTCTAGAAGCTGTTCTAGGTCTTCATAGAAGCGGTCAACTTCTTCCTCATCAGCACCAGTGGTTGGGGCGTAGACTTGGATTACTGTGATGTTGAAAGGTTTGCCTTGGATCCGAATGGAAATCATTCTATCATTTTTGAGGTTATACCCCAGTACTGCTGTTCTCACTCTCTTGTTCACGATGAAGGCTACTCCATTTCTTCTAAGGGATTCCTGCCCACAGTAGCAAATATAATGGTCATCTGAATTAAATTCTCCCATTCCTGTCCACTTTAGTTCACTAACTCCCAGGATGTCGATGTTCAGCCTTGACATCTCACGTTTGACCACATCTAGCTTGCCTTGATTCATAGATCTGACGTTCCAGGTTCCTATGTAGTATTGTTCTTTGCAGCATCGCACTTTCCTTTCACTTCCAGACACATCCACAGCTGAGCTTCCTTTCAGTTTTGGCCCAGCTACTTCACTCTTTCTGGAGCTACTAGTACTCGTGTTCTGCTCTTCCCCAGTAGCATAATGGACACCTTCCGACCTGAGGGTCTCATCTTCCAGTGTCATATCGTTTAGCCTTTTTGTTCTGTAATCCATGGGGTTTTCTTGGCAAGAGTACTGGAGTGGGTTGCCACTTCCTTCTCCAGCGGACCACGTTTAGTCAGAACTCTCTGCTGTGACCTGTCCATCTTGGGTAGCCCTACATGGCATAGCTCACAGCTTCATTGAGCTACTCAAGCCCCTTCGCCACGACAAGGCAGTGATCCATGAAAGGGATCTTTATGAGCTTAAAGCCACATATGAGCTGCCTTAGTTGGTCCCTTGACCATGCTGCCTCAGGATGTACACCAAATACTCACAGCTAACTGGACAAGAGGCACTTTTGCTAACTGCTAACTGTTAGCAAACCCCTGCTAACTGGACAAGAGGCACTTTTTCCAGTGGTGTTCCTCTTATATTTAGCAGGGGGAGAGTAACTGTCCCTCTTCACCCCTGCGCAGTCTTTCTAGTGGCTGTGCTGGCGGTCTGCCTTTTTTTAGATTGTGAGCCCTTTTGGGACAGGGAGCCATTTAACTTTATTATTACTATTTGCCTGTAAACCGCTTTGTGAACTTCGTGTTGAAAAGCGGTATATAAGTACCTGTTGATTGATTGATTGATTGATTGATTGATTGATTGATTGATTGACAGCCTCCTACCCAACCACACGCTGCCTGCCTGTAAAGTGACCATGAAAGAACCCCATAAACCATTGTCTGGGATAGGCTAAAAAAACTACCAGCCAAGGGTCAATCGGGCTGACAGCAAAAAGTTCCTAGCGGGACCCATAACAATGACCAACTAAACTGAATGATGAGTGGGGGGGGCGGGGATCACCAACCGTGTCCCAACTGAAGAGGCGGAGCAAGCATGTGTCTTGCTTTTGTGATTGACCTGCCCCTGGCTAGGTGGTCACATAATGAATGCCCCTTAAAAACCTTGCCCCTGTGTGCTGGGAAGGGTGAGACAAAGGGCGATGATGTGCGAGGGTGTGATATCCATTGGGGCGCCCTCCGTGCCCCTGGACATGGTGGGGAGGTGGAGGGTGTGTGCTTGCTGCTGCTTTTCGTGCTCACCGCGTAAGGAGGGTTGGGACACCCGGCTCACCTGTTTTAGGCTCTTTAATGTCAGCAGCCGCTTTACATTCATCAGGGGAAAGTTCGATTGTAGGGACCACATTGCGCCACGGGTTCGCCTTCAGCCCTCCCCCGAAGTCCGTATTTCAGTCCCTCCTTCCTGCAGGGGGTCAGTCCGAATGCCATTGTGGGCGTGCGTGCTCTTTGCTCCAGGGCTGCACTGTTCGTGGGGGTGGGGGTCCTGCCCCCCCTGCATGGGGGTCAGCTGGCTCTGGTAGGAAGGGGGCGGCTGTTGGTGCATGCCCCCTTTCGGCTATGGCCGGTTCGGGTGGGAAGGGACGGCTGGCGGTGCGCGCCCCCTTTCGGCTGTGGTCAGTTCTAGTGGGAAGGGGGTGGCTGGTGCGCGCCCCCTTTCAGCTGTGGTCGGGGGGGCCCTGACCGGGGCGACCCCCCGACCCCTGGGGCTACTGGGTGGGGAGGTATCCCAGTAGGGTGGGGCCTGTTCCCCCCAGTCCTACCCCAGGGAAGGCAGGATGGGTAGTCACCTCCCGGGAGGGGCATACCGGGCTACCACCTGGACCCTCGCAGGGGTCCCCCCACTGGAGGTCGACTGGGGAGGAGGGTGGCCAGCCCCTGTGGAGCCTTCGTTCACCGGACCTTCACCTGGCGCCGAGGAGCGACTGCTCGCCTCCCTGGCCAAGCTCCTAATGAGCTCTGGCCGGGGATCCAGAAGTCCCTCCCCCTGGTGCAAGATCTCGGGCCCAAGATCTCGTGATACTTGGGCCCGGGCCGGAAGCCCCACCCCCAGCAAGATCCCAGCCCCGAGATCTCGCGGGGCTTTGGACCGACGCATCCAGGAATCATGTCTGCCCGCCCTGAGCCCCATGCTGGGCACTGGGGAGGGGGCGCCCGGCCTTGCTGCGGCCTCCTGCTGGACGTTGCAGCGAGGCCGGAGTTGCTGCCTCTGTAGCTGGCAGCTGCAGGCTCACTCGCCCCTCGACCTGGCCCCAGTGGAGCCTCTGTTGGTGGCCGGGGGCTGAGCGGGCCTTCCTGGATTGCCAGCGGGACCAGCGAGGGCCTCCCCCCGCTCCGTGGTAAGTCCGTCCCGGGTGGGGGAGTCGCTTCCTGCGCCCGCCGGCAACAGAGGGGCACATTATCATCTTTATGAACAAAAAACCCTCTAGCTATAAATTGATTCATCCAGTATTACTATAGACTCATCAAAGCCTCTTTCCCTCTGGCTCCTTCTCACAGCATAACTAGGTTTGTTTTGATGCAGGAACCCCAACAATAACATCCCACACAGCAGCTTAGGAAGTAGGCAGGGCTGGCCTTAGGAGGTGCCACACCCAATGACAATCATTTTTGTGGGCAGTCACCCGCCCTGCCTACAGGGCCCCCACTTACCCAGATGAGTAGCAGCAGCAAGCCTAGGCCAGTAGTGCCACACATGAAGCATGACACTCAGAAGTAGATGGTCGAGGCATGATGACATCACTACCAACTGCTTCTGAGGTGCCAATTTCAGCCCAATCTGACCCAGGAGCAAGCAGTAGGTCCGATGGGAGATCTGATTGCTGTGCTGGCCTCATATGCATGTGTGCAAACACAAACGTGTGTGGGGCCCGATTTGGCTGAATCAATCCCATCAGGCTAAAGTAGGCTCTGGAAGTAGGGCAACATTTGGTTCAGAAGGAACCATTTCATTTGACTGGCTTTTGTGCTCCCTGCATTTAGAGCGCAATCCTAACCTGGAATTAGGCTGGCACAGTTAGGCCAGCAAAGTTTGGCCGGCACCAGGGCCACCGTAAAGCGTGTTTGGACCATTCTTGGAGTCAGGAAGGATGGCACATGTCTGAGTGCTGGCCACTCTGACTCTGAGAGTGGTCCAAACAGACTTTACGATGTCCCTTGTGCCGGCCAAACTTGGCTGGCCTAACTCCCAGTTAGAATTACACTCTTAAGAGTGGCTTGAGAAGAAGCCCCAGGAGACAGTTCCCACTGTGCAGCAGTAGCATATGACACAGTCCTGTATCATCCCAGCTTAGTACAACCCAAGTGGTATGTCTATAAAGTTATCACAAAACAGTGAACATAGTTCAGTATATCGGTTTCCTATATTGTTCTGAAAAGATGTGTATGAGGAGGTAAGTGGGCAGACTGGAAACCAAAACAGCCAGCAACTCCTTTTGCAGAGTTTTGAGCTCTTAAGAGACTCAACAATATTGTTTGAGTAAGCAGCAGGGCCTACATAAATAAGAAAAGTCTTTATAGTATAGAGAAATGAAAACTCCACCTTGCAAATAGCAGTTTATTGAAAAAGCTGCAGCTGTGGCTCCATTTATTAGAATGAAGTCATTCTGTGATAAATGTCTTTATAAAAGGATTGTACTCTAGCTCAGGAAAGGAACATGATGACAGTTTACTTTAGTTTTAAAGGAGCCTCAGGAATACTTTGGGGAAATCTCACCTGCTGGCTTTTTTGCTTATTTTCTTTCCTGTATACCCTCCCGACCTACACGCGCACCATCCCATGGGTGTCAAAGTGGATAACACTGTTGTAAACACACACCAAAAATAAGTTCCTTGTTCTGAAATACTTCTGTTTACCTAATGGCCCAAAAGATGGTTTAATAAAGAGAGAAATGCTCTGATATTGTCCCCAATTCAACTGAAGAGTGCATGTAGCATTTTGATGTTGCTTCAGGTTTTATTTTTAATACAAAGCTTCCTAAGGAGGCTCCTGGCATGGGGCATGACCAGTGATGTCATTCAGGGGGAACAGACCAGAACGGGCGTTCCGGATCCTAACGGGCTCCGTGGCTGGTTTTGGGTTCCCGACAAGTTCCAATCAAAAGTGAGTTCCTGTTCCTAAATCATTTGAATGACACCACTGGGCATGACCATGTTAATAACCTCTCCCATTTAGCAATGAAATCACACACACACACGCAACACACACACACACACACACACACACACACACACACACACACACACA
>JAJKFI010000098.1:1756543-1800625 GCA_029204185.1 Lerista edwardsae
TATGTATGTATGTATGTATGTATGTATGTATGTATGTATGTATGTATGTATTTGAAGGACGTTGGCCTTTCCCATGTGGAAGAAAATGCCCAAGGCGGCTTACAGAGAACAACAAAGTACAATGTAACCATAATAAGTAAAACTTATTATGTTTTTGACGGGAACACAGAGAGAGTTCAAGAAGGAAGCTAGACCCAATTCTCCTCACCAGGCCCTTTGGAGGGTGGGAAAAAAGTTGTGCCTACTATTTTCATTTCGGTTGCATCTGATCAAGTTTCCAAAATCTCTATGTCTAGTCTTGATAGGAATGTTTGATGCTGCTGAACACAGTTCAGTGAACTGTACAAGGCTGGAGACTGCAGTGTTGGTGGTTGGTATGTTTTGTGGTGAGTGGGCAAGTGGAAAAGGACTAATCATCATAGTAGTTAGCAGTCACCTTTTTGAGGTCACTCGGATGTGCCACTTGTCAGTTCTAAATCAAATATTGGAGTATGTCTGGGGCCGACGTACCTGGTCTTACCAGGAGTGGTATTTATATGTCCATCAGGCAAAGGGTTAGGAGAAGCTAGGAGGCACAAGCTGGGAGAAGCCAGAAAAGCTTCAGCAGGGCAATAGCATAGTTTTACATGACACCTAAACATGCTGTGCAAGTGGCCTCCTCTCCTTCACTCCCTGTGGCTAGAGCAAAATAAAGGTGTCTCTGGAATGGCTCCAAAGGAGAGGAGCTGCTTGCATGGCATATTGAGGTCCTGTGCAAAACATAGTTATGTTACTCCCTTCTAGGTCCACAACTGCAGCAAGGAATGGGGCTTGCCGTTAGCCCATTAAGCAGAGCATGCCTTCACATGCTGGAGCAGCTGAAGAGCAGCCGGGTGCTGCACATGTCTGCAGAAGCCTTCCCACCTTCCAGAGGAGGATGCTTGGGACCCAGAAGACAACCAGGCTGGCTGGGTGGAACCAGGAAGCGGGAGGGACCAACCAAAGTCAGGGGAACATAAGGAGAGGGCCAGGGATGAGACAGGGCTGGAGGCTAATAAGAACATAGGAAAAGTCTTGTTGGATCAGGCCAAGGGCCCATCTAATCCAGCTTGCCTTTTTGAAGACAGGGGAACATCAGTCATTTTGCTCCAACAAGGTATCTGTGGATAACTGAAACTGGATACTGGGGCACACCTGAACCTGCTTTCTGCAGAGCTTCATTGTTCATGCATGTTAGTGATAGAATTTCCTCCTTTACAGCATGACTATTAGGATAGCAAGTCCCAGTTGAAACATGTCTGTTTTGGTGTTTGAGCATTTTTCAGTAAACATTGGTGCACCTAAATTCTTGCCTTGGTCATCTTTCACTGTCACACAGATGTACCATTATCTTTGACAAAGGATCCTGCACAGGATTGCTCCTCCACCTCACCCCAGGGATACATGTTATCTATGTTTTGAAAGGTGCTGCTGGTAATCCCTCCCACAGCTGGGAAACTCTAGAATGTCATGATGGTGCGCCTTTTAGCTAATTTTAGGACTTGGAATCTAAAATGGAGGCAAGAGCCCTGCACGCTCCAGTGCACGTAGAACATCTCCCACAATTACCTTGTCATGCCTTTTGTTTCTGGCCTATCTAAACATCCTACACATTCTACAACATGAAAATACTGCCTCTAATTATGGAGATGTTTTTTGTCTGTTTTGTAGATAAGGATGCACCAAGATTTGCTCTAAAGCAGGATTAAGATTCCTCTGCTTTACACTTGAATGGCTGAATTTAGTCTCCTTCATACTTAGTAACTCTACAGGGGATAACTGAATTCTTTCTTTGAAACATTTGGGCAACAGTTTCCTGGCTTTGGCAGACAACAGAGTTTTAAATGAAGCTTTTGTTTCTTTGTAAACCTATTTTCATTTTCATCAAACCTCTTGAACCTTGTTGATATTTGATACCAATTCAGACAGGCTGGAATGGTCTGGACTGATAACGCACTAACTGGGATTGTCTCCAATAAATTCTAGCCTACTCCTGCAGGCTGAAACCGATTTGGGCAGGTCAAAACTATCTGGAGCAAACTTGCTGAAATGGGTTTACAGGCTGTTGCAATTCTTGGGCCAGTGTTAATAAATGCTGCCTTCTCCTTAGGGTTATCAGATACAAAAGGGGACAGCGTGCCTATACCTTTAACCTTTGTATAGTTGGGACTAGTAAACAGCAGAAGGGGAAAACAATGAAAATTATGTTGGCTCTGAGAAATTGATTGCACTGGTGTCCGTATTGATTGAAATAGTTCTGATGCTCTGTTTTGTTTTTTAGATTCTGGGAAAAAATTGTTGTGGTGAATTCCTGTAACTGCCATTTTTCAGGTTTCAGCCCCCACCCACTGGTTTCCCGTTAGGGTGGGCTCCAAGTTGTTTGTGGTCCCATGTAAGAGAACTGCAGTGAGTCTTCCCTCATATGTGTGTGGTGGCGGCTGCAGAGCTGGGCTGGCAAACATGGGGTTCACTTCTCCTTCTATCCTATGGCAGGACAGTTTAAGAGGAGGAAGAGCAGTGGCAGTCCATGCAGTCTCCCCACCACCACCATGATGCATATCTGTACATGCTGCTGTAAACTTTTGGAACTTGGGCTACTTCCAGAACCTTTGATGTCAGAAAAGGCAGCCCCATTTGTGACATCAGAAGGCACTGAAACAAAGATCCAAGGCCAGATAGCTCAGGGTCTGAAGATGAATGTGGCAGAAGGCTATAACAACCAATTCTCCTGCATTTCTCTCAGGAAGATTAACTGCAGGGGCCAGGCCAAGGGGCCAGGCCCAGAGGTGCAGTTAGTCTAACTTGTTAGTCTAACTTTGAAGGTGGAAGAGAAATGGTAACGACCCAGGAAGTCTTAGATTTTCTTCCTCGGACCTGCCCTTCACAAACAGCAGATAGGCAGGAATAAGGCGCCTCTGCTGCTGCTCTGGCAAGACACCATCCAGTGCCAGGGTGATGCCAGGTAATGAAGTACTGGGAACAAGTGGTGGAAGGGATGTGGGAAAGAGCAGGAGGGACAGGGGTGCTTGTGGGAGGCTGGAGGCTGGGGAGACAGGCAAAATGGGGAAAGGAGCCAGTGAGATTGGCAACATTCGCATTGTAATTCCATGCAAAAACCAGAAGTGTCCTTTTGAGCATAAAACAGGGCTTTTTGTTGCTTCAGGGAGACCCACGGAGGGGACTGCCAAAGGCCCCCTGACCCCTGCATTGAAACTGCATTGAAATTTATGAGATGCCATCCCAAGTAGGCATACACAGTAGATGTATTGGGCACATGGAAGATCAAAGGAGGAGGTAGCTTGTGGTGTCAGCAGTGGCCTCCCTTCTTGCTCAATCTGAAACACACGGGGTTAACCCCAGAGCTCCTGCTAGCCTTAGGGACACAGCTGCAGCCTAGGCAGGCTAATGAGGGCCCTGGCTATAAAAGGGAAATTAGCACCAGGTGATGTGGGATGTCTTACAGTAAAGTCTGGTGTAAGAGGAGCTGGAGAGAACTGATTGACCTACCTGTGTATGACAAACCTGGATGGACGATTGACTGTGAGCTTGGCTTCTGATTTGGCTGTGGTGTGACTTGGACCCTGACTGACCTGGCTTACCGATTATTGGACTTCAGATTGTGGACTAACTAGAACCTTGGACTCTGATTCTGGCTTGGACTTTTGGCTTTGGACTGACATTGATTGGTGTGGTTGCTGCAACTGAACAGGCAACTGAGAAGGTGAAGCCCAGTTGTGTTCATTGCTGTACCAGAGTGGTTTAGAGGGGAAACGGGTCAGCTTAGTGTGGATATTAGGCCCTCTGGGGAGCCCCAGCAGCGGGTTTCTGGGACAGTAGCATACCGTCAATCTTAACTTCAGTTAACTATAAGGATTTTCATTTGCTTCTAATAAAGCCTAAATTCTAGCAGCTGACAAAGGGCACTTTGAACTATGTTGAGCTTGTATCATGTCTGTTCCTGCAACTATTAGTAGACAATGCAACCACTGATGTGTTTGAGTTGCAATTCATTTGCATAATGTACCAATTAGGCTGCCCAGATTTGGGGAACTAGAATATGGGTAGTCGAGCTACAGTTCATTCTACTTATCCAGTTCATGGACGTCACATACCTGCTGTGATGGGCCTATAGTGGGAGTTGCTGCCGCTGCTCCCCACTGCTGGTGCTCAACAGGCCCAGCATCAGTCCACTGTGGTGGACCCCTGCAGTGAGCCTTCTGTTAGTGCATGTATGCCAAAATAAAATAAATAAATAAATAGAGGCACTAAAAGAACGTTTTCACCTTTGAAATGTTCACAGACATGAAACTGGTCTTAGATCGACAAAAATAAAATGCACGTTGCTGTTTTAATGACAGCTCATCTGCTTGCAGCCCAAGCGTTTGAACATCCAGTAATTGCAGGTGCAGGCAAAAACACTGTAAGACTAGCAAAATGCCCAGCTTTATGTTGGGATGCTTAGGAAGCTGAAGAGACAGGGACCCCTGGAAGCGTGGCCTGCCTGTGTGCGCCGCGCATGATGTCTATGTAGCAACGTGTGGAGTTGATTTGATAAGAAATTCAATTGGGAAAACTGAATCTTAAACGTGATTTGTTTTGGAAAGACAATATTAGTCAAAGATTCACTAATTCATGTTGGCTTTTTCTGATGCTTTGTTTGGTTAACTGTTGAACAGTCCACAATTCTGATAGCTGGGGGTTGCACTCAGTGATGTCATTCAGGGGGAACAGACCAGAATGGGCGTTCCGGATCCTAACAGGCTCCGTGGCTGGTTCCGGGTTCCCGACAAGTGCCAATCAAAAGTGAGTTCCTGTTCCTAAATCATTTGAATGACACCACTGGTTGCGCTGCTGCCTCATAGTTTTGCCTTTCCTCTGACTCCCATTTGGAGTTCAGGGATCACCCTATTACTCCCTCCTCCTGACAGTGTCATTGGTTTTAACATTGTGTATGTGATGCCACCATTTAATATGTCCTCTGCACAACTCCTCAGAAGAAATGGCCAGTCAACGAGGGGCAAGAGCTGACAACTATTGGAATATAAAAGTCCAAATGTCTTCTTTTTAAGCAGGTTGACGGTTTCTGTTCTTGTACAAGCATTCAGATCTGGTTCTAGGAGCCAGAGTAGATGCTGATAATGATCCATTGCTGGGTAATAGCCCCCTGCACTAGTAATTGCATATTGGAAAGCTCCCTCACATAAAACGATCCTTCCATCCAAAACGTGGATGTAGGCAAAAGGCTAGCTGAGCGTGTTCTTACCGACATGTATAGAAAGCCTTTTGTGAGCGGGGGTTTGGCAAGCATTCTACTCCTCACCTTCATTCTGACACTGAAATGGTACTACCCAGCAACTGAGAGATCACATGGGACTTCTTCCCCTTTTTTATCTCCAGGCTGAGAACACAACCCTAATCATCAGGTAAAATTCTCCAGAGGGCTGGAACAGCTTTGCATATTCCTTCAGATAGGAACAAAAGGTCTGCAGGGCTAAGGAGAGAGCTAAGATAATATGCAAACTCATCTTGCTGCACATTTCAGCTTCTCGGACTTGTTATTAGACTGCCTTTCCTCTCATAAATATATCATCCCACAGAATGTCTGAATAACTCCCACCAATGCAGAAAAATATTCATGAGTGAAAATGCAGATCTAGCAAAACAATGTCTTCACCCACCAGCCAGTGGAAAAAAAATAAGTAAGAATTTAAGACAGTGTAAACTCCCCTTTTTACCACCACCACCCCAGCACCCTGAAGGTGAATAATTGGGAAATTCTGAATATTTCTTCCAAGGAACTATAACAATGCGGTGCTGACAAACTTCTCAACTACATGGCTTAGAATATGAATTGGCCTTGTTGATAGCATACAGCTTATCACAAACGTAATGCCATTCCTCTGAGAAGTGACTCTACAGCTTGGAACATAAAACAAGATTTGGCACGTGCACAAAATGTGGCTTCAGCTTCAGTATCATTTTTTTATCCAAATCCTGAACACTAATCAGATTTCTTTTTGTCCTCAAGTAATGGAAGGATGTCCTTCTCACTGCATAAAAACCACTGTTGAGAGTAAACTTACATAGTCCAAACCAGCGTAGTGTTTGACACTTGGCAGGGAAAAAAAAATGACACCATCACTAGAATTCGTATTTACAACCAGGCAGTTCCGGTCTTCTTAAGAGTCAAGGCATGTTTGCCTATTCATGGGTAAACGTGTACAGGTTGCTCAGTTGCCCTTTCCTTAGGGCTCAATACATTTTCCTTGTCAGCTTAGAGGTGGTGGGACTTACTTCTTGAGTGCTTTTGGGGGGGCTGCATTCATCAGATTGGGACCATTCTGGTGGTATTATGTTTCTCTTAGCCTGTCCTTCACAGTAGACTGAGGCATAACTGCTTACAAACAAGTAAAATACATGTGCAGATCAGTTTCATTTTCCATAGGGCTCAATACATTTTCCTTGTCGGCTATCAGCTTTGCAACCCACAATTTGAGAAACGCTGCTGTAGCTGATACTGCCTGGAGTGGAGGATTATTCCACAATGAATTCCACCTTTTTTCTCTGCTATGATGCATTGCAGGTTCATTTTCTGTAATGTTTTCAACCCTTCTGGTGTGGAATCTGAGATGGCTTCCAAAATAGCTATAAAAGCAATTTTCTTGGTGGTGAGTGTCTTGGCAGGGCTGATGCCAGATTGGTGTGTCTAGGATAAAGGCTCTGAAATGCCAGAAGATATTGAGTCTTTTCTTTTGCTTTTTGGTTAGGTGTAAACTGATGTACAGTGTGAATAGCAATGTAGTCCTTTCACAATACTTTACAGCCATAACACTGTTATGTGTTTTTTGTCCGGCGCGTTCCTCGACGCCTCCCCACGTCCCCCCCCCCACGGCTTCCCATGTGGGAAACTTTCCCATGTGGGAAACTTGGAGACTTTCTATCACCATGTGCTGTGTTTCCGTTTCCCTTACTATGGGAAACGGAAACACAGCACATGGTGATAGAAAGTCTCCAAGTTTTGTATGTGCGTGCACCAGGGAATCCATGCCTCCTTGGCTGGTAGGGGGAGTTCCTCTAAGTCAGGATGATGTCCGCGGCAGATAAGACTTAGGGCACAATCCTAACCAACTTTCCAGCACCAGGTAAGGCAATGCAGTTCCCAGGTAAGGGAACAAACATTCCCTTTTCTTGAGGAGGTCTCTGTGACTGCCCTCCAATTGCAGGATGCCACAAATACCCTACTGGTGAAGCTATGTCAGTGCTGGAAAGTTGGTTAGGATTGCACTCTTACTGTATTTTGGAGTATGCAAAAATCAAGTCATGATTCAATTATCAATGATTCAATTATCATGATTCAACTGTCTTTTTGTGCTTGATTTCCTCTGGGGCTATGTTAAGGACAAGGTGTTTGTGCCACCCCTGCCCCAAGATTTAATGGAGTTGAAACAATGCATTACCACAGCTATCACTCAGGTGGACCAGGCAATGCTAGTCTGAGTATGGGTCAAATTGGACAACAGGATAGACATTTGTAAGGTCTGTAAAAACTTTGAACATTTCCCTTCTGATTAACTATAACCCTTTCCATTATGATGTGATATGCTAATGTCCAGGAGCCCAGTATGACTTGCCCTGTATTTGAAAACATTAGAATAATTTGTGCACACTTTGGTTGCTATTTGATTATATGAGATTATTGGTCTTTCCTAAAGTGGTCTGTTTGAAGAAGGGTGAAAGCAAAAGGAGATTTGAGATATGCTGGAGGAGGAGTTTATGCACAAGTTTGGCTTTTTCTCCCACTCAGTGTCCCAGTTCATGTAGAAGCTAGAAGAAACCCACCATCATATGAGTGGAGCTGGTTGCCATGTAGGACTCAGCAGTGAAATTCCCATTGAACTATGAAGTAGGACGTGCATTTGAAATGAGCTGTATATCATAGCCAAATGAGTCTAAAATCTTTAGTTTCCTTACATCTGAGTAGAAGTGTTATGTCATAACTATCAAAGGAAAACAAATTACTAAGTCTTTTTCCAAGCTGTTAATGGAGGCTCCTAAGACTCTCTGTAGGCTTAAGGAAGCGTTTGCTTTGGGGGTGAGATTATATATTATAGTGACTTAGTTTTGGTAATCTTAAAAGACACTCCTCGGTGTCGGAAGCGAAAAAGAGTTTCCTTTCACTGACCTTCTAAAACAGCAACAATTATAGGCACTCGCTTGTGGCTGGTATAAATGGGAGCTTTAGTCTCTGTTATCTGAAAGAACTTCCTATATTTTAGAAAAATTGTGTTGGATTTTGCCTGGTATTAAGTGAACATAAAAAGAGATTAGTTGCGGCAGCAGAGGACTCCTGAACTCTCCTTTTTTCTATGCATGTCGCTCCTAGGAATCTTTGTGGATCTGATGCAGACTCTATTCCACTTGAATTGGTTAATGTGGTCTTTTTGGCAAACCTCAGCTGTCTTCCCATAGTTCTTTTCTCGCTATCGTTTTGGCCTCTCTTCTTCAGGTTATTAAGTGCCTCCTTTTGAGCGGCTCTGAACTTAAAATTAACAACAGTGGATGTCTTCTGTAACTGTGAAAAGACAGGCACAGTCTTGTTAATATGTGTAAAATACAACATTTGATTTCTAACCTGTACGTGCTCATGAAAAGTTAATGTTTAACAGGCTATTAATTGGTAAGAGAAAAATGCTGGGATTAGGTTATAGGCTGATGAGGACAAAAGTCTTATTGGTAGCTGCACCTTGACTGTGGAATTCTAGAGCAGCCGTTTTCAACCACAGTGCCACAGCACATTGGTGTGCCATGAATGGTCCTCAGTTGTGCCACAGGAATTTGGGAGAAGATCATTTATCTTCTTATCTCCCAAGTAGGGCCATTGGGGATGAGAGCCGTCTGCTGGAAGCAATGTGCCTTGTCAATTATCAAAAAACTGATGGTATGCTTTGACCATTTTAATGCCCTGCCAGTGTGCTGTGAGATTAAAAAGGTTGAAAAAACCTGCCCTAGAAGCTCACATAACCCCCATAAGGCCTCCTGCTAATTGGAGAGGCATAGAGACGGTGCTGTAGGGGGATTGTGAGTGTGGCAGACACTGGCTGCGGTTGGGTTGGGTGCAGTGGCACGGAAAAACCTGCAAGCTTTTAGGCTCCCGGCCTTTTCTTGCACTCTGATCGCTCGTAAATAGAGCAATTCTGGACGTGGGGAGGTGTGGCCAGGTGACGCATGGGGGCAGGGCAGCTGTACTGTGACCTCGCCCCATCCCAGGTGCGCTGTGAGCCGAGTGCGGCTCTGGCTGATTGTGTCATTGCTGCTCCATTTATTATTTTGTCATTTCATCTCTGTATGGTGGTATGCTGCTTTGGAATGTGTGGACTGAAAAATGGAATAACCAAATCAGATTGATTCCTTAGTTTCATCAGTTACCAAAAACCTACCAAAAGCCAAGTCAGCATGCTTCTTTAGGTTTGGTTGTATGAACTTGATGTGTGACTGCTGTTCTTTGCACTGAGTATGATTCCATTGCAGTTATGACATACTGTTGGCATGGTTTAGCTCTTGTTTTAAAAATTGCATTCTTGATTGCTATCTTAAGCAACTTTTTAGCATACATATGTTGAAAGAAGAAAATAAATATTGAACTGATACCCCGCAGACCAGATTGAAATTCTGCGTCTTTTAGACTCCCAAAGAAATTGGATAAATCAATTCATTGTAACTATTCTGAACTATGTTTGTAAAGACAGTGGATACACAATGGACCACATACACACTTTCTCATTTGTGGTTACAGATACTTAATAGTGTGAATTGTATTTTTCCATAGATACTACTATACTAGTAACATATAGTAATAAATGCCATTATTTATAAAATCATTCTTTATGGGGAATTATGCTTTCTTATTTTAGGAACAATTTTTTAGTTAATGAATAAAATTTATTCATCTTAATGAAACGAACTCAGCTTGAAATGCTTATTCATACCAGTCTTGCAGGTGAGATTTGCCCAAGTCAGGACTCTAGCAACACATTTAATTTTTGCCTCACAAGGAAGCTAACATTAATCTTCTTGAAGCGTCCTTGGCTCTTGTTGAACGAGTGTGTCAAATGCCTGGTTCAACTCCAAAGAGTTTCTAAAGGCAGGTCCTTTGAAAGACACTCTCCTGTTTCAACTAGTGTCAGAAAGCTGCCCTTAGAAGCATCTCAGGGGAAGATGCAGCGTGTTCTGCAACCCAGCGGGCTGCCCAACAGGGTACAAGGGAAATCCATAAGAGCTGAAATTCACAGAGCTCCCATTCACTAGTTGGATTGAATGCACGCCACATTGTAAAAAGATCAATAAGAAAAGTCACTCAAGATAAGGGAAAGTTTGCAGAGAGGAGAAATGGAATTTTTCCTGCTGGCCAGCTTAATTCACATCATTTTCGGTGGCCTAAAACTTTACTTTGAAACACAAAGGCTTGCAGAGGATGTTGTTTGGGCAGAACAAGCAGCTGATAGAAAAGCTGGAGGCTGACAACTACTCAGTTCAGTATTAAATTAGACATGTGTGAATGCATCTCTGTTCAAAACAGTGCGTTGGGACCCACTAGGTTGGTCTCAAACCAATTTCAGGTGGGTCTCGTAGCACATAGCACAGCCATCATTGAAAATATGGGAAGATGGAAAGAAGAAGCGCTGTGTGGTTATTTTGCTTGTGTCAAGGTTGTAAGTAGGCTTCCCCCCCCCCCCCCGATTCACGTTGCTATTGGAAAACGTTGGGAAATAACCCTAATTATTGCTGCATTCTTAGAAAAGCAGCAGGCTTTGGCATTACAATGATGGCACTTTTGGCCATGAAACCATGGATGGGTCCCAGGCAGGCAGTCATTCTAAAAAGTGGGTCCTGGTTCTAAAAGGTTTGAGAACCACTGGTTTAAATCTTGGTAAGGGGCCCCACCCAAATGAACTGTGGTCTAGTGCAAGGGCAAGTCAATCCTTTCCCCTGCAACATCTTTCCAATGGAAATTGCTCATCTCCAAAGATTTGTCCTATTAGGAAAAATGTGTTTTTTAACTACTTGGAATATTATAGTAATATGAATAAAACTCCTGTGGGCACTACATATTTTGTCTTTCTCTGACTCTTGCATCTTTTTTGAAGTTTCTTTTGCAACTCCAAGATGGAATGAAGAAGTCCCTAAGGTACCTAGCATAGTCTCTCAAACGAACTCAGATGTAAGATACCAGAGGGGAGTGCATTCAAGTGACACAAATCTATTTTCCCAACCACAGTGTACTTTAAGTAATACTGGCAAGATTAGTAAACATGAATGTGCTACAGTATGTTTGTACATGAAATAAGAAAACATTTCTGTTATTGATCTTTTCCCCAGAATGCAGTTTCCAATCTGTTTGTTTGCACAGTGCCTTTTGTTAACAGTGTGAATTGAGGCACCGGGGAATTCATCTAAGAATTGGCTTCAGAGTGAGGTTATCGGTACAATAGCAGAGGTCAGAAAGCTATAGGCATTGACAGAAGTCCTTAACAACTGGACAAAGTTGCTATTTCTTTTGATTTGATTTAAAAAGAGACAAAGGGGGGGGACTAATAGTCAGATCTTATAGTCCACTCATTAAACAGTGGCTCATAAGTGGGAACTTTCTTATATAGACCCAAAGACACAGGACATTGTCCTAAACTGTCAAAACCATTCAGCTAGATCAGGGCAGTCCAACTTTGATTGATAAGAGGGCTGCAGTATGTTGGCCCCACCCCCGAGGGTGCAAATGCAGAAGCAATAGCTGGCAACATGATGATATTGCCACCAATTACTTCTGGGTTTAGAGCTGGGCTTCAGAAGAAGCTGGAATGGGGCGGCAGGGAGATAGAAAAGCTGCTGAAGCAGGAGGAGGGGGTGGACGTAGCAGGGTTCTCAAGGGCTGACAAAAGAAGCCTCACAGGCTGCCCAAATTTAGATCACCATGCTTTAGACCAACAGTTCTCAAACCTTTTAGCACTGGGGCCCACCTTTTAGTACGGTACTTGTGTTGGGACCCACTGGAAGTGATGGAATTAACCTGGAAGTGATGTCATAGTCAGAAGTGATGTCATCAAGCAGGAAGCCCTGTCATTGTAACATAATTACACTCCTGGAGTGCAAACTGGCCTTCTTGGACTGCAGAAATGGCACAACCATGAAACATCCCTATAGAAAGCAAGATTAGGACAAAATATTATGTAAAAACACTGAACTAAGAGCAATTAAAAAAACAACCCTCACTTGAAAATTCAAACTGTTAATAGTCGCAAAAGGAATATAGCAAAAGTAAGGTCTGCAGCTTTCAAGAAGCTTCCAGCGTTTCTACCTGACATCAGGATGCTACTCACCAAGTGAGTCCTGACCCACAGTTTGAGAATTCCTGTTCTAGTTGAATATTATTACTGAAAATGGCTAATGCAAAAGTAATAGTTCTCTCTTCCTCAAGTCTGCTACCTGAGATTACTGTAACGAGAATTGCTTTGAACTAAATCTTCTGCATATAAAAAAAATCACTTCAGTACTGAACTTTGGCCCCTCTAGACTTGCAATCGGTGGCCTTAGGCAAGCACCAAAACAGTATACATTCAAGCAAAGCAGCTGCCATTAACAGTATAGATTTGGTGCTTTTCTCCTGTGTCAGTGCCACACATGAGATCCCAACAGCAGAATAACCCAAAAGGGTTCTCAGTTGACCACAGAAACTAGAAAAGCATGCTCCAAGGGTTTGGTAACACTTGAAGATCGAGGGAGGGCATTAGGAAGGACAGGGCTAAAACTAATAAACTCTCTGACAGCCAGTATCTAATTTGAAGATATTCTACCTTTTTGGAGCTCATCAGTGTTTCCCAAGCTAGTGGGTCATGACTAACCAGCATAGGGAAGCACTGTAGCTGTTCCTTTAAGGAGCAGGGAGGATCATGCTGCTCCTGGGGACAAGAGAGTTTTTTAACTTACCTGCAGGTTTTTTAACTTACCTGTAGTAGCAGTGGCTACTGCAGTCCTGGGGGGTCAGAGGGTCTGGGGAAGCCTGCAGAGTGCTCACCAAACCTCCAAATGTCTAAAAATCACAAAAAAATGGGCACTTCCAGTTTTTGTCACAAAACTGGAAGTGCCCTTTTTTGTAATTTTTAAATAAGCTTGGGGAGCCCTCTGCAGGGCTCCCAGACCCCCAACCCCCCAGGACTTGCTAGCTGTAGGTAAGTGAAAAATATCACCCTTCCTAGCAGCAGCACAATCCTGGGGATCATATCACTGCCTTCCCCCACACCTGCAAAAACATACCTGGTTCCCAACTTCTGAACAGAAGTTTGGGATCCACAGGCCTCCATACTATAGTGGTGAGGATCCATTGTGAATGCTAGCAGTCAAAGGGAAGCTTCATATGAATCCTGGGAAAGTGTCCCAAAAGGAAGTGTTCTATGCACCAGCAACACTATAACAGTTAATGAATTTACAGAGCTGAAATAATAGTGGTGGCCTTGATCTGAACACAGTGTTCTCTCACATGTGGTAAGGAGAATAAAATGGCTGTGGCAAAAAATTGAAAGGCCAATAAAGAAAATGCCTGAAGGAAATCGGCTCAGGTCAGCAAGTCTGTTTTCAAACAGTGCTGGCATGTTGGACTGATGGCTGCTGAGAACACGCTGTAGAATTCCCAAACAATCTTAAGATCAGAGTGACTCTTGTTCCTGATGGTATTTGCGATTGCTACTTTGTCTGATTAGAGACTTCAGTGACTACCATGGAATCTACAGTAGTATCTTGCACTTTGCATGCAGCCTTCCCTGCTCCTGGGAGGATGTGTGGAAGGCTCTTTTCAAGTTTCTATCTTCTGTTTTTTCTTCTTCATATTTTTCATTTCAAGGTAATGCTGATTGTGAGTCAGCTTTTTGTACTCATTTGTAAACCATTTTTTCCACTCCTTAGAAAATGGATTCAGATAGAGGAAGGGGGAAAAGTCTCCTTTACTTTCCTGGGCTAACTTTCTTTCCCCTTTTGAACCAGCTGGCTTTGTTGAAAATACTGGATTCCCTTAAAGCTGTCAAAGCGTAAACAAATTGACTGTGTGCCACTGAGTTTCATTTAAAAGTATGCTTGCAGTGGGCGAAAAGTCAAAGTTTGGAATAAATCAATATCGAAGTGCGCAGAGCTTTTGCAATGACTAAAATTCCTTAGAGCCATATTTTGATCTCTCGTCAGAGCTTGAGCAAACAGGACAGAGGCACACACACAGACATGCACGCACACATTCTTCCTGTAATTGTTGCAGTCACAGTTCCATAACAACTGGCATGGGCAGCTCTGTTGCTGCTCAGCCCTTCGCCTTTTGTAGTCAGTTCACAAAACTGCATTCATATTAAGTCCTCTGAGAAATCTCATCTGGTTTGGGGTTTCTTTAAAACTCCTTATCTGATGAGGAATATTCAGATTTCACGTTGATTGTATCCTGGATTGCATGTAAATCCGCAGTAAATTCTACTACTTAATATTTTGATGATTTCACATGACTGAACATGGACCAGTTTTGCTACTAACCTATTTGATTGGTCCCACTTGATAAGGGACATGGAACACATGAAAGTGGCCCCTCCCACTGCATGAGGACATACAAGACATTTTTAATTACCGGGGGGGGGGGGAATAAACCTATTTTAAGTGTAGTCCTATCAGTGCAAATAGGAGGGACGTTTAGATGACAGTTTCCTTGTGGAAAATGTTCCAAATTCCTCAGAAGGTGGATGCACAGACATCTTTTACCACCTGGGGCCAGTTAGATGCAGAAGAACCATCCAGACTATCCTAGTTGTATCCATGTCAGTTTTACTAAGGTGACCAACTTTTTTACAATGAAAAGGAGGACACAAATAAATTGAAGAAAAAAATATTGTAAATAAAAGAAATGTATTCATTGCAACAATAATACACTATAATATGATAAATGCATAATAAAAACACTTGTAACATTTTATATTGTAATTATGCTTACATGCCAACAGGGTTGTATAAACTTGTAAATAAAATTATACATATTTGGAAATTATTAAATAGATAATGAATTACTAAAACGTGAATTGTGCTTACCTGTGTATGATTGAATATTCACTGAAAGAAATAATTACCGTGAGTCTACTGCGTGCGTATGTGCCGTGTCGTGTTTCGGTAAGAAGTAAACAAAGCCACTTGCACGCGGCGCTCTCTCTCAAGGTCTCCCGTGCGGAGCGCATGCATCTCATAATGGCGTCTTGCTGCACTGTACCGAGTGTAAATCACAGGCTCATATGCCCTCTAATCAGTTCTGGGCCCCTATGAGTCTGATTTTTTCAGCAGTGTGTGACCTTAAGCACAACAAGGCTCACAACCACTGCTACTAGTCTGGGCCCAAAGTTAAGAATACTTCCTCTTAACCTTAAAATTCCCCAGGCTAAACAAGTCCCAACTACAGGGACTTTTTCCAATGAGTAACTTAAAATTTGGTAAGCGTGCCACTTTAGCCACTGAATCTTATCTGGTTCCAAAGACAACCAAAGCTTCTAGTAAATTTAATTGTAATTTATTGATAAACCAGGGTTACACAACTAAGAAAGCATACTAGAACTAACAGAGATACCTTATAAAAAAAGAAAACTAGGCTCCTATCACTGACTCGGCATTGATCAAATATGGAGATTTATAGATTAGTCTTCAAATATTGAAAAGGAGGACATGTAGGAGGACACTTTTCGAGGGAGGTCCGAACTTACAAAAGGAGGACTGTCCTCCCTAAAGGAGGACAGTTGGTCACCTTAGTTTTACCCATGTCACATTCCATTGGCCCAGCTGCTCTCCTGTATGCTTAGATCATCAATGGAGACCCTGTTCCGGATGCCTTTGGTGTTTGAGGTGTGGTGGGCAGGGCCTTTTTAGTGGTGACACCAACTGGAACACTTTCCCTCAGAAGGCCATTTGGTTTTTACTGCAGTTCTTCACGCACCATGCCCAGCCCTGGCTGCTTTGTTATGCTTTGAAGGAATTGTATTTGGATAGTTTTTACTAGTTTGTCCGTTGGTATTTGTCTGCTGCTGGTCACCTCAGTTTTTGAATTTTAATTTCGTTGATCATTTTTTTGTATTTTTATGTTATAATATTATCATTTCTAAGCTGGACTAGGGGTTTCCTGGTTTAAAAAAAAGCAACATTTTTTTAAATAAATAAAAGTAAATAAAATATGAATGACTTGACATTCCATTCCAGAATTAAGACTGATTGTTTTTAACAAGAACTTGAATTTATACAGCTTAAAAGTGCAGGGAATTTATCTTTGTGGAAAGGAGATCAAACAATATCTGCTTTTCATGGAAAAAATATGCAGGCCTCTGAGGTGCATATTCATAAAATGTGACTACAGTAGTATAATGTCTAAATAAAGCTGTTTTAGTCAAATCATCTCCCTGTGATTGAGACAAGGCCTAACCTGGGTTTCTTGCTGTGTATTTTTTTCAGCACAAAGTCCTCCAAATCAGAGAAGTGAGATGTGAATTTGTACAATATCCTTCCCTAAATTTATAAGCTGCATTTACGTAGTGACTTTGATTTAATGAGGACTTTGGTGGTTTAGAAATTATTTTTCATTCACAAATAAAACCAAATTCTGTTTACTCCACCAAGGAAAGGAGATAGTGTCTAGGTTGTGTGTGTGTGTGTGTGTGTGTGTGTGTGTGCGTGTGCTTTAAAAATGTCCAATAAGGATAAAGAAATATGTTTTGACTGTAGTTTGCCATTCTAAAATAAGTTTCATTGTGTTGTAAAAGCACTGTAAAACTAGGCTTTTTGTACTGTTCTCCTGTTTTGCTATAATTTTTTTTGTCAAATGTTTTGACCTTCTGATTTTTAAAATCTGCACAAATAAATAAAATTTGGGGTTTTTTTCTACTGAGACCATTCCTGGAAGTGATGACCTCAAAATTATTTGTATAATGCAGTGTTTCCCAAACCCACCCGTGGGTTTCAGGCCAATTTTTGGTGGGTCATGAAAAGTTTCTGAATCATTAAAACACACACGCGCGCGCGCGCACACACACACACACACACACACACGAGTAATTTCATGCAGGAAAAAAAATGGGTACCATTTTCTTTCTGTTTGGTGAAGCCCTTTAGGTTTTCCTTGAATATGTAGCAGATGCACAAAGACCTTCTATACAAAAATCAGTGGCATAACCACAGGCTGTGGTGCCCAGGGCATGTGCCCTAGTTTGCCAGACATTAGATACACCACTGACAAAAAGATATACATGAACCAAATAGAGCTGTGGGGAAAGGAGCCCACTTCCTTGGGTTATCTGATTCCACATTACTAGGGAGTGGCAACCCAGTGAGAGGGTAGCTGCTGACTGGGTGGCATGACTTCCAACGCACACACACTCAGGTGCACACGCACATACTCCATTTGTACAGGCTTCAAGCCACAGGGTAGTGTCACCCACCTCACTGAGCTCATGTGTGAAGGAAGTCTAACTCTGGCACTGACATCCTGCAACTTGCACAGCTTCTGGTGGGAACAAAAACTAAGGATAATAATGAATGTTCTGTTAGGAGGTTTTGGGGAGGTCACTTTTGATTTGTCCCACTAGCTTCATGAACTCATATCATTATATTTTAGCCTTTTATGACTTCTTGGAACTCTTTTAAAGATCTGCATTTTAGGTAGGTGATGATGTCTTATCGTGATTTTTGTTCTGTTTTATCTAAGTGCAAAAGCTCCAGTGTTGTTAGACTGAAGGCTTTCAACTGACAAAGACATTTTCCTCTTTGAACACTTTGCAGAGAAGGAAGTCATTTCTAAACTCTTTAATTACTTAAGTTTTGCTTGGAAAAGAAGGCTTATTACTAGCAAGAAGCCATTTCTTTTTTTTCTTTTTTTTTAAGGAAAGTCTTACACTTCAGATTTTAATTAGAAACATTTGCTTTCAGGGTATTATTCTCCATTTATAATATCATCTCTGGCCTCCTGGCAATTGGTACAAAGATTTCAGGTAGACCAGTGGTCCTTAATCTTTATGTCCCCATACCCCTTCACCAAATATGTCCCTTTACCCACTTCAGCAGATTGTCAAAATCCACATCACCAGTCCTATTAGGTACAACTATTTCAAAAAAATGTCAATATCTTGGTTTTACTTTACATGTGTATAGCTAGTAACAGAGCACAATTTTTTTGGTTCCCATAATCCCAAGGGATATTAACACCCCCTCAATTAAGAGTCCCTGAGTTAGGCAATATATATTTCACAAGGGCAGGCAGAATAGTCCCTAGATCAGTGATGTCACTAGGTTTGGTGTCACCTGTTGGGAGAAACCACTAACAATGCAATTCTAACCCTGCACTGGTAGAGCCAGGCTGCATGGACTGCTCTGTATCCAGTCACCTCAGGATAATATGTCCCCTTATCCCAATTAAGCCCTAGCCACCCCTATGGGGCTACTTGGATCTGCACCAGCAATTTTGCTGGTGCAAATTCGAGCAACCCACATAGGGCTGATTGGGCCAGGGATGGGGGTTGGGATCCGGCCTAAATCTTGGCTCCCCTCCCCTCCCCGGGCAGGTCTGCCCATAGTACATTGTACTAAATGTTACTCGTAAACTGTAATTCCTGTTCATCACTAAATGAACATCACTAATGGCAATAGTAGTGACAAACTAGCACAATTAAAATTACACCTTTTAAATCACAATAGCATAGATGTATTCAGGATCAAGCTGCACATAAGGGATGCATGCCACCTTTCACTTTATTCTGACTTGTGAAATAAATGATTCCCTTACCACATTTATTTCACATTTGTTGTTGTTCAGTCACTAAGTCGTGTTTGCCTCTTCACGATCCCATGGACCACAGCATGCCTGGACTTTCTGTCTTCCACTAGCTTCTGGAGTTCGCCCAACTTCATGTTCATTGCTTCGGTGATACTACCTAACCATCTCATCCTCTGACGCCCCTTCTCCTTTTGCCTTCAGTCTTTCCCAGCATGAGGGTCTTTTTCTAAAGATCCTCTCTTCTCATGAGGTGGCCAAAGTATTTGAGCTTCAGCTTCAGCATTTGTCCTTCCAGGGAGCAATCAGGCTTGACTTCCTGGAGGATTGACCGACTGGATCTCCTTGCAGTCCAGGGGAGTCTCAAGAGTCTTCTCCAACACCATAATTCAAAAGCATCTATTCTTTGGCGCTCTGCCTTTCTTATGGTCCAGCTCTCACAGCCATACATTGCTACTGGGAAAACCATAGCTTTGACTATGCGAACCTTTGTTGGCAGGGTGATGTCTTGGCTTTTTATTAAGTTGTCTAGGTTCTATTACCTAATGGATTGCTTTGAGACAACAATAGGTCCTGCATATTCAGTCATGCAAATTAATTGCTAAAAATTTTTATAACCTATTCTGTACATTTAATCATTTTTAAAAAAACATTGATTTTCTAACACAGTGTTTTTAACCATTTAAGATCAACACTACCACTGTTGTGCTTTTGCACCACCAGTAACAACTGTAGTCATTTTTGTGTCACTCCTCCCTGGTCTATATATCATCAAACACGTGATATTCTTATACATAAGGGTGTGTATGTAGGTAACAAGTAAGATTACTTGTCAGATTAACTAGGCGCAGAGCTGCTTCCCCCACTTCCATGTTGACTGATTACTGAGCCAATCCAAATTCAAAAATTGACAACTCCCTCCCACCCATCTACCTGCCCTGGTCTCCTACCCTCACCCATCCCAAACCCTGCCGTCCCACCCACTTACCATGCTGGCAGTGCAGCTGAGGGAGAGGGAAAGGATGTTCACCTTCCCATCTCTTCTTTGGTGGTGCCTCCATGCCACCACTTATGCTAGAGATATGCACAGGCAGGCCAGTTTTAACTTCTGTCATTGGAATTAAACTTCTGTCATTGGGAAGCTATCAAAACAATTAGTTCCTCTGGGCAAAGGCAAGAGAATTGGGGCTGCTCGAGACAAATAGGGACAGTTGCTGCAGAAAACAATCCAAGAGCATAAAAGAGCCTTGTTGGATCAGACCAGTCAGGTCTAACGTCTTCTACCCAGCACTGGCCAACCAAACAACTGTGGGAAGGCAAAAAGCAGAACATGAAGGTAATAGGCTTCATCTGCTGTGTTTGTTCCTAGCGCTTAATGCCGCTCCTGATGAACATGGAACTTCTGCTTTAACTATCATTGCAGCTAGTAAACCCGTTGTCCAAGGCGGAATGTATGTCACCTTCCATATTGCAATTTTTGTTTGTAATGTTTAAATGCTTAGCAAATTCTCCATTTTTATTATGGCAGTCTCAAGAATGCTGTGCCACACCATTTGTTTAAACACATAAATAAGCTCTTCATGCGAGAGCAAAAGTGAATATGCATCCTGAGTCAGAAGTCGATGTGGATCTATATTAAATGATTGCATGCTCTCTTGCCCATTTCTAGTGCCATTTCCAGGGCGGGGGTGGGGAGGATGACGACACTCATACCGGACACGATGAGTATATTTTGCAGGCAATACCTAATTTATCATTCCTGCTCCTTTGAGCAGAACAGCAGCAAATCTTAACTTACTGTGCTTTTGGTACTAATTTCTTATACCGCGCTTCCATCTGGATCTCTGTAATTCATATTAAATGCTTCATCATTTACACAATTTTATGTTGCACATGTGATATAGGGTAATCTATTATCTTGTTGTGAGGCAGGTAATCTAACACTTGTTTCACATCAGTCATGGCTTTAACAAACCTTGTATATAATTAGTAGATAAATTTCTTCTGGCTGATGAGATGCCGAGTATTATTTATGGGCATGCCATGTTCAGATAAAGACATTTGACCCATGCAGAGGCAAAGAGAGCATCCCAAACCTAGTATGTTCTTTGCTAAAATTCTTTTTCTTTTTTCTTTTTACAAGGTTGCACATTATAAAAGTCCAAGCTAGTTCTTATGGGGATCAAGAGTTAGGGCATAATCCAAGGCGCCTGCTGGACCCATGCATGTGGCCTGCATTGACCCAGTACTGTTGTGAAAGTGCCGTAAGGCACTTTTGTTCTAGCGCAAGGCGCACTGTGTTGATGCAAGCAGCTGCGTTGACACAATTGCACTGGAGCGAGCTGCTGGCAAGCTGCTCCTGCACTGGCTGAGTTTGTCCAGCGCAAGGGCTTTCTTGGCTGGGGGAGGGAGTTCCGGTGGGCAGGGCACCCTGAGGAGGGGGTGGAGGCTGGATTCGGTCCATGTGGATTGCTTGGACTTACGCCTGCTAAACAGCAGGTGCAGATCCAAGAAGGCCCATTGGGGCGGCTGGCGTCTACCCTGGGGTAAGGGGACAAAGGTGCCCCATGGAGGCTCTAACCTGTGTTGGATATGGTGCAGGCCTGTTCCAGCACAGGTTAGGATTGGATTGCATGGTACGTATGTGTTTGATTCATAGCTCGACACACTGAGTACTCAGATCAATAACATTTTTATAAATATGCTGTTTGTACAGAAGCTCTCCTCCTTATGAAGGTACTTATGAATGTATTTAAGATACGGACACGAGACGGTTGGGTTTTCCATTGCTGATAGCATTGTGAGGAATGACTGATTGGGGTAAATACTGTGCTCAGGGAATCATATAAGTGGACTGTGAATTGAGGCAATGGAATGGAGTAACAAAACATTTTTTTTCATATTTCACAATTTGCTTGCCACATGTTCTCTACCAACAGTACTAATTATTGTTACAAATAATATATAGGCATTAATGCTAATTAGTATTGATAATCAATGGTTTGTATTGATACAAATAATGTGACTAATATTGTTACAAATTGGTACTAATACTAAAAGTAGCAATAATACTAATGTTAGACTTCTTAACAAAACATCTTAAGGACAGACTCCTGGAACTTAACCTATTCGTGGGCTACTGGTACCGGGTGCAAGGGAGTGGCAACAGGATGCAAGCATTTTGTTGTCTCATGCCTCCCTGGGGCACCTGGTGGGCCACTGTGAGATACAGGAAGCTGGACTAGATGGGCCTTTGGCCTGATCCAGCAGGCCTCTTCTTATGTTCTTATGTTTTTATGAGGGGTCTTCACTTATTCATTCTATATCCACAAGCATGTTTTTCTGTCCACGTTCTTTCTAAAACACTTCAGGAACATACTCCCAACACAGATAGGAAAGTGTTGGACAGAGCTTGAAAGCTAATGAGCTTGAAGCATTTTTTTTTCTCAACATGGTAGAGGGGCATCTTCAGTTGGGACTGGAATCATGGTGAGAGCAAAATCCTAAAATCCCTAATCTTTGGTTCTACTTTTAAAACCAACTATTAAAACCAACCCATCCACCTTTCCATTGTGCATTTGACATCAATTCTAGTTTGACCCTTAACCTTCCTTAAAATTTTGCCTCCCTTAACCAGTCAGATCCTTCATCTATCCAGCTGATGCTGTCTATATCGATCAGCATCTTCTTGGGATTTCATGCAGGGGTCTCTCTCAGACCTAGCTGAAGATGCCTAGGAGTTGAATCTACCTGCAAAGCTTGTGCTCTACCACATTTACCCTACTCCACTGAAATCTGAAATGACTCCCTTCCCCGCTATAAGGAGCCAGTGTTGTTGACCCTCTAACATTCTCTGAATGCACATAGGCTTGGACCAACTTAGAAAGTTATCTGGCAGGAAGCGTGGCATGATAATAGTTTGGTGCATCAACTTATAGCCAATAGTGGCTCTTTGCAGCATAGTGTGCTAACCTACCCTGCAGCATCAACAAAATGTTACCGGTTGGCTCATCGTACCACGAAGCTTGCCAAGTGACTGGAGGGGGGGGAAAAAGCCTGGCCTGTTTCTGTGTCTTGAATGTCAACTTGATCCTTAGGAATCAATTAGTAAAACTTTTTGTAGCCCAACATTAAGCATTGTCATCTGAAAACCAAGCAGCTGCTCAAAACACCAGGAACCCATTACAGACTATATGCCGTAAATGAATCTATATATATAAAAAAGAGCGTGTGTGTATGTATGTATGTATGTATGTATGTATGTATGTATGTATGTTCCACATAGGCTCCGCAACGCCTGGACCGATTCGTGCCAAACTCGGCACGCGGGTGCCTTGCCCCCCTGAGACCGTCGCTGCGTGGTTTTGGAATGGATCGCGCCCCCACGGGCGCAGGTACAAGCGAATTTGTGGTTCTCTATGGGTGGCTATGGGCTGAGCCGCAGCATTCCGAGGCTCTGATGATGTCATGATGAGATGCAAAGTACATGCAAATGACATGCGGAATTTTCAGGCAGCAACTGAACTCTTTACAGTTGGAAGACAAACAGCAGCAAACAGCTTTCCCACAGGCAAACCGATACAGGGCCAGGGAAATGTGTTCTGTGGACATGTGGGCGGTCCCTGCTTGGCAGTGGACAGTTGGCACAAGGTGCTGTGGCTGTTGCTCTCTCTCTGAAAGGTTACTTTCACTGTGTAACGTAAGGCAATTGGGCAGGTGCAACCAAAGGCTACAAAGATGAAACAACAGCGTACACAGGGAACACCTGAAGGGAAAAAAAACACGACTTGCAGCGCTATGTCACAGAGCTGCTACATCTAGAGCAACAGAAACAGTACAGCAGCGTGACAAAAGACTACACGATAAGAGAGACAGAGCTGCTACATCTAGAGCAACAGAAACAGTACAGCAGCAGGGATGGGACATATAAACACCCGGGCACACATGTGAGTGGGGGGGGGTCAGGGAAGGGACATATAAACACCCAGGCACACATGTGAGTGGGGGGGTCAGGGATGGGACATACAAACACCCGGGCACACATGTGAGTGTGGGGGCAGGGATGGGACATATAAACACCCGGGCACACATGTGAGTGGGGGGGTCAGGGATGGGACATGTAAACACCCGGGCACACATGAGAGTGGGGGGGTCAGGGATGGGACATATAAACACCCGGGCACACATGAGAGTGGGGGGAGGGGTCAGGGATGGGACATATAAACACCCGGGCACACATGTGAGTGGGGGGAGGGGTCAGGGATGGGACATATAAACACCCGGGCACACATGAAAGTGGGGGGGGCAGGGATGGGACATATAAACACCCGGGCACACATGAGAGTGGGGGGGGGCAGGGATGGGACATATAAACACCCGGGCACACATGAGAGTGGGGGGCAGGGATGGGACATATAAACGGGCCATCTGTATGCCTGGTGAGTGGGGGGGGGGGTCAGTGATGGTACATATAAACACCCGAGCGAAGCCGGGTACATAACAGTTAGTATTCTATAAAGGTGGACATGCAGTCTTTAAAAAAGTTAAGCTAGCTCTTATCATTAAATAAATTTGAACATTCACACGGCTGACTATGACAACTGACCTGACTCTAAAGTATTTAATGCATTGTCTCAGAAAAGATTTGCTTTCGTATTTTTTGGGGGAAAAAAATCTAAAGCTGAAAGGTTATAAAAAGTGCAGTGTTTTTTGGTTAAAAAAACCCTAATTTCCATGGTTTTCCGTAAAAAGGATTAAATATGCAAATATTACAGTTATGTTTTATTTTGGACTGCAGCATATTTGACAAGGGGTGGTACTTGAAAGGGGGAAAAGAATGAAGAAAGCGGTTTCCTGTGGGCAAAACTTCACGTTGCAGTTCTCCAAAAAATTTTAAAGACCAGATTTCAAATCCACAGTGAAACAAAGAGCATTAAAGGAAGCCTCTGCAGTTGCACTTGAAGTCGATAGCAGAGTGGGCTGACTTGGACCTGACTGTTTCAGCAGGCAGAGGGAAATGGGGAGAGATGTTTTACTAAAGAAAGCCCTTAGTTCTTGCATCTCCTACAACCCCCTGCAGCTCTTCAAGCTCTAGAGAGCACCTTGGCAGGGATTCTATCTCTTCTCACAAACAAAACTTGCCCAGAAGGGAGCTTGCCATCTGACTGCTTAAGGCAGGTTTGCCGCTCACTCTGTGGATACTAGTGCTGGGCTAAGGTCAAAATCAGATGTGCATTTTGAAGTGCTTGAATTGTTATTGCTTGGGAATCTTCTTGAATCAATGCACATTATCAGCTTTTCTCAAGTTGTGCATCTCCCGTTTATGTCACTACTCCTTCCTCTGGCCTAGTGCTGGGGAAGAAAATCCCCTACTTGCTGTTCCATGCCCTACCTTGTAACTAGACTCCAGGGTAGCCCCCTAATTTCTTGTAGGGATGAGTCTTGCAAGGTTTGCGGTTTTAAATCGTGGGCAACACATGGTGGAATGGTCTGCTCCAGTATGTTCACATGTGGTTTGGAAAGGGAGGGGTAAATAAATGAGACATTTTTTACACACACACACACACACACACACACACACACACACACACACACATTCAGTATCATCTTTTAATGCTATAGCTTGAGAGGGGGTGCATCCCTACTCCTGCTCATCTTTCAATCTCAACTTTTTTTGAAGTTTTGGTCACTTGAAAATCTTCGGCTTCTTCATTTCTAACAGTTTCAGGGCTAACTTTCAGCCCAATCCTATTCGGGCCTTACTGAACAAGTGGTCCGGCAGTTTAAGGCTGAGAATGGCTGGGCTCACGTCCCAGTGACTGGACACCTGCCGGCAATGTTAAGTCAATTCAAGGGGTGGGAGAGAGTAGAATTAGGTGGGGGGGAGGAGGAATGGGGTGGAGATGGGGGGAAGGAGGGTGGATCAAGTATTGGGAAGGGGGTAGTATTGGCAGCAGTGGTGCCGCTGATATTCTATCCCCCTTCCTGGCCCCCATCTCCCAACCTGGGTCTATGCACACCTGCACCAGTAATATACCTGGTGTAGCTCTGAGTAGACACAACAGGCCATCATAGGCTTACCCCAGAGCAAGGGAATGAATGTTCCCTTACCCAGTGGTGTCATCTAAATGATTTAAGAACAGGTACTCACTTTTGATTGGCACGTGTTGGGACACGCCCACCGGAAGTGACATCATAAGCCAGAAGTGAGGTTGTGGCAGGAAGTGACATGAAAAAAGCCCTTTTTGAGGCCTCAGATGATTTTAAACTGACCCAACAGTTGCAACAGTATTCCACAGCACCCCCAGAATATGTTAAGGAGGCCTGGCATCATGTTAAAACCCCAGAGCAACTCATTTATCAGTGGCAAGGAAAGGAAAGGCTCCGCTCGCTGCCTGCCTGCCTGCCTGGCTCTGAGAACATGCAGGCAACTCAGACATGCAGGAAATTCAAACGTTGCAGAGGGCGGAGTCGACGAGTGGGTGGGCGAATGGGCAGGGCCAGCTGTAATCCTAGAAACCGGTACTCGCGTACCCCCGCGTACCCCCTGCATGACATCACTGCCCTTACCCCGAGGAAACCTCCAGGGCCTGAAATTCACCTGCTGGATGCAGCACATGGATGCAGTGCGTGCCCTGCACTGGGCAGCTGCATCGCTGCACAGGAGTTGATTTGGATTGCATTCTTTGGACTTTTTACAGATGAAAGATGGCCATTCAGAAGAGCAAAAGATTTTTGTTTAGCCATTTAGGGGTGGTCCCTAATATCATTGTGTAATAATCAGCCAATCATCCTGGCTTTTCAATGGCCATTGCAAACTTTAGTGCATTTGAATGACCACTCAGAAGATAACAAGTCTGATATCTCCCTGTAAATATTCTCTTCAGCAACGTTTGTATATCCCAATATTCCAGACCCAAATGAAAATAAATAGGCAGGGCTGAGAGAACTCTGCTAATAGAAGAATGGAACTAGAGCAGTGGTTCTCCAACTTTTTGCACTGGGACCCACTGTTTAAAAACCGGGACCGACCAGAGGCAGATCTAAGGGATGGCAAAGCTCTAAGTGTTGCAAGAAGCCTTACCCTGTCATGTAAATCCCTCCTCTCCCTTGCTGCTGTAGCCAGTAAGCAACGCCAAGATGTTGCTGTTCCCTGTGAGGATTGGCTAAAACGGTGCAGGAGAGGAGTGATTTCCACTGCAAGGTAAGTGCTACTTGCAAAACTTAGAGCTTTGCCCTCCCTTAGATCTGTCTCTGGGACCGACCTCACTTTATGAAACTAAAAAAAAGTTCCATTTTACTAGCCATTCAAGCTTCTGCTTTAATTCTTTTTAACTATGGGGGGAGAACTGCCTTCTGGAGCATTTGTGGAGCTCCACTGGTGGGTCCTGACCCACAGTCTGGGAAGCACTGAACTATATGACGCTGCAGCTGCTGAACCAAGAAAGCGAAGGGAAGGGAAGTTACAAATCCCTCTGCCAACCTTAGGGGGACTTTGACATGTGTTTGTGGTGTGGGGAGGGAGCTCAAGGAAGCGGATGGCTGCAGCTGTGGTGCAGGATTTGTTTGTGTATTAACAAAAAATTAGCATGTGTGTGCTTATTACAAAAGAAAAAAACAAAACCCATCATAAGAAAGGACGGCACTGACCAGCAGTCAGCTTGTTGCCCATGTGTTAACCCTGATAAATGCTCCACCTTCCCTGACCTTGTAAGTATCTAAATCTCCACAGCTAATGGGCTGCCTTAAAAAAAGCACATTTTCTGCTACCTGTAAAGCAGCTGCTGTTTTCCAAGCTCCTCCAAATTCAGTTTCTTATCCTACTCCAATCCCCATCCATTCTTCATGGACTTGGGGGATGTAGGATTTGAAGAGGCGATGGGCGGCTGTGCTTCTAAATACTTAGTACGTTTCTTCAGAGCACAGTGCTTATCTATTCGTTCAATAATCCTTACAGGAACCTTCTCTTGCCTGTTGCTCTCTGTGCTATTCAGCTTTTCAAGAAAGTCTTTGTCAGTTTCACACACCCCAGCAGCCAAGTACCTTCTGACTGGATGCAAGGGGAAAGGGAGAGCCATGTCCGTCTCACCAGGTCCTACCAGCATCTCTTTTTTAATTAAAATGGTATCCTGCTATTGTTACAGCCCTGGTGTGCACACCCATGGCCTCACAAGACCTTCCTCTCCTTAAAGCAGCTGGCCCACAATCAAAGCAAACCTTTTCATTTCGGCCATTTCTTCCTAGTTAATTCCTACACCTAAGGGACGTGATGGCACAGCGAGTTAATCCGCTGTTGCTGGGCTTTCAACCGCAAGGTTGGGAGTTCGAGACTGCGTGACGGAGTGAGCTCCCGTTGCTTGTCCCAGCTCCTGCCAACCTAGCAGTTCGAAAGCACCTAAAAAATGCAAGTAGATAAATAGGGACCGCTTCGGTGGGAAGGTAATGGTGTTCCGTGCGCTACGGCGTAGAGTCATGCTGGCCACATGATCGGACAAAAACGCCGGCTCTACAGGCTTTGAAACGGAGATGAGCACTACCCCCTACAGTCGGTCACGAATAGACCATTCGGTCGTGGGGAAACCTTTACCTTTAATTCCTACACCTAGGCAGTCTTCCTTGTGTAATTTTCCCTGTGTAATTGGAAAATGTGTTCGGAGAGGCACAATGAGATGGCAGGCAGTCAAATTATGACTGTTTGTAATGATAAAATAACAGGCTTTGCGGCTCTTTTTTTCACATTTGTACACGTGAAATTTTGCTGCTCAGGGTGGTGGACATCGTTATTCCCCCGCTTTTCAATCAATCAATCACACTAGTTCACAAAGTTCACAAAGCGGTTTACAGGCAAATAATAACATTAAAGTTAAATGGCTCCCTGTCCCAAAAGAGCTCACAATCTAAAAGAATGGAGAACACCACCAGCAACAGCCACGAGAAAGACACTGTGCTGGGGTGAAGAGGGACAATTGCTCTCCCCCTGCTAAATATAAGAGGACACCACTTGAAAAAGTGCCTCTTGCCCAGTTAGCAGGGGTTGTCATCACAACAACCCTGTGAGGCAGAGAGATCGAATGGCTAGCACAAGATCACACTGGAAGCTTTGTGGCTGAGTGGGGATTTGAATTTGGATCTTCCAGCTCTAGGTCCAGCTCCTGAACCATCCTCTTGCCAGTCCCCTGGTGCTGTCTAAACTGCAACCTGTGCACATTTACCTGGGAGCAAGCCCTATTGAACGCAGTGGGACTTCTGAGTGCATGTGCACAAGACTGCTCTGTAATACCCTCTCCACTTTCACTCCTAGTAGTGGTGTTGTGTAGCAGAGTAATAAATGGCAGCCTAGTACACATATTTTCCAGGGGGAGGGTTCATGATGTGATTGTATTGCTTGTATTTCCTGATCAATTTGGCTCTGGAGAAGGGTAATGTGAGGAGAGAGGGTAAGAACTTCTACTCCACCCCCTCCCCAAATGTGTACAGGCCACCCTCCCTTTTCAGTTCTCATCCAATTTGGCTGCAAAAAAACCACTATATCTTACCCCTCCTGGGCAGCCACAAAACTGCTAGAAGATTGGACTGCCCTTATCCCTTCTGTTTGAACCAGAGTTGTTTTGATATAACTTGTCATAATTTGCATTGATCACTTGTTCTTCTTTTCTCATCCATAACTGTTTCTATAAATACATCTACTTGTAATAGCCGAAAAATAAAACATTCAGCAAGAAGACAGGCAATATTTATGGGAGACCTTATTTTGGGGGGAGGTGAGATCTGCTTTGTACAAACACAGTCTGCAAAACTATTTCTGGAAGAACATACATTCCAAGCAGCTTCCCTTTTTAAAAACTCAGATTCAGCACAGAGCTGTAATTTATCTTGCGAGGTCCACCTCAGATGGCCAACATTGCACCTGGAATTATGGAAGACCAGTAGATCCATGAGTTTGATATTGCTTCTATGAAACCATTGAGATAGGAACTTGGGATGATGTCTATATGCTACAAATTACTTAAGTAATGCACCTCGAGAATGTGCGATAGCACTTGTCACAAATGTCAGTCTATTGCTAGTGGAGGTTATTTTTAGCCATGTCTGCTATGTAAACTGTCAATTAAGCATGCCTATCATTCCATCAGAGTTGGAAATACAGAGGAGTATATCAGTGCAATAGTGGCTCCGATCAATAGAAGATCAGACAACAGATCAATACTCTCCCTCCTTAAGGATGAATCAGCTAACAGCAGATGAAAGAAATCCTTTCACTCGGAGAACAGCTATGCACCGAGAATGACAATAGCGATAACCAATGTTGATGCCATTAGTCAAGTGAGCAACTGAAAGAAGGAGAAGATATATCCTTCTCTATAAACTCAGTGATGATGAAGATGGTCTCCTTCTAAATGGCCTGCTTACTTCTCTTTCCCCAATTGAAAACAAAACCAAAAAATGAAATCCTAAACTATTAATGACAGTGCCAGGTTGTTGGAAACCTTGGAGCAAAGTCCTGCAGTGGGCCTCTACAACACGGTTGCCCCCTGCACACATACCCTCAACATACCAGCAGTGGGTGGCAGCAGTTTCTCCTCCCTGTTTCCCTAATGCTCCCATTGCAGTGGCAAATTGGGGCAATGATCTATGGAGGCACCTCCATTTGTCGATGGAGTGCCAGGCACAACGGTGGCATGAGTCTGTCAGCTGACTTACGTTATCCTTGCCATCAATGCTTGAGGTTCAGATTTTGACCTGGATAGGTGCACCTTCTGATGGTCATGGGCCTTCAGCCAGTTACTAACTTGGCTGACATGTTATATCTCATCTGCCCATTGCACAAATGGAGAGAAAACAAGCCCTGAAGAATGAACCAAACACAGCTGAAAGAAACTACCTCAATTCGTTTTTGAAACTGTATATGTGTAAGACCAGATCAGAGGATGAATGTCTTTCATCATGATTCACAAATAATTGCTCCAACCAATAGATGGTGCTGTTTTATGCCCGTAGTGCTTAGCTAAGATTCTGTATTTTGTCTTGTTATGTAGGTCCTGAACAGTTCTGATCTATACTGGAGTCCAGTGCTGCTTCAGAGCGCAGTCCTAACCTGGAGTTAGGCTGGCACAATTAGGCCAGCAAAGTTTGGCCGGCACAAGGGCTACTGTAAAGTAGGTTTGGACCACTCTGAGTCAGAGAGGCCAGCACACAGACGTGCGCCATCCTCCCTGACTCTGAGAGTGGTCCAAATTAGCTTTACGGTGGCCCTTCTGCTGGCCAAACTTTGCTGGCTTCACTTGGGATGGCCTAACTCCAGGTTAGGATTGTACCCTCAGTAACGTACAAGTCATGGGGAGCCCATTCCTGAACTGCCCAGTATCACAGCTCCCAGCAGCACCAAAATGACGACCACTGGATCCTGTGGGTGTTAACGGTGAAACCATCTTTCACTTCTACCACAGTTGCGGCCACATTATCGTGTCCATTGGAGCTGGCCTGGGTGCTCCAAGGACTTTTAGGTTGAAGGAAAGATTTCACAGAGAGCAAAGCACATCCCGTTCACAATCTAGGATGATTTGGTCAATATTTTGCTTGTAAATTAAGCCAAATCTAGCCTGACTCTCCTATGACAGTTCTAACAGTGCCTGAGTCAAGTGTGTCAGAAGCAGCTGCTTGGATCATTTCAGCCTGGTTACCCTTGAGAATGTCAACAGCATGCTTGGAGCTGTCAAGGCCACCACATGTTATTTAGATCTCTACCTGTCTTGACTGGTTAAGGACAACTAAGTGGCGCTCAGAGGCCTATTGGCTAAAATAGTAAACATCTCACTTTGGGAAGGGAGGGTGCCCTCCCTGTTAAAGCAGACCGTCACCCTCCCACTCCTGAAGACAAAGATGATTTAGTGAGCTGTAGATCTGTCTCAGAGCTTCTTTTTCTGGGCAAGAAAGTGACTCTGTGGTGACAAAACAATTGTGTGTACACCCGGAAGACACAGCCTTTCTCAATCCATTTTAAATCAGCCATCCAATCACATTATGAGAACAAAGGTAGCCTTAGTGGCCCTTGTGGATTATCTATGGCTGGAGCAGCCAGGGGGAAATCTTATCCCATGAGGCTTTTGGACCTGTAACAGTGGGCAGGGTTAGAGACATCCTCTCTGTACTTCTTAGGAATAAGGAGCAAAATTATTTAAAACTTCTAGCATTAGCTTTAACAACACAGCTGGCTCTCTAACACTCTGTTTTAAATTTCACAAATTAATTTCTTTTTTTTAAGTTTCCCAAATTAGCCAAATCTTGCCTAAAGCTTCTAGACTGTAGACTCCCGTGGACCTTTAGATTCACCCATGCAAATAAGACACTCTCTTTAAAAGGATTTATTTAGAATAATAGAATTGCATAAGGAGAACAAGGGCTCTCAAAAATAATATATATATATGGGACAACACACAACAGTGAACATTAGAAAAAAGACTCTAACTTATCTATTTAATTACTTACAGGAATTTCCCAGACTACTTTGTAGGCTAAATCGATGCAGAGTTTAAGAAATTCATCCTCGTCTAGGCTTACTGTCCTACAGTGCAAAGCCATACCAGGAGGTTGGCATACCAGGAGACAAATGGCAGGAAGGAGAGAGAGAGAGAGTGAGTGCCACAAAACACTCCCCTTGTATACTTGTATACACCCTTACAAAAAAAGGGGGGCGGATTGTAGCACTTCATGCCTGTGCTCTCTGGCATGTACACGACCCTCAGGTGAACTGATTAAAAAAAAACTTGATTGCTATCTGGGACCTCCAAAAAATGGTACTTCAATCTCATGACTCTTCTAAATGTTTCACAGCTGGATTCAGCCACATCCCTTATCTTACTATCCTGGCAGTTTAGGATAAACAAGAAGGAAACAGAACTGCTTCTAGCATTTAAACCTTTACTCATTTAGTTTACTCTTTCCCAATGTCATAAATTCCCTTTTCTGTCTACAGGACCTATCGGTGTCCTTTCATAAAGTGGATGACATAATTGACCTGATGATCGAGCAGTTTGGAGAGGTGATTGTTGTTTGCAACTTATTGTTATTGTCTGTTTTTAAAGCTGCCTCAAGCTTTGGAAGGCTGTGGTCTGTTTTAAATAAATGCTGTAGCTATATCTATAGTCGCAGCTGAAAGCTAGGTTAATTGTTGGCTCCTTACTGTGACTGAATTGATTTCATGAGCCTATGCTATTTTGTTCTGATTTTAATTGTTTGTAAGGCACCTTGAACAGTTGGCAAGGCAGGGGGGAATGCTAAAAATAGATGAATAAATAAATGTTTGTACAGGCATGCCCCAGCATCCACTGACTCAGAATCCACGGTTTCAGTTTTCCACAGATACCATGGATACTGGGATGCCTATTAAAATATAAAAGGTAAAGGTTTCCCCATGAACGAATGGTCTAATCGTGACCGACTGTAGGGGGCGGTGCTCATCTCCGTTTCGAAGCCTGTAGAGCTGTAGGACAAGCTTCCATGGTCATGTGGCCAGCAAGACTCTACACCATAGCACACGGAACGCCGTTACCTTCCCACTGAAGTGGTCCCTATTTATCTACTTGCATTTAGGTGCTTTCGAACTGCTAGGTTGGCAGGAGCCGGGACAAGCAACGGGAGCTCACTCCATCGCGCAGTCTTGAACTCCCAACCTTCCGGTCGGAAAGCCCAGCAGCAGCGGTTTAACCTGCTCCGCCACCACATATTGAAATATAGTGGAACATTAAACAAATCTCTGTCTTTACCTTGTTGCAGCAAAACCACTGGTCTTTAAAAAGGCATCCCCAGAATCCACGGTTTCAGGTATCCACAGTGTGGTCTGGAACGGAACCCCAGCAGATACCGGGGCATGTTTACAATTGCATTTGGCTTATTTGACATTGAACAAGAATATGAGGTGTCTAACAGCCAATCCAAATAGGGTCTTACCCTGCCAGAACTAGTGTATGACCCTTTACAACTTCACAAAGTGCAACATTCCATTCTGAGCAGCCTGGTTACTGCTGCAAGCAACAAGGAATCACGCCCATGTGCCAATTTGCTGCTTTGCGGCAGTGGTTAGGCTGTGTTGGCATGTTGCACTTTGCCACAGTTGTAAAGGGCTTCATGCTACCAGAATACTAGTCTACATTTCCTCGCACCTGTAAGTCTCCATGGGGGGGGGAGGAGAGGAGGAACAAATGGGAAGGGGAAGATGGGTGGAGATTGGGGTGAGGAGGAGGAGGGTGGATCAAGGCTGGGAAGGGGGCAGTATGGAACAGCAGCAGCACTGCTAATATCCCATCCCTCAGGGATGGGAACTTGAGTAATGTGACCTGAGTTCAAATTGTGAAAACAACCATTTTTCAATGACTCGTGTACACTTGAGTCATGTGTGTCAATGACTCAGGAGTGATTCTTGACTCAGGTCCACTGGTCGAAAATGAGTAATGACTAGAAAATACTCTAGTCAAGAAGATTCAAAGTATTTTCCCTGCGAGTCTCTTTGTGTCTGGGTGTTCTTGCTTCCTTTTTTTGCCATGTCCACATTGTGCAAAATACCTTGTGGGGCTATTTGGAAGTTGGTGTTTAAACCGGCACAAGCAGCTGGGTAGGTTAGTTCCAGCCAGGAGGCAGGGGCTGGGGCCTGGGAGGTTTACGTGTTTTGTTTTGGCTAGTTGCACCATGCATGGTGGGGGGAGGAACCAGAAGAATACAGGGGCAGCCAAAACATAGTGGTGGGAGAAGGCTCTCTTGTCCATCTTGGAAAGAATGGACAATCAATTGGATGAAGGATGAGTGGCCTGAATTTTTTTTTTTACCTTGTTGAGAGAGGGGACAAGGAGGAGGCCAAGGGTTGGGGGATGGATTCTTGCCAGAGAGACATACCCAGGGAGGGGGAAAAGGAGACAGGCAAGCTAGGGGGAGTCGGGGCCCTGTACGCCATCACCTGCAACACAGAGTCCTCCTGATCCTCCTCTTCCATACTTACCTCAGAGGACGCCTCACTGAATGATCAGCCACAAATGGGGCTACTTCTTCTGCTTGCTGCTTCTGCCCCGCCCTCACACTGTTCATTCCTTCTTTTGCTGCCTTGCTGAGCTCGGACACCTCCCAGTTCATTGTGGCCTGTGGAATGCCTGGCACTCCTGAGGGCAGAATGGGAGTCTTTACGGGGGAACAGGGGAGGGGTTTTCATCCCTGGGCTTTGTATGGGGAATTGAACATTTTTCTGTACTGCAACACTCGCTAAAATAACACAGCACAGATTTTACCTTCAACGGTGGTTGAAGGCTGTGAAGAACGTCCGCACACCACTGACCCTAGATGGGATGGGAACATTGGGAATGTAAAACAACAACTCAAGCAACACCCACACGCACCCCAGCACCTCCCTTTTTTTCTGTGGGGTCATGCCTGACTCGGCTACAACTCACTTCACAAAAAGACTCATACTCAAGTCAAAATGACTTAGGAATTTCCAGGGAGCAAGTGAGGACTCATAAATGAATCAAGTCACAGGGGGTGGAGTCTTGATAATCGACTTGCTACTTGAGCTCAATGACTCCAGTCCACCCCTGATATCCCCCTTCCCAGAGTCCATTCTCTTTCCTGTATCCACTTAGACCTGTGCCAGCTACACAGCTGGAGCAGGTCCAAAGAGACCTAGTGAGGCATAGATGCTTAACCCCAGGCAAGGGAACAAATATTCCCTTGGGTCTGAAACTCCCCCAGGGAGTTTGGCATGGCTGCACTGCTGCACAGGGAGGGAGTTACCAAGGATTGGGCTGTAAAGCTGCGATCCAAACACATTTACCTGGGAATAATCTTGATGCAACAATTTGGAATTTACTTCTGAGAAAGCACGTGTAGGATTGAGCTATTATGGCCCCAATACAGCACTAGACAAACCTGAGAAAGGTATTTACACATGTTCAATCGTTCCAGAATGAGGACAGGAATGCGCACACCATATGCAGGATGATGAAAGACTCATATGTTCATTCCTACATCTCATTTAAACCCATGGTTTCTAATCCAGCAATTGATATATGTATGTGTGTGTGTGTGGGGGGGGTCTCTTTAGACAGACTAAGGAGTCTGTTTGCATGGAGCATTCCAAATGAAAAGTATATTTTTGGGGAACAAAATTTGTGACAAATTTGTGCACTATAATGATAACATCTTGACCTTTTTGACACGATCTGTTTTGACTCTTTGGGAAAGAAATGACTCAAAGCCATTCAGAACTAATAATTGTGAAAGGTCAGAAAAGAAAGTTTAACTGATTGCATTCCAGTGAGTAGAATTGAGGCATGGAAGGGAGGAGGAAGAGAAAGGTGTTTAATTGGAAGTGAGTTGCAGGATAAGTTTTTAAAATAAGAGAAAGTGATCATTTGCAAAGGAACTGCTAGAAAGAGTGAAATCACAATGCAAAATAGTTGAAGAGAATTTTACGTAATGAGGGGTTGCAGCATCAGTAGTTTCAAAACAAAACTTAAACTTTGAGACTGTTTAATTTTCTACAATTACTGTCATGATGTCTCCTACTTTCACAATTGAAATTTTTTTTTCTTCCGGTCATATGGGTAATTCCATCCAATCAGGGATCACATACTGGCCAGGATGATGTCATAATGCTGTGCAGCCAATCAGCATTGGCAATACAATGACATCACCACATTTGGTTCCTCATCTATCTAGATTAGGAGTGAAGGAAATGCTTCCTGAACTGGTGAACAATTTTGCCAATTGGTGTTGTCAATTATGTTTACACAAAGCAACCTGTTTTGCTTTGGTGTGAATGCCATGCCTCTCCTCATGTGGATGGTGTGTTCCACATTTAAGCCTCCTAAATCAAGGCATACAATGTGTGGTTACTAAAAATATTATTAGTACTAGTATTATAATTGATGTGCCGTATAGAAGGTCTAACGATAACAAGCCAAAGAATGAATATGATGGCCCTCCTGCAGTTCATTATTGGGATGTTTCCTTTGCTTCTCCATCTCTCTCCTCCTCCTGTTGTCTCTCCACTGTCAAACTTTGTGTGGTAAGCTTCTGAAGAAAGGAAGACGTCTTTTTTGTTCGAGTGATAAAGCAACATCATACACTGATATATAAATAGTATGATGCATTATGGTAACAATGCCTCTTCTGCAATTATTCGAGATGTGTTAGTGCAGAAAAAATAAGTCACAACCAATGCTGCTTTGGATGTTGCAGAAGGAAGTGGGTCTCGGCATACCTTCTTTTAGGTTGGCCCCAAACCCAACTGAGGGCCCAATCATATCCAACATTCCAGTGCCCCTGAACCACAGTGCAGCCCCAAGGAAAGAGAACAAATGTTCCCTTATCTTGAGGAGCCCTCCATGACTCCCCCCCCTCCACCACATGATGCAGCATGTGCCCCATTGGCATGGCTGTGCCAGTACGTGTCGGAATGTTGGATAGGATTGGGCCCTGAGTCTGGGGTGACTTGACATGGGGTTCAACCACGACTCTTGCACCCACTAGGCTTCTCCTCCCCATCAGAACAAAGCCCTTACATTTGTGGAAGGGAATGGCATCATCAGTGGTGGGAAACGCTCATAGGTAGGCTGAAAATGACACTCCTGAGAAAGAAAGGTCAAGGTGACCTTTTCTGCATGAGTCAGGTGTATTTCCCTGCAAATGACAGAGTCTATGATTCTGGCATAAAATTATGTCTTATTTTCAGCACAGAATCAGACAGGAGCCTATCTGTGAGCCTTCCCTATCACCCATCTCCCTTCTCACATGTAAGGGTTGTGGTTTCTGGCTAGTGAGGAGAGACTGGCAACGTTTGGGACAGTTGCACCAAAACTGTTCCAGAGTTTCAAACCTTCCTTCCTAATGCTTGAGAAACCAAGGAACCCTCCAGTCATTTCTGGGAAAACAAATCACTTCCAAGGCAAGCCAGGGAGCAGTTTGCACATAAGGAGTCACAACCTAGAGGAGAATACCTTTGGAAGGGATGGAAAAGAAATTCACTTACAATTTCCTTTGTAAATCCATTTGGAATTAATTACAGCTGGCAGAATGCCATCATGATAAAAGACAGCCCAAACCTGGTAACCCAAGATCCCCTAAAATGAGTTGCTTCCAGTTCTTTCTTTTTTCCTTGGGGTTCCCATCAAATTTTAAGATCTGAGTGTTGACAGCCGAAACAGCTGGGACTTCTTCACTACTGTTGTGACCAAGGTGATTAAAATTGTATCAAGTCAGGCTTTTAAAAATATATGGGATTGTCTCATATTGTATAAGACACTGCTTCCGTGGGCTTCCACCGCCTACACACCTGGTGCCTCGTCTATCAAGTCAGCTCTTCTCCAATGTTCCTGAGTAAATATTTCTCAATGGAAACTTTCCTAATGAAAAGCAGAAGTCTAAACAAATGCATATCATCAGATGTTTGTAAGACTCCTTGGGCTTGTTCAGAGGAACAAAAAAGGTATGTTTTAATACATTGTCAATTTCTTATAAGAGCCTGCATGTACAAGCACAGTTTCCAATACAGTGGAAATGCCCTGGTGCTTCTTGTAATGGGATTGTATGTTCAATAGATTAAACCAGAGCGACTGTTCCAAATGTCAATGGGGAAATAGGAGGAAAGGAGTATAGCTATAAGCCCCCCCCCCCCGAATCAGAATTAAAAACAAATCAGTATGTTAAGGATATTCATTGTAGTGTAGCGGGAGTACGGTAGAGACTGATCTGCAAATCTGAACTTCTTTGGTTTGAATCTTGCTTCTGTTACAGGATGGCCCGATGTCATAACCACAAAGGAAGACAATTTCCCCAAAATGCAGAATATTCAAGAAAAATGTAGAATGTTATACAAACACTCATATGTATTGCTTTTGGGGTGTCATTTCCTCCTTGTCCTCTTTTACCCAAACAACCCATACTCTCCCTCATTCTCTCTCTCTCTCTCCCACCCTCCCAGAGTCCTTCCCCCTCTCCCACCCCCCAAAACAGCATGCCTGGAGGCTGCAGCAAGAGACCCCCCCTCTCTCTGTGGTCTCTCTCACCCCCAGAGCTGGTGGGCTAAGAGACCACAGCTGCTCAATTCAGACAAGTTATCCCAGGGAAACAAACAGCGCTGAACAACCCAGTTGACTGTGCTCAGTCTCTGTACTGCTTACCCAACATTAAGAAGCACTGAACCCCACATGCTTAAAACCCACTCGCTGTGGCCTCAGAAATCCCAGTGCTTAACTGCTGATGAAGGAATTGTGCTCCAGAGGGGATTTGGAGAGTGGTTGGAACCAGAAGAGGACATAAATTGTATTTGTATAGTTTAATGCAGTCCAACAAACAAAGTCTGTCTTGAAATGTTAGACATTTTGGAATTTACCCAGGACAGAAGGTTGACATATCAGACATGCCCTGGAAAAGGAGGACATTTGGACACTTTGTTCTGTCATGACCTCACTAGGTGGCCTTAGGTAAGCCTCTCCCTTTCAGCCTGCAGTATGGGAATCATAATAACACATACTTATCTTACAGGATTGTTGTAAGGACTACATCTTAATAATACATGTGAAGGGCTTTTGACACTCAGAAGGTGCTATACGTATATCACGAGCAGCAACAAAGTCCTCCCCTTATGCTCCTCAGCTTGGTGGAAATTGGATTGAGGAAAATGGGCATGGGCATGGGCAGGGCAGGCCTTAAGTCAATGTGACCAATGTCATCACATTGCCCCCCCATACTTTTTGGGGGGGGCACCAGTGCAGTGAGCACATTTCCTGATGCTACAACTGAGATCTCTATAATTGTAGGTCACTGGGGTGAGCAGAGCAGCTTTATCTTGAGCCCTGCCTCTGAACCACCCAAAATGGGCTTCCTGGAAGCAGTTGGGGGATGGCATCATCATGTTACCATCAACTATTTCCAGGTGCCACACATGGGACCACAAGCACTTTTCTTAGTGAGTGGGGGCCCTGAAGGGAGGGGCTCCTCAGGAATTCCCCACATTGGGTCCCACTTCTCTTGGAGCTGGCCCTGGGCATGAGCAGGAGCAAACCACTGTTGTGAACTCTGGAGTTTCAGTGATGTCAACCACCCTTTGCCTGTGTCTCCGGTCACCTGGGGAGTGAATCAATGGATGATGTTGATTCTTCAACATTTGCTTATTATAAAATTCAGTCTTTGGTAAATGTCAGTTGCCAACCAGGAGAAGTGTGCTTGAGGCAAGGTGAAACATTACATTTCATGATTTTAAATGCATGCCTTACGTTTCTGCTCTGAAGTCATTATGGATAGGCAGTGGAAGTGGAGAGGGGAAGGGACAGTGTCATTCAGATGAAAATTAAGGGCGCAATCCTAACCTGGAGTTAGGCCAGCACAGTAAGGCCAGCAAAGTTTGGCCAGCACAAGGAACACAGTACAGTATGTTTGGACCACTCTCGGAGTCAGGGAGGATGGCGCATGTCTGTGTGCTGGTCTCTCTTACTCCAAAAGTGGTCCAAACATACCTTATGGTGTCTCTTGTGCTGACCAAACTTTGCTGGCCAAGCTGTGCCAGCCTAACTCCAGGTTAGGATTGCACTCTGAGTTTCCTTTTCTAGCTCAAGTGAGCCAAAATCAAAGCCAAAACATAAACATCACTATGAAGCCCTCTATAGAGAGAAATACTTTCAAAAGTGAATAAATAATGGTGACAAAAATCCTGAAGTAGAAAAGCTCATACTGGAATAGGCAGGACTGGATTTTTTTCTCCCTCCCCTGTAATCTGAAAGCATTTCTGCCTTTTTTTAGATGAAAGTTTTGTGACTTCAAGAATGCCAAAGGAAATAAGCCCTTTAATCCTTTTAACACTTTATTCATCAATCACTTGAGAAGAGGTCAAATCCCTTTATAACACTTAAAATCCTGCCAACCAAATCTTTTTTGTATTTAAAATTATTTACTTCAACTATAAATTATTTTATTGCTGTTATTCTTTCGGCATTTTCCTCTGCCCTTAAGACAAAAGATTTAAATTCAATAGACTTCCTTTGGGAACAAAAAAAGAAAGAAAGAAAAATAATAAAAAAGAAAGAAAAGACAAAGTTAGGTTTTTGCTTTTGAACAAAGTAAAAAGTGGTAGTTAAGTGATGCAATGACTGTAGGGAGGAAAAAAATCTAACAAAGCTTAGAAGTTTCTCAATTTCTCTTTGTTCAAATCTTCAAAAAGTGGAATTTGAAAGAAAATGTAATTATAATGAAGGTACTTTGGGGAAGATCTCAATATTTCTCCTAGGAAAAGAAAGATTTTTATAGCCCAGTTTAGCAACTGAGCTTTTGTACGTGACTGGAGATTTCGTTTTCTTTGTCTAATGGAGTTCAGGTTAATTTTGTGATGACAGTAATTAGATTTGAAAAAATAAATAGTTGATGCCATCTCAAGATGTCCACATATTCCAATAATAAGACTCCACATCTGAATGGCACTAACTGATTATGTCTCACATGTATTGACATTGTCCTTACACCAACCTTATAAAGGCAAAAGCTTTCCCCAGCTTCCATTTTCCAGCTTGCTCTGGCGCTTTATTTCAAAACAGAGCAGCAAAACAAGGATGGAGGAAGAATGCAGGGTCATATGTAAGCAAAGTCAGTTGGCTGTAGAGGTGATGCGTCACAATATTTCCTCTACCTGTCCTCTGATCGAAGTGGCCTGTTTACTTAGCCTTGAGTGGGCTGGCCCTGATCAGTACAGATATGCCATGCTAAGCCATGGTTAAAGTCAAGCCCTAGATGGGGAAGGCATTTAGTCTGGCTACAAGTTTGCAGACCATGGTTAGCACAGAGCCCGTCTTGCATGCACAGCAGTTCATAGGAGTTTAAGGGACTGTATTGGCATTCAAGTTTAATATCTGTTCCTGGCAAAACTAATCCCATCTGTGAAAGCAGATCATGTGTTCTCTTCTAGATGTTTAGAAAGAAAAATAGCTCACTTTTATATCTCTAGTGTCTTTACAAAGCCAATGTGCGAGATAGCAAAATCATCTGACAGGTCTTCTGAAATTATAATTGCAAGTTTGCCATAACAGAGGCAGGAAGGAGGAATTTATATTGATGAGCAAAACTTCCTTGTTTCATTTCATTTAATTGTCCCATGAGCTGGCTTTGCCATGCATGCTCCTCCTCCTGTCTTCCAGTTTAATGGGAAGAATGTCTAAAATGAATTTCAGCATTGCCAATTCTCCAATTGCTGCAGTTTTCAGCTTGCATCTCCCCTCCCACTTTGCAGACCAGCAGGGCACATGAGGACATGTGTGCTGTTATGTATGCAGGAGGATAGCCTGGGGTTAAGCCCTAGCAAGAGAGCTAATCTCCCCTCCAATCAGGAGCCTGGAGGTGGAGTTAACAATATAAAGGGGTCGGGTTGTTGCCCTTCAGTTTGGTTCTAACTGTTGCCCGTTGCAATAAATGTTCAAGCTGCAACTGCCTTGTCTGAATTTCTATTGCATGGAACCCAATATATAACATGTGCATTGTTTCAAACACCTATTGCAGGCCTTCTGAATGGTCCCACTCCTCCCCTGCCCCACCAAGCCACTCTCTTCAAATGGCAAAATCGAGGGTGGCCAACTGACAGGAAGTGGATAGGTACATGGTGGTTTAAGCAAAGGCGAAAGCAAAAGATGAAATGCTACCACTCAAGAAGGTTTAATAGCAGGAGATGGCATGACATCATTTTCTTGAAGCCACATCCGGGCACCTGCCGCCATATTTGTTGACTCAGTCAGATCATTGCCGCCAAGGAGGATTGCCACAAATTCACGAATGAAAATCTCCCTGCACGTGTGTAAAAGTTAATATCAACCTCTTTAATAATGCCTGCGTGTTCTGCATACAGGTGTGCGAATCGCTGTCAGAAAAATGGGTTTTAATTTCCACGGAAAGATTCATATATTCACATTACATCGGTTCAATAAAACTACAATTCACTGAAATAGTGAGTGCATTATTTTTGAAGCTGTGTAATTTCTTGTTGTTCCTAGCAATCTTATTCACCATTTTCTGACACCCACTGTTAACGGTCTAGAAGGTAAAAAAAATAAAATTCCCCCCTCCTTTTTCCCCCCTTCCCATTTACACTTTTTTCCCCACCTTTCATTTTCTACTGTAATATTTTCGAAGTTCTGAACATTAACAGAATTTGTTTTATGGGGGGGGGGAGTGTAGAAGTTTAAAAAAATACTCTTAATAGTCTAGAAGTAAAAAAGAATTACTCTCATATTGACAACTACTTATGTTATGAAGAGATTTTAATGTAATTTTCCTATATATTTATCTAATTTTTGCCCACCCTCCCCTTTTTTTTCTTTCCTTCCCATTCACACTTTATTGTTCCGCCTTTCATTTTCTACTGTGATATTTATGAAATTCTGAACATTAACAGAATTTTTTTATGGGGCATGACCGTTTTATTTTTGCTTGTGTAGATTTCAATAAAGTCTGTCAAAATAGTGCAATCTGAGTTTAAATAGACAGCAAGTAGCAGTTTGTCAGGTATGTTCAGTAATATTATTATGAGGAATTTAACCTTGTAATTGCATATAAATCATAATAAGGTTACCAATAATGTGTCTACATGATCACATGTTTTTATTTTTGTTTTTATTTAAGGAATAAACTATTAAATCCTAAACAGTACGAGCAAAGCAATCTGAAATGCTTGGAATGAGGATTGTTTTGAGTAGCCTAACATGGCGGCTAAGCCCGCCCACTGGCTTCACCTCACGAGCATTAGCGCGTTAAGGGATGCCGTCTCCTGCTATTAAACCTCCTTGACCACTGCACTGATGGTATGAAGACAGCAGGAAGTGGGGAGGACCGCAACAGGCCTGGCAGGTCCCAGGAGCCAGGGAGGCTTGGGCTGGGCCTGCAGATTCTCAGAAAAAGGAATGGTGATGCTCTTGCACAACTGCATCAAAATCCCTTTTTTGCAGAATTTTAACTTGACTCATATACAGTTGTGTGAGGAACAAAAAAGCACAGAGCAGAGGCTGCAACAACCTGCACATGTGCAGCCATCTGAAGAAGCGCCTGAAATCAAAGCAGATGAATGGTTGATGGCTACTGCACGGATGCCATTCCGCAAACAAGACTGGGTCTAATTCAGAACCCCCAAATCTGCTCAGATGGAGATTTTTTAAAAAAAGAATCTGTGAATAGCAAAGATAAGAACTGCTCTCTCTCTCTCTCTCTCTCTCTCTCTCTCTCTCTCTCTCTCTCTC
>JAJKFI010000098.1:1800635-1818604 GCA_029204185.1 Lerista edwardsae
CTCTCTCTCTCTCTCTCTCTCTCTCTCTCTCTCTCTCTCTCTCTCTCTCTCAGTGTGCCTTGTCAGAAGGACCAAAGATCTTGTCTCAGATGTTGACTTTGACTGGTGCTGGAATTTTTAAGGCCTAAGATGAAAGATGGAATTAAATGGCAGCCTACCTTGAAAGACATTAAATTATCTTAAGGCACCAATCATGACAGTTTAGAATCTATTAGTGTAGGAATGGATTTGAATCAATATTGGAGGTTTTCAGAGCTCTTTTCTTCTGCTTTTATCTTGCATGCCACTGTTTTTATATTATGTTTGCATACAGTAGTGTACACTCGCATGCACTGGCAGTCCGGAGGAACATCCTTCTGCTTCCCCTCGAAGTAACTGCGGTGATGCAATGACGTCACTGCAATTACCATATATAATTGTGCTTAAGTTGAGACATTTATGCCTAAAAATTGCCTAGAAAACCCTGACATCAACTTATATACATAACAGGGGAATACGGTAAATGCTTTCCATCACATGATGGGTGGAGCAAGGCCTTAGCTGTTCCTAGTGCTTCTGACTGTACTTGTAAGCCATGGAGCTGCAGAGCCTTTTGAGCATGCTCAGAATAGGTGGCCGTGCCATGGTGCATTGGAAAGGGCAGCCAAGAGGAATGCAACACCACTAGAATGGTCCTGATGAACTTAAGCCCCCAAATCACTCAAGAAGGCCTTCCCTCTAAGCTGAGCAGTATTGAACCTTATGGAAAGCGAAACAGAGCTGCAGGTTTGCGTTTACGCATGAGTAAGCGTTTAACACAGCATGTAAGCTGAATTTGGCAGGGCTCTGCAATCTCAGGGTGTGGGGATTGTGCACACGTATGTGAGAGGCAAAGGGGCTGCTCGGAAAACAGGCAGAAAACTGTTGGGCAGGCTCTTCCCAGGATCAGCATTCAGACCATGTGCCCTCTTTTGTTCCAAGCAGCTATGCTGCTGAGGTACTGTGCAAACTTCAGGGGAAGGGGTAAGAAACATGCTATTTTATTACTCCTGAGTTGATCCAGGCAGGTATGCCTAATCAGTTCTAGCCTTGAGCATTTTTATGTGTCTTGTTTCATTTTCTCCTGTTCCCCAGCTCCCCCCCCCCCGCCCACGGCTGCATCAAATAGCTTCAAGTTGCTATTATATCTTCTTGGAGAGCAATCCTAAAATGAGTTAGGCCGGCATAAGCTAAGCCAGCAAAGTTTGGCCAGCACAAAGGACACCATAAAACATGTTTGGGCCACTCTCAATGTCAGGGAGGAGGATGCATGTCCTTGTGCTGGCCTCTCTGACTCCGAGAGCGGTCCAAACATACTTTACGGTGTCCCTTATGCCAGCCAAACCTTTCTGGCTTAGTTTATACCGGCCTCACTCATTTTAGGATTGCGCCCTCAGTGTTTTAATTGGGTTAGGGTTTTTATTTGAGTTTGGCAGCATTAGGTTCATTGTAGTTGTTCATATAAGTATAGCATGCAAATCATAAATGGCTACGTTTAATTCAAGTCGTTGACTGTGGATGCAATCCTATGCGGGGAGGAGAAGGGCTGTCTGGAGTGGAGTGGCAATGGGGGGGGGTGCAACTGAGGGTGGGAGGAAGTAATTTTGCCACCCCTCCCACATGGCACCCCAGGGCATTTTCCCCCCTTGGCCCCCAGTTACACCAGTGCTTGCATGTCAGCACCAACTGACAAAATGTGTCTTGGAAGCAGTTCAAAATGCATGCTTGCCCATTGTGGGTTGCCTCATCCAGTGATGACTTCCATGTGTGAACGAGCCATTCCAGATGACACAACATTTTGTATGTTGATGCCTGCTCCAACGTAATACTTTTCATGAAAACAGGTTACACGTTAAACCAGGGGCAGTCCTACTTTTATTGTGGGGGGGGGACACGGGACACAAATGCCCTGAGCACCACACTGGTGGGGGAGGGGGGCAGCGATGAGGCAGCTCACCTCCCACAGAGGCAAACCACAGGAGCTGAGTTTGGCCCTCCTGCTTGCCCTTGCGTTAGTGTGGGTGTGGTGTGGAGGCATGGCAGGGGCAGCGAAGGAGGTGGGCAGCCGGCACAGGGATCTTGCCCCATAGCTTCAGCTGGGTCCATGACTGCTTTAGACAGAGAATGTTGATTTTATTAGTGTCGATAATTCAGGTGGGACTTCATGAGGGTTCCCTTCCTGGAGCCCCGCAGATAATGAGATCCATGCAGGGGAGTCCCTTAGAGGACCCCTGGACATGACCAGAATTGTGTTCTGTTCACGTCTGGAGGTGTTCTGAGGCACAGGGAGGCTATATGTGATCCCGCCTGGCTACGACTGCATTCCCGGGCAGTCAGGCAATATAGGACTGGGCTCTAAAGCAGTTTAAACATGCAGCTTTGCAGGATCTCAATCCAGCTAAAGTTTGTTACAAAAAAAAAATCGAGACAAATGGAAAACGTTAATCACAGCGGCCCTTGGCTGCGCACAGGCCCAAATTTTCTGCCTAGCAATAGCCTCCATCAGAGCATGCTTAAAGCTCTGCTAAATATTTTGACTTGTGTCATTGATGTGTATTTCCAACTCTGTTTTACTAGAAACAGACATGTTTAAAGTGGGCAACGGAAATGCTGGTCATTTTCAAAACTCTGGGAGACAGAATTTGGAACAGATGGTATGGTATATTCCAACAATTGAATTTTCTGTCAGATGACAGATTTTTTTTGAAAAGCCAATATTTTAAAAAATTAGAAAAATATAAAAATAGCTGTGAGTTCATTTCTTCTATCTGCCCCCCCCTTTTTTCACTCAAGTGGTCAAAGAAACTCGGCTCCAAATATATCTTATCTTGCATGGTTGCTGTGACAGTAAACCCTTGCCTCAAACACAGCTAGATGCAAATCTTTTGAAAACTGCAAACCTGAAAATTACAGACATCTGCTGGCACGAAACAGGCACTGCTTATATAATTGACTAGATAGATCTGCATGAACCCTGCCTTAATTTGCATGGGACTCATGTACTTAGTTGGAGCAGTACAAGACATTGGTACTGCTGAAATTCTGCCTAACATTCATTTGTGAATGTTAACTGTTTGAATTTTCAAGTGCGGGTTTTTACAAATTTTGTTTTTAGTTCAGTGCTGTTACATAATATTTTGTCCTAATCTTGCTTTCTGTCAGGGATGTTTCATGGTTGTGAAATTGCTGCAATCCAAGACTGAAGCTGGTTTGTATTCCAGGAGTGTCATTTGATTATGCCACAATGACAACACTTCCTGCCTGATGATATCACTTCCGGCAATGACATCGCTTCCAGGTTAATGACATCACTTCTGGTAGGTCCCGGCATGAGTGCCATTCTAAAAAGTGGGTCCTGGTCTAAAAAGTTTGAGAATCACTGCATAAAGCATTGTAGTCTGATTTTTTAATGAAAGGGCAGAGCTGCAGTAGTACTTCTGATAGTTCACAGAAAAATAGCACTATATAATACATTGCTAATCTAACACATAGGAAATTGAACATGATCACCCCAGCATGCTCTGTTCCCATTGTTTGAAAAAAGCGCCAATCACACCTGGAATAAAGAGTGCAGTAACTAATCAAAGTTAAAGGAAGCCTCATTATTACTGTTTGCTTTGCTGGTCATTTGCCTGAGTTAATTACATAAGGAAGGTGCTAGTTTGTTCTTACAAGACTGCATGAACTTAATTCTTGAAGTGAGATCACTATCCTGTTTGTGGGTGTTTTTTAACTAGGACTTGGCTGGTTGTGGAGGGTGACTGGTTCTCATGGCTCAACAGCAAGCTCAGGATGCTGGACTAGCTACAACTTGCCAGGGAACGCTCTCAACTTGAACAAGGGCATCCTGTGTTTGGCAGCAGTCATACCCCATGATAGCTGTGAATAAAGCTGAGATACACAGATCTGCAGCTGTGCACTAAAACATCCTTGGATTTGTAGAGGGCCTTATCTGAATTCGGCAAATGGCCAGTTCCTCTTCCTTTGTAGTTGAAAAAACACGTTTTTTTTTTCTTTTGTATCTCAGGAGTATAAGTAGAGACATGCATTTGCCCAGACACACAAGCGGGATACCTGAGGTTTCCTAGGTGGAAGGATTAGCCGGATTAGCAACAAACAGATAACTGCTACTCACATCCCTTGTGTTAGGAGGTGAGTATGAGTAAGAAAGAGAGTGAGAAAAGGGCTGGAAGTCAGAGGAAGGAAGGGGGAAATGAGTGGTAGAGTAGAAATGCAGAAGGTGAAGAGTGATGTTATAGTGCAGTGTCTTCAATCTGGTGGGTAGCGACCCAGCATAAGAAGAAAAAAGGGGCCATTTCCCCTTAAGGGGAGTGGCCCCAGAAATGACTGCCAGCGGTGCCGCAGTGATCATGGCGCTGCGGGCGTTTAGGGGCAAGTGGATGGGGTCCTTGGGGGGTGCAGAAGGGTTGGGGAGGCCCGCTGCCACCTCCGCAGGCCTCCCTGATGCTAAAAATAGCTCAGTTGCAAGATTGGGGCTAACTTCCTGTCTGGACGCTAAACATGGACCCCATCCAGGTAGGGCCCTTGCTCCTAAATGCCCACGGTGCCGCAATTGCTGCAGTGTCGCAGGTCCTCCCCCAACCTCTGCCCCGCCTCTCAAGCACTTACAGTGCCTTCAAAATCTGAGTAGGACTTTGAAGACCACTGTTATAGTGGAATGATGATTAGGAAGCAAGGAAAGAGGAAGGCTACAGTTCTATTCACACTTCCCTGGAAGTAATCCCCATTGACTATAATAGGACTTATTACTGAGTAGACATGCATAGGCTTGGGCCCTGACTTGGGGATATTAGGGTTCAGGGATTAGGAGTGGGTTAGAGGGGGAATGACAACTGACCAAGACAATGTAGGAGTGGCATTTTTCCATGCTCTGTTGTTGGTGTGTGGGGTTGCTGTGCACAAATTTGTGCAATGTGCACATTTTGGCTGTAGGCCTCTAGTTCAGTACAAAATGTAAAAGCATGAGTTTTTGTTTATTTGTTTAAGTATCTGCATTGGAAATGAATGCTGATGCAATGACATTTTTTCTTGCTTTTATTGAACACCAAAAATATAATTTTTGAAGTTCATTAACCTGTAATGTAAGATTTGGATATTAGAAGAGACATAGACAAATATATTCAATCAAGGTAATGGAGTTTATGAACTTGCGCAAGCATTTCTGTTGTTTATGAATGTTGTCTAATGCACATTGTGAAACAGCACAGAAGTAAAATAAATTTGAAGGAGTCATGAAAAACCAAAGCTGTCAAATGCAATTTTAACTAAAAATTGTCATTTTTTTTTTTTTTGAGAAAGCAGATATACAAATGTCATACGGCAGACAAGGCAATTACTGCATGAATAGCTCTGAATGGTCCAATCTCTGTATCTCTGATGGGGTCTGCATAAAGGCTGGAAAGATTTCAGTTGTCCTGCACTATTCTTTAGCCTCACAGCACAGGGGTGTCAAACTTGTTTCATTCAGCAGGCTGAATAGCATTCGTGATGACTACTGAGGGCCAGGAGTGATGTCATTAAGTAGGAAGGTGATGACCAGAATACAGGTGCAGCTACATACGAACTGTGCCCCTCTTACCCCATACTCTGGCCATAACAGGCAGAGGCGGAAAAAGGAAGGCAACCCATTGGCAACCCCACTATGGTGGGGGCTGTCATACCAAAGGCTGCATGCTTCCTGGTGTCAGTCTGCCCATTTTGTTTTGAGTCCCGCCTCACTCCCTTCAGTAGTCTGAGACCAGCTGGTTGCTTTGTTGAGGAATTTTTAATTACCTCCTAATTGGCCTTGGCTGGCAATTTGTTCGCCGACCCCAGATTGTCGTTGGGTTTTTTTTCCGGTTGTGTGGTTTTACACTGTTATTGCCTTGGTCACTTGGTCAGATGACATGCGGGCTGGGTAGGAAGGGTGTGAAGGAACCTGGCATACAATTCCGAGCTCAGCAAGGTCACAGGGTGGGTCAGGACCACTCAGAAGATGCCTGACCAGGTCTGTGAGCTTGGCTGAAGACCCCTGACTGGCACAGGTAGAGAACATCTGTGGGCAAGGCCTGGTGGACTCTGTCACGCCCAGCTGCCTTGACCCCTCGGGTTGGTGGTGAGGGGCTCTCTTGGGGCTAAGACAGAGGGAGCTTGTAGCCAGACTGTCATGCCCATGTAGCCCAGGGGAAGGAAATGGCTAGTGCCATTTTCCCCCAAAGTACATGCCCGCACGTGGGGTTGGTTAGAATTGGCCCATTGCAGGTCTTAAGTTAATAAAGTGACACTTTTACTCAAGTCTTTGCCCGGCATGGTTATTTCAGAGTTGTAAAGGTAAATACGCATCTCTTACAAACTCATTAGCTGCAAATGACAAACAATATGAAAATATTGATCAGATTTTCAAGATATGGGAAAGCCCAATTATCTTGCAGGCTGCCCTTTCAGCAGAGACACCTCAGCACAGCTCAGCAGCTGAGAGCAGCTGGTGATGGTACTGGGAGAGTCTAACTACCACATAGGTCAGTTAAAACAGCTTCCATGGGCCACATCTCTAGTCTGCTGGCCATGACACCCCAGTCATACCAAGTAACTTATTTAGCATATGTATAATATGCTTTATATGTATATGGCTTTTGGAAAAATAGTGTATTCGTTCCAGGTCACTAAAATCTGCTTAAATAAATAACATTGGCTGAACTTTAGATGACCATGGGCAAAGTGGTGACTCACCATGGTGTGTACAAAACCACTTTGGAAGAACATTGTCAGAAAGTGTCCATCCAGGAAGTCAAGATTTATATCCTGCCTTTCTTCTTTCGAGACAGCCCACAGAAGCTTCAAGGTTGTGACACATTCTTCATGCTGATTAGAAATCTGGGAAAACAGGAGAGTGTTAATATTATCTTTGCTATTTGGCAGAACAATGTGTATACAATGATGCATTGCCACTTCATAAATGAATGCCTGTACTCGCATATTCCTTTCTACATCTGAAATAAGCCCATGTATCTACATCAGCGATCTCCAAGCCTCGGGACCACTGCGCTAGAGAAATGTCTTCCCCTTACCATTCCTCACTGCCACTGTTCTCCAATCTTCTCAGAAAGTCGCACTGGGCAGCTGCTCCACCTGGAATTCCAGGCGTAACTTCCTGAGAAGGGAAGATAACAGGTATGAATGAGGAATGGTAAACTCTGTTTATTCTGGGGAAGACATTTTGCAGGTGCTGGATCAGGTCCACGGGCTGGGTTTTGACGCCTGTTGGTCTATATCAGTGTTCAAACCTTGGTTTGGACCCACTTGCCGGGTTGCAACCTGATGCCAGGTGGGTTGCAGAAAGCTGGGAGCAGCCATCTTGGAAGCTGCGGACCTTACTCCTGCTATATTCTTGCTATTTTCCTGCTATATTCCTGCTATTGCTATTTTCAAGTGAGGGTTTTTAGTTCAGTGCTGTTACACAATATTTTGACCTAATCGTGCTTTCTGTCAGAGATGTTTCAAGGTTGTGCAATTGCGGCAGTCCAAGAGTGCCAGTTTGCATTCCAGGAGAGTCATTTGATTACATTACAGTGACGGCACTTCCTGCTTGATGAGGTCACTTCCAGATATGACATCACTTTCAGGTTAATGACATAACTTCTGGTGGGTCTCAACATGAGTGCCAGTCCTGGTCTAAAAATTTTGAGAACCACTGGTCTACAACATAAATGTAGAAACAAACACAGGTCGCTTGGGGCCCGGCCTCCTATTGTGATAACCTCTTCCCAGCTACAGTTCATGTACAGCCATGCTCTGTTATCCACTGACTTGGTATCCATGATTTCAGTTATCCACTGATACCATGGATACTGGAATGCCTATTAAAAAAATAGGAGAACATTAAACAAATCTCCTTTTTTACCTTGTTGCAGTAGACCACTGATGTTCCCCTATCTTTAAAAAGGCATCCCCAGTATTCACAGTTTCATGTACCAGTGGGGCAGGGGGTCTGGAACAGAATCCCAGGGGAAACCGGGGCATGCCTGTATTGATTATCGATGATTAGATAATTTGTCCACTGCATTCAACAAACACATCCCATCGTATACATGTTTATTTGGATTACTGAATTCAAAAATTTATTCCCAGTTAAGTGTGCTAAGGATTGCAAAACTTTTTGCACTATCCTATAAGCGCACAATCCTACCCAGCGCTGGATTGGCAAGGCCGGCTGGCCAGCATCATATCTGGCACTGGGTTGGGGAGGCTGGAGCCTCCCCGTGGCAAAGGAACATTCGTTCCCTTACTGTAGGGGAGGCTCCAGCCTCCCCTACGAGCTCCTTGGATCTGCACCCGCTAAATAGCAGGCGCAGATCCGAGGAGACGGTGCGGGCCCCCAAAGGGTTTAGGATGCGGCTGTATGGTCACTTCCCAAGCCAGTCCATGTCCCGCCTTCCCCCGCCCACATTCTCCCTCCCTCGCCCAATCCCCATGCCGCTTCGGCACAGAGCCTCCCCTGCGCCAGCTGCCTTCAGCCGATGCGGAGAGGCTTGCCGTTGGCGCTCTCAGGCTGACGCTACTTATAGCATTAGCCTGACAGTTCGAGTGCTGACGCAGGGGTGGCAATAGGCGCTATGACATAGCTATGACATAGCGTCGACACAAGAGGAGTAATGGGATTGTGCTGCCCGTTATCTATGTTTGATAGCACTTATACTTACCTAATTGTGTATAGGTTTGTTGTGTTACTCCTGACTAATTTTAGATAGATTGGGGCTAATGTACTGTATGCAATACTACTTTGCCTCACAAATTAATCCTAAAAGTATGCAAGGTTGGGTCTTTGACAAAACTTGTTTTTGATCTACCAAAATCTTTCTCTCATTACCCCGCCCCCCACAATGAAATGGTGCTCTTGGTTAAACTGTAATGAGAAACTGTCATCTACCATAGGAAATCTATGTTAGCAAAGGAAATGGCTTTAAAAAAGGAGAAAATGCTCATTATAATTACTCTTTCCATTTGTTAGGCTGATGCTGTGTGTTTTGAGATCCTGGGACTTTTTTTTTTCCTTGTGAGGAACATTTGACAGTTTAAAAAGGCAAATGTAATTCTAGGGAAATTAATAGACCTGTAATACCCAGAGCATCTGCTGCTGCATTTAAAATTAAAAGCAGACTGCAGGCTTTTTTTTCCTTAATGCCGTTATAATTAATATAGGTAAGTTTCCCCTTCCTTAATTATCACACTATATATCAGCTTTTAGAAATATATGGAGGTAGAAAAAAATTGTAATACAATTTCTGCCTTTATTTTATGTTACACATTTGCAATATAGTGCAGTTAGCAGAAAGAAGACACTAATTTTAGTTGTCATAGGAAGTAGTAACAATTTATTCTAAAATGTGTACCATAATCAAAACTTTAACTACTGTGCATAGAAATTAGAGGATTAAGTAGCTCCACACAGAGCCAAACTAGCTTTGCAAATTGTTCCAGGATAGATATCGGACCTCTGTCCAGTTTTTTCCTTTCCTCTCATGCTTGCTTGTAGCACTACAGCAAACCTCTACTAAAGTTCTTGCTGATCTGCTCTTCAGCAAACCATACCCTGGGAAAACAGTCTCAGCTCTTTTGCCTTGCTTCTTTTCCATGATTCTAGCTAAAGTTTGCCTATTGCATTCTTTCCTACCTTTGAACCAGGAGACTGCAGTCTAACCCCACGATCCCTGTGAACAAATGCAAGCCACCATCTATTGTTAGGTAACCTTGGCCTCCCCCCACCCCACCCCGATCATCAACCTCCAAATCTTGGCCACCACACTTGGCCCCTGCACATGTAGTCAGTTTCCCCTGTGTGCACACCATTAACCATGACAGAGCATCCATGGCCATTAGCAAAACAATTGTTGCTGATGGAGCAACAATAACATCTGAAAATAAGATATTTTACAACATTACCCTCCAGGTTCATTAGTTACCACTGTCTTATTTAAAAAGTAAAAATAAAAGTCTTGGAAAAAAGTTTCTAAAAAGAAAACAAATGTGCCTCAGTTTTCTCTTTTATTCACCCTAGAGCTCTGTTGCGAGGCAGAAAGATAGTGCATAATTATTTTAAATAAAACGTTGTTATAAGCAATTCGATCTAAATGGGTCTATATATGTAGTAGTCATGCATATCGAAGGTATTAATATTTTGTAGAAAAAATCACTTGATTATTTTATTGTTATCTCTTGATGACACTGCGTTGGTTATTATGAAGTCTAAATAAGTTGCTGGAATCAAGCTGGAATCAAGATTGCTGGGAGAAATATCAACAACCTCAGATATGCAGACGATACCACTCTATGGCAGAAAGTGAGGAAGACCTAAAGAACTTTCTGATGAGGGTGAAAGAAGAAAGTGCCAAAATTGGCTTGAAGCTCCACATTAAAAAAACTAAGATCGTGGCCACCACTCCCATCACTTCCTGGCAAATAGAAGGGGAAGAAATGGAAGCAGTGACAGAGTTTATTTTCCTGGGCTCCAAGATCACCGCAGATGGTGACTGCAGCCATGAAATTAAAAGACGTTTACTTCTTGGGAGGAAAGCAATGGCGAACCTGGACAACTTAATCAAAAGCTGAGACATCACCCTGCCAACAAAGATTCGCATAGTCAAAGCGATGGTTTTCCCAGTAGCAATGTATGGCGGTGAGAGCTGGACCATAAGAAAGACAGAGCGCCGAAGAATAGATTCTTTTGAATTATGGTGTTGGAGAAGACTCTTGAGAGTCCCGTGGACTGCAAGGAGATCCAATCGATCAATCCTCCAGGAAGTGAAGCCTGATTGCTCCCTGGAAGGACAAATCCTGAAGCTGAAGCTCAAATACTTTGGCCACCTCATGAGAAGAGAGGACTCTTTAGAAAAGACCCTCATGCTGGGAAAGATTGAAGGCAAAAGGAGAAGAGGGTGGCAGAGGATGAGATGGTTAGATAGTGTCACCAAAGCAATGAGCATGAAATTGGGCAAACTCAGGAAGACAAAAATGATTACGGGGCTGGGGCACCTCCCTTATGAAGAAAGACTGCAGCGTTTGGGGCTCCTCAGTCTAGAAAAAAGGCGCCTGAGGGGGGACATGATTGAGACATACAAAATTATGCATGGAAGGGATAGAGTCGATAGAGGGATGTTCTTTTCCCTCTCTCAAAACACCAGAACCAGGGGGCATCCGCTAAAACTGAGGGTTGGGAGAGTTAAAACAGATAAAAGGAAGTACTTTTTTACCCATCGGGTAGTTAATCTGTGGAACTCCTTGCCACAGGAGGTGGTGATGGCATCTGGTCTTGATGCCTTCAAGAGGGGATTGGACAGATATCTGGAGGAAAGGTCCATCGTGGGCTATAGGCAATGATGGATTGTGCAACCTCCTTACAAAGGTGATGGGCTACTGGTACCGGGTGCAAGGGAGTGGCAACAGGATGCAAGCATCTTGTAGTCTCATGCCTTCCTGGGGCACCTGGTGGGCCGCTGTGAGATACAGGAAGCTGGACTAGATGGGCCTTTGGCCTGATCCAGCAGGGCTCTTCTTATGTTCTTATGTAAGGTAGTGCAGGACAGGGAGGCCTGGCGTGCTGTGGTCCATGGGGTCGCGAAGAGTCAGACATGACTTAGCGACTGAACAACAACAACAAAATAAGTTGCCATGCCAAGTGGAAGCTGGTGTAATATAGAGGTTATGAAATGGGCAGCCCAATCCTAAGCAAGGCCGACATAACAGGGTTGTATCCTAAAGCCCATTAAGAGGCAGCAGCAGCAAAGTGCAAGGGGAAGTTTTCCCCTTACACCCACGTAATCCCCAGTCATCCCGAAGGGGCTGCTTGGATCTGCACCTGCTGTTTTGCAGGTGCACGTGCGCAGGAGCAGGGCAAAGCAGGGCCACTGAGGCTGGGGACAGGGTTTAGGATTTGGCACTACAGCCATCCTGTGTCACAACCCCCGTCTCCGCTCACTGCGCCACCAAGTTACGCCCCAGGCACGCCTGTGGAATGCCCTCGGCGAGGCCCAGTGCTGGCCGCCGACGCTTGACAGGCACAAGGCCGGCGCTGCTGGTGGTTGTGGCGGCACCTGAGCATTGGCGCTGCTGCTGCGCCGGTCCAGCCCTGTACTGCTGATGCTGATGCTCTTGAAGGCACATTTGTGACAGCGTTCGGTGGGCGCAAGAGTGTAGCACCGGCGTAACGGGGTATAGGATTGTGCTCTGAGCTGTGAATTGTAGCTTCCCTGGCTCAAATCCAGGGAATTTATTAATCTCAAATTTATGTCTGCAATAAACTCCATAGGTGGCCACACCCTAAGATTTTATCCCCCAACTAGTCTGGATGTAATAATACTTTCCTTAAGAAGGACAGGATCAATGTGTGGAACATTTTGCACATTCAGAAGGCCTTATATAAATATTAGGTATTCAGTGTTCTTGAAATGCTTTCTTCCTAAGAAGTGTATTTTTGAGTATAACTTAGGAGTGGGCCCTTATACCTTATACCTTATAACTGGCTTTTACCAACACCTTGCAGCTTACTTCTAGACTGCTAAACTTACTCCCAAGAGTGGGAGTAAGTGGTTTTAGCTTTACACCTAAATTCTTCTATGATAGTTTTAGGGATGTGAGGAATCTCATAACAGCAAAACCATTCTGCGGCGTTAAAATTGCTTCTCTTATGGGAAAGTAAACTTGATACCCCTTTCTTCCTTGTCGAGAAAGGTCTTGTTGAGGAAGGTGTTGTTTAAAAAGAAATGCCTCCCATGTTCTTCCTTCATTTCTCTCCACTGCTGTCTTTTGTTGCCATTCAAGATGTTTCTAAGCTTTGCTTGTACAATTTTCTGGTACTTTGACAGAAACCACTTTGGACCCCTTCCTCATGTTCCTCGTGTTTCTGAAGAAACCTGTTGGGCACTCAGTGCTCTGGCTCTGTGTTTTCTCCATCATTGCCCATCATACATGCAGAAATTGGTCATACATGCGGAACTGAGGTGAGCTTTTGGAAGATGGTATAGATGAAACATTGAGAAATTTTGGAGGGGGCTTTTTATATCAAAACCTGTGTAATTGGTAGACAATAATTTTTCATACACAGCAGTGTAAATCATGAGAATACTGACAAAAGTTCTCAATGTTTCATCCAATTCCTTGGCATAACACACTGATCACCAAAAGCTGTGGCATAATGCACTGATCACCCCATTGCATTTTGATTGATTGATTGATTGATTGATTATGCCTGGGGCAAGAACTTCCATGGGCTTGGATGTGCTCAATCCTCATTTTTCTGAGTACTTCAAAGTTGAAATCACTGATGTCCATCTTGAGCTGGATGCTAATTCAACTGCATTTCAGAACTTTGGATACAGGATGTCGCTAGATCCATATGTTGTCCCTACTGTTTGGATGAATTCTAGCAGTTGCAGTCTGAGGATATTATAGAGTGTTCCATGGAAGGTCAGCCTCCCACTCTTGTCCATTATATAGTTGACATACACAGCTTAGAATCAGCAAGTGATTCTACTTTTTTCAGATGCACAAAAAATACTGTGCTGAAAGACACTGTCTTAATTCATTTCCTTGTTGTTTTTGCTCTTCCTTCATTCCTGGAACCCATTATCTACATCTTGTACTTTTTGTCCGATGTTAGGGATTTGATTTTCTCAAGAGACATATTTTTTTCAAGAGCCACCTAATTGATCACTGCTAAGATTACATACAGTGTTTATGTCTTTATGCCTTTTCTTATCCTACATGTAAACTGACTACTTCTATTTACCTGTTTAGCAAAGGTGACGTTTACTGATTACATATGGAGATCATTCTGCTTTCCTATATTCTGTCTTTGTATCTGCAAATCACATATTCTCCCTCATAAAAAAGGTGGTGATTTTGAAGAATTTTCCACACATGATATGGATTGATATAGATTGATATAGAACTTCCTGTCCTTTAGCTCTAAGCTTCATTGGTCTCTGATCAAAATCAATGGCCACAATCCCAGCATTAAGCATGCTTAATGCAGTTGAAATCAATGGGTTTAAGCATATTTGAGCTCTAGGTCAAATTGTGACCAGTAATGACAATTTTTTATCAAGGACTGTATTAAAAAAACATCAGTAGTAATGGATCCACCTGAAAAGGAGAGTCCATTTCCTCTTGACTTGTGGGTAAATGTTCATAATTCAAATTAAAAATATCAATTTTTGCAATTTTCACTTTATTTTACATTTTAATGTAATGGGATACCTTTAAAAATGGGCATGGTGCAGGATTGCACACAATCCAGCATGCTAGGCTATAATAAGCTGTGGGAATAGCAGGTTCTGCCTCCTGTATCCTTACCAAAATTTCTCTATCAACCTGATGCAAGTTACTCCTGAGGGTGTCAGGCAGACTTTCTGCTTACATGTAACAGAGGAGGAGTTTCAATGTGTTTACCATATAATATAATCACGAAACCTAATAGCATGCATCACTGTCAATCCTAGAAGCAAATTCATTTAGCTGGAAACATATTTACAATTCTACACTAAAGTTGAAGCTAGCAAATTTTCTTGCCCCCCCCCCCGAAACATATGGCTCAATCCTATTCAGAAACTGTGCCAAAGGTACAGTACACGGATGTTGGCCCAGGCGCTGGTGGAGGCAGTGGCGTCTCTACAGGGAGGGCAGAGCTCTAAGTTTTGCAAGAAGCCTTACCCTGTCATGTAAATCCCTCCTCTCCCTTGCTGCTGTAGCCAGTAAGCAATGCCAAGATGTTGCTGTTCCCTGTGAGGATTGGCTAAAACGGTGCAGGAGAGGAGTGATTTCCACTGCAAGGCAAGGCTTCTTGCAAAACTTAGAGCTCTGCCCTCCCTATAGAGATGCCACTGGGTGGAAGAGCTGGAAGAGCACCAGGTAATCTCAGTGTGAGATTTGGTGTGTGTGTGTGTGGGGGGGGAGGGAGTTAAAGGGATTGAAAAGGGGAGGGGGTTAGCTCCTCAGCATGGCTTTGCCTCTCCTCCACAGTGGGGGCCCTGGCTCACTCTGCACCCCAGCCTGCCATCCTAAACTGTGTTTCTGGAATCCTACACACAGCTGGCTTCTCAGCACAGGACTGGGCCTCCCACAGGAAAGGCAGCCATCCTCAACATGTCTGGTGGAGAGTTGCTTCAGTGGGGCTGGCTTCTGGGCAGCTGGGTAGTGTAGGATGAGGCTACAATCCTCAACATGCTTCCTAGGGAGCATGATGGGGCTTGCTGGGGGGAAGGTAGTAGCAGCAGCAGGGTTATCCTGCGTCGGATCCTTGATTGGTCTAGCTAAGTGTTGTCAGCACTGATTGGCTGTTGCTGTGCAAGTTTCCCACTCACCCCTTGCCCTTCCTGGGAATAAGCCACATTGAACATAATGTTTTGCCTTTTTATTTTAAAGCGGTATATAAATACTATTGATTGACATCCTAAGCCCCTCCAGGCAATGCCACCGCATTCCTTTAGGAATGCCCATGTGTCTGTGCAATGTCTGACTCAGCCCATCACCAGAGAACTGCGTCCTGATGTCGGTGTGACAGCCGCGTATCATTGAGGTGACATCTGTGCGTCATTGGTATGATGTCCGTGTGCCATCAGTGTTATGTCCGTGCATGTTGGATGAGGGAAGCTGCCAGCTCAAGAAGTGGTGCGGCAGCATGAAGGAGAGGAAAGGGGACCCGATCCCCTCACTTCTCAGAAGGAGATAGCAGAGAGTGGCTGTTACTGCTGTGGGCAGAGCAGTGGTGCCCCCGAGTACCAACTCCTGATGTTGGCCCTGACTAGGACGGATGTTGTCTTAGAGATTTGAATCTTGAATTTTATCTTCAAAATAAGACTGTCATGTAGACTGGGGGATAGTACAGTAGGCCGACTTTGAGGTCAACCAGAGGGGCAGTGATTTGCTTGATCACTCAGTATATTGTATGGCATAAGCAGGCTAGGTTTTCACAGTGAAGCCCCATCATCTATCCAAATTATAGTTTCAGAAAATCACACTACAGATCAAAATACCTGTGGAAGTTATGTGAGAAAAATTCAACGAGATGTTTGTGTGCACGTGTCTACTGGGGGATTAATTGTAGATGGAGCGCATTGATTCCCCTTCGACAATATGCATTTTCAGAGATTGAAAATACATATCAGCCAAATTTCAGTGCATGTGTTTAATCAATAGGGCTTAAAGGTACTTGATGGGTCTTGAAGGTGAATCTGCCTATACTTAGTCAGACCATTGCTCCATCTTGCCCAGTACCTGAGCTGGCAGCAACTCCTTGCATATGAAGAACGTTCCCTGAGATACTTTTCACTGGAGATGGAAGAACTTGATCTTGGAAACTTAGGTTTTCGAGCATACGCTTTTGTCCCTGTGCTACAGCTGTTCCCTTCCACTTTGGGCCGATCTTCTCCCTATGTGATATAATTTCACTAGTAAAGGAGATTGAATGCTAATGAATAATTGAAATCTTGGTTAAACGAAGGAATTCAGATCTTGTAAGCATCAAACTTGGTATGTTTGTAAAGCAGGATAGTTCATAATCCAGAGCAATAACACCATAGTTAAGCACCCTAACCATTGTAGCTCCTGTACATGTGACTTCATTCTGGGATATTTCCTGGTTCAGGCAGAATGAATATTGGACTCGGTTAGAAGATAATTAAAGTTAACATTTATTTAATCTCTGCCCGATCAGTCTTATCCCATTTTGTTCAGGGTCAGCACATTAGCAGCATATTAATAACGTTGGCATTAATGTATTAATATTTTAAATCAAATTAATACCTCAGAAGAAGTTTAAATTAAGAGAGGTGATCACATAACACCATTAAATAGCCTACTCTGGCATAGTCATATTTTGCAGTCAAAGCAAATTGAGCCTGCCTGCGAAAGCTACTGCGAAGTATTATTTTTAATATTGTACAAATATTATCAGCAAAATCTAGTGCAAGTTAGGAGCTTTGCTTTAAGTCCCCTTCCGTGTTTAAATGGTCAACTGATACCAAAGAGGTTAAAAGGGCTTAACCTTGACTAGATTGCAGCCTGTATATTTTGGAGTTATTCAAGTGACTTTTTCTGACATCTACTGTGATGCATGCCCTGTATGTATTTTTTTTCTGTTTCAGTTGCAGCAAATATGTGGGGAGAATGGGGGTGAAGCTCATTTAGAGCTTCACCTCCCTTTACTCGACACTCTGCAGTGACAGGCAGAGGCGGGAAATTGGAGGCAGCCTATTGGCTGCCGCACGGTGAGGGCTGGGCAGGCTGTCATCCGAGGACTGTGTGCCCTTACCTGTCAGTCACGTACGGGTTGGGTTGGCAGGGTTTAGAGATCCTGGCATACAATTCCAAGGCAGTAAGGTTAGGGGATGGGTCAGGACCACTCGGACAACGCTTGACCAGGTCGGTGAGCTTGGCTGGCGTGTCCCCTGGCTGACTCAGGCAGAATCCACCGCTGGGGCATAACCTTGGTGGACTGTCAGACTCTGCTGCCTTGACCCTCTGGGGTTGGTGGAGATGTGCTCTCCTGGGTTCAAGACCAGGGGAGCTCGGAGCCAGGCTGTCATACCCGTGTAGCCCGGGGGAAATTATGGCTAGTGCCGCTTCCTCCAAAGAGTAGCCCGCACGTTGGGGGTGGTGGTTTGAGATCTCCTGCTGCAGGTTTTTTCCCATGTTAATTTTCATAAAGTGACCCATTATCCCAAGCCTGTGTCCAGAGTCTTTATTCAGAGTTGAAAGGGTAAAGAACATGCTTGTATTGGAGCTCCGTGGTTGAACCAGGGCATGGTGGATCTTTGGCTTGTTGACCAGAGATTCCTGAAGATTAATATATGGAACCTCCTCAAGAGAACAAGTATGATTGCAACCCAAGTATCATGAGGTGCCACTGGTGATGTCATATTTATCCAGTAGAGGGGGGCAAGGCACTATATTTTGTAAGG
>JAJKFI010000098.1:1818614-1847318 GCA_029204185.1 Lerista edwardsae
AAGGATAACAGCTGGCGTTTGAAGGGTTCTGGGTATAGGGAGAACAACATTGTGCAGATCCTGATCAGGTCTAGAAAGCCTGCCAATGTAAATCGCATTGAACAATGTCTGAAGAGTACTCGGAGAAGGAGAAAAGGCAGTATATACAGTAATAAATTTTTTACACACACACACACACACACACACACACACACACACACACACACACCAGAAGTAAAGAACGCTGGGTAGTGGGAGAACTGGCTGTATGACAGAGTGAGGTGAAATAGGGAGGTTCAGCCAGTGGTGTCATTCAAATGATTTAGGAACAGGAACTCACTTTTGATTGGCACTTGTCGGGAACCCGGAACCAGCCACGGAGCCCGTTAGGATCCGGAACGCCCGTTCTGGTCCATTCCCCCTGAATGACATCACTGGGTTCAGCTCTCCTCACCTGCACATCTGTTGCAAAACAACAACACCCATTTAGACACCTGCTTCCTATGTGAAAGGGGCAGACCTCTGAATCGGTGTCAGGCGCGCCAGTGGTGTCTAATAGCTATTTGACAGCCTTGCAAGTGAATATGGAAGAGTAGCAACACATGGTAAGTACACTAGGCTTTGCAAGGGTAATGAGGGGCAGCATAACAGATGAGGCTTAAGCCAGGGATGTCATTGACAGAGAGAGCACGAGGGATCGGTGTATATATAGTACATGTGGAGATGGACAAAAACCCGTAGATGTGCTTATGCCATTTGAAAAGAAAATGAGAAAAACCCCATGATGTATTCTTCATACAATGTTTTTAGTATTATTAACACGCACACACGCACACACACACACACACACACACACACACACACACACACACACGTGCAAACTCTATTTCTCCAACCTTATTAAAATGATTTCCGAAACCCTTCTGATAGTTATCCGTGGGTACCTTCTGCAGAGAGCTGATAAGTTGGAGAGACGGCCTAATAGCCTGCTAATGAGTTCTTTCCCCCAGTGGAACTTTTAAGTCTGGATCAGGAGGGTCACTGCCAGCCAAGTATTGAATTATTAAAGCTCGTAATTAATCCAGCCCAAATGCACCTGTTTATAATGCTGCGTCACCTGGGAACTGCCATTTGGATTTTTGTAGATTGTATTTTTAGACAATGTTATAACGGCGAGGTTTTAAAACATGAAATAAAATAGCTTTCCTCCAGGACTCGAAAGATGTTTGCTCAAGGAATGTGAGTTGCTACATGGGGACTTTTTTAAGTAGCTGCGACATGTGGCATTTATATGATGCAGAAAGCAAAAAAGTTTGGATCATTCATGTCAAACGATTTCCCTACTGTGAGGAATTAGAATTAGGCAGGGGGATGGGAGAGAATCTGGGTCAAATATTCCGGCTACTATTCTGAACCTTCTTTGGACATTCTGAAATCCTTTATACTGCTAATGTATCCACATACGAATCAACGAGTCAAGCGTATAAGCATTCTTGTTCCCCCTGTCAGGATGGTACATGTATTACCATTTCCATCCTTGCAATTTTCCAAGCTTTATAAAGGAATGCACTTTTACATAATACTCAATTTTAATATTTTCATGCCAAACAATCTCATCTGTTTGGTTTTTTTTTTTAAAAAAAAAATCATGTTTTTCTAAGAGTTTGCAAACTAATTTTGCCCATGTTAATGAAATCACCCCAACCCTTTGTTTTAGTTCTCCCTTTGGTTGCAGTGGATGATCCAGCTGCAGTAACTTTCCTGTTTTCCATCCACTTGATGGGGTACAGGTATTCTACCAGCTCCCAAAAGATCAGATCTGCCAAGGTTCAGACTAGTAGAAAAGATTGATAGTAGACAGTAGTTAAGACTCAGTAGAATTATCTAAATTAAACTAAGTAGAACTTAACTATCTAAACTAAGTAGAATTAAAAAGTGGCAAGGTAGAAGAGTGACCAGGCGGGCAATTTTGGCAGCAGGTTAGATCTAGATCTAGAGGAATAACCTGCCAGGGTAGCAGAGATGCAGGTAGACAGTTAAAATTGGGCACCAGGTGTAAGCTTCAGAATTTAGTGTGAAGGTAGAAAAGTCAGCATTCCATAAAGTTGCGGATGCCTGTTGGAGGACAGAGAGGAAGTTGAGTCTTTTTAGCTCCTCTGCTGCCAGAAAAGTTGAGTGGTACCATCAGTGGCACATCAGCCGTCTTTTAGGGTAGAGATGGCCAACTACTACATTTGCAGTGATCACTGTGCTCTTTAAGGGCCAGAAGTGTACTTTGCCACAGAAATGAATTGTCTGACTTCATAATAAAGATGGCATTGTGAACCCATTACCATATAATACGCACAGACAGCCCGAGGTGTAGTGTGGAATAAGATAACAAATCCAAAGAGAGATAGCATTAAAGTGTGGGATATCTCTGTTTTCACAGTATGAAACCATTTTTCCTCTTCCTCATTCATGACATGTTGAGCAGACACTCCTCATCCCTCCATTCAGATTTGGGTGCAGGGACCGGATGAAATTGCTTTGAGGTCTGGATCTAGGCTACCGGCTGCCAATTGGCTATCAGCGCATTATAATGATTTGTGGATGTACAAAGACCACCTTTTGCTCATACTAAGGTGCTGGTCATGGGACTTTGTCATTCTGTGCAGCGTCCTTTTCAATGTGCAGACTTTGTCTATCAGAGGGATTAATGTACAAAACCCGATTCTCCACTCTGACAACCCCTGATGGACTGGGGCACCTATCTAACCATCCCTTTCTCTTGTACACTTCTGATTATCTTTCTAACTGTACAGTATATCCACTCTGTGTATGTTTATCTTACTCTTGTCTCTTCTCCGTTTCTCTTATATTTAACTGTCACCAGCTCCCACTATTTATTTCCATTCCTATCTACAATATATCTAACCATCAATGTATCTCTTTGCTTCCCCATCTCTCTAACCCTGCAATATATCTGCTTGGCTATTTTTTTGTTTTTATCTTGCTTTCTCTTTCTTCTATTTCATGACTTCTATTTATCACTGTCACTTCTCCCCCCTTTCCCCCATCTTTCTATTCCTATCCTCAATGTATCTGCTTTCCCATTCTCCCCTCCCCTTACCTGTGTAATAGATTCTGATCCCAACCCATGGAAGGACTGATGTTTCTGCCCATTACAGTAAATAAACCCAAAGCCTGCACAGAGCCATTTCAAGATTAAGGCTTGATAATTGCTTGAAGTCGTCGTGAGCCATTCTGAAGAGAGCTTCATTCTAGCCATGAATAAATTCCTCAAATGAATCAATTTCATTTATGCATGAAAATCAATCATGCAAAGTTCTCTTTTCTTTTCAGTCAATCCGTCACTTTCAAAGCTGAATATAGTGAGCCCATTTTATGGTTTTTAAAGAAGAAAAACGAGCTCCACCAACCAGTTTCTTGAACATTATAGATGTACTAGTGAGGGCACAATCCTAACCTGAAGTTAGGCTGGTACAGTTAGGCCAGCAAAATTTGTCTGGCACAAGGGTGTAATGGAAATGTGGAAGATCCAATGAAGAGGTAGCTTGCGGCGTCAACAGTGGCCTCCCTTCTTGCTCAATCTGGAGCACCTGGGGTTAATCCCAGAGCTCCTGCTAGCCTTAGGAACACAGCTTCAGCCTGGCAGGCTAATGTGGGCCCTGACTATAAAGGGAGGGAGATTAGCACCAGGTGATGTGGGGTGTAGTTGGAGTAAAGTTTGGTGTGATAGGAGCTGGAGAGAACCGACTGGCCTACTTGTGTATGACAAACCTGGACTATTGACTGCAAGCTTGGATTTTGATTTGGCTTTGGTGTGACTTGGACCCTGACTGACCTGGCTTCCTGATTATTGGACTGGCCTGCTGAATACTGAGCTTGGATTACAGACTGACTGGCTTATGGACTCTGACCTGGCTTACTGACCATTGGACTATCTTGTGGATTACTGGGCCTGGCTTGTGGACTAACTATGACCTTGGACTCTGATTCTGGCTTGGACTTTCTGGCTTTGGACATTGATTGGGGTGGCTGCTGCAAACTGAACAAATAACTGAGAAGGTGAGGCCCAGTTGTGTTCTTTCCACTACTGTACCAGAGCTGTTTAGAGGAGAGACTGGTCAGCCTAGTGTGGGCATTAGGGCCCCTGGGGAGGCCCAGCAGGGGGTATCTGGAACAAAGCGCCACCGTAAAGTGTGATTGGACCACTCTCTGTGCCTGCTTAACATGAGGTTAGGAATGCACTCTAAAATGACTGCCAAATAGCATGAAAGCATGGTCATTGAGGAGCAGAGAAGCTAAGTGGGCAAATGGGGGCCGGTCTTACTTTCCTTGGTTTATCCCTGTCTTGGCTTGCTCATTCTTAGGCCTCTTGGTTCATCTGCATCATCTCCTCAGTCCTATCCTGTAGCATAGGTAGGATGCGGCAGGGGGTGGTATGCCGTGTTCCACATTGCAGCATTGAAGCCCTTCCAAAATGGTGGCTGAAGCCTGTTAGTTTTCTGATCCCAATTAGGGGTAACGTAGAAACAATAAGAAGGATGGGCAGCATGGGAAGGGAGCAGGTTAGGTTGCCCTGTCACCTCTCCCTCCACTTTCCTAGTCTCCCTGTTCCTGCCACTGCCGCACCATTTTGATCCTGATTAGGGATCACTTAGAAACAATAAGAGGAGCACACAAGGAAGGGGGAGGTGAGGCAGGAAGGAGGCAGCAGCCAGATATCCTCACTCGTTTCCCACACTGGGAAGCTGCCCCCTTCCTCCTCTTTTAAAAGCTCTCATCCAGAGGAGGAGGAAGGAGGCATGGACAGAATGAACCTCTGCCACATCCTCCTCTTCCAGGAGAACCTAGAAGTGACATCACAACATGACATCACGATGTTGTGTGACATTGTGATGATACCTGCCGAGGTTCTTGGCCCCCAGCTACACCATTGGCTACATCCTCCATGTTCATTCCTCCTTGATCCTAGATCCCAGTTTTCCTGCTTCCTCAAAGGCTTCCCCTTCCTCTTCCTGTTTCTTTTATACCTTCCATCCTTGCCTCTGTCCCCTGCATTGTCTAATCCATTCTTTCATCCTCTGTTACCTACGTATCACTTTTCTTTTCAATTTCCTTCCCTCTATGATCTTTACTTTCCCCTTACGTTGTCTGATACCTGGTGCATGTACTGCTCACTTTCTGCGCATGTTTGGATTCAGTTAAATGTTTTTAATGATGTATTTAAAGCCTCCTAATGTCTATGTCCTAAGACACAATGGTACTTTGATGAATCTAATTTCAAACTACGTTGTTAGGTAACGTTTTGAAACCAGCACTTGTCAGTTAGAACTCTAGATTCCTAAACATGCAAAGACAGGAAATGGTGGAAGAAGAGGATTTGCCTATGGATATCACAGGGCCCTCAGTTTTCAAGATAACACTTGCTGGTGGATAGTTTGCCTCACTGTGGTTTTGGAGGGAAGAGATAGAACCTTTGGGGGATTTCTTCTTTGTAAAAACAATTGCCGCTCCCACCCCCCACCCCCCAAGGTCTATATTATAAGCAGCTCAGGAGAAAGGTGAACAGGTAAACTCACAGATAGGCTCGATATTATTTAAAAATATTGTATTTTAGGGTATGGAAAGGGGACTTACTAGAAGTTGGGTGGTCAGGAACACTGCCACAGGGTAAATACAGATAGCTTTCCTCAAGTCAATGGCAACTGTGAGGCAGGACATGTGGACACATCAGGAAATAAGATCGCGCTTTTGAGGAGGCAACTTCCAGGATATCTTGCAAGAGGAAAAGTATGAATGGCAAAGTGGGATCCACACAGGGATATAGGCAGCACTTTAAATGTGAAAGAGACTTGAGTTTGGGGAAACAGGAAAGAGCTGAAAAAAACGAGTCCTACGTAGAAGATGCTAGTCTTGTGACTTCCTTTCTGCCCCATACTGTGGCCACAGGGGACTGAAATTCCTCACAAAGGATGGGGAATAAATATATCTTAAGCAAAAGCTGACTCAGTAGTTTGTCTTCGTAATAAGTGTTCAATATTACATTTCTTTATAATAACACTATCTTTTATTAAAGTCTTTTAATTTGCCCATAGCTTTTTCCTGGCAAATCAATACATTGACATAACCAACAATCTTTTATGTTCATGCACTTCTCTTATTAAATATTTTATTTACCATGTGTTTTTAGGGGAAAAATTAATTAACCCAACATTGTCCGGAACTGTGTTATATCTCATAAGTGGTCTGACAATGAAGCTAAAAACATTCACTTGCCTGCCCCTGAATGATGGATCTGATCTGGTGACTGTTAATGTCTTCTTACTGTTCAGGCTAGCATGTCACCAAAGGTATGAAAGCTTGGCTGATAAAACTCAGGGCCAAGTTATATGATCAAATCAAAACTCACATTTTTTTTAACTTTAATGCATCTGCAGGGGACTCCAAAAATTGGTTTGGATCAACAACCTTGGGGAAAAGAGACTGAAACTTTTCCCCCTATACCATTTCCAAACTGCACCCTCTCAGCAATATCGGAACATTTTCCTTCCCTTTGTAAGGCACTTTTAATGTAGATTAAAATATGGCATGGGAAGACATCTAAAAATGTTTTGTCCAGCATTTTGCTTTCATAACACAAAATTTGGTTTTGGAGAATTTTGATTCAGTGAAAATGAGGCAAACAGTTGCATGGAATTAGGAGAGGACAGAATACTGATAGCCATGGTGCCTTAATGATGCCATGGCAGGAATAGATGTGGTTAGATAGCAGGCTACTACACTAGGTACCCTATGTCACCTAGCAGCCCAATGATTGGCCCATGCAGTCTTCCCTCTGATAGGTCCATATGTTATAGCCTCCCAGTGTGGTTGTCAGTTTGTGGTAATGTAAGGTGTTAAACGCCAGAGGATGTACTCTTTGTCTATCCAGCTGTGGCTGGGTGATTTGGGGTAGCTTTGTGGAGTAGCTGGTGTGGGTTCTCAATCTGTCTTCCCCATTTCTTTTGTCCCTACCCATGAGTGCTTCTGGCCAATCATTCAAAAGATGAGGATCTTGCTAGTTAACCAATTCCCGAGGTTGGGAACACTGTCACACCTGGTTTCCAGCCTGCGCTTCTATGCATGGAGCCACCAGCACCCTGCTTTGCCTGAGTGCTGTTGCAGCTTCCCTTGTGACTCATTCCAGTTCTCTTTCCCTGGCATAAGAGCTCCTTCCAGCTGGTGGATGTCTCCACACTTGAGCCCTAGTCCTGGAGGGGGTTCTGTATTTCCTTCACAGAGCAGCCCTCTTTCAAGGGAGCTCTCTTTCTGCCCTTGCTCAGCTCTGTTCAAAAAGGTATTCCTTGGATCTATGTGTCTGTGTAAGTTGAGTAAGGGGACCTGAACTCTGAACATAGGGATTCCAAGCTGTTCTTGGTTTTTGACTCTTTGCTACTGACGTGTCGGTAGCACCAAGAGCGGTGGGATGCTATGGCACCCTTGTATTATGTCCCACAATTGGCACCCACCATAAGTGTTCTTGGGGCATCTCCTCATGGTTGGTGGTGCTGCCTGTTGGTGTTTTTTTTCATTCCTAGTGGTAGGCAGAAGGGCATCCTCACTGCGGTGGACACTCATTGGCCCTGAGCCTATCCTGTTCCCTGCTTGATTAACTGTGGCAGCATTTCTCTGGTGGCCAGCATTGGGGCTGATTGGATGCAGTGATTGGCTCCCTGGATATCACACTGATGACACATTGTCATCATGCTAATGATGCACCAACATCACATTGATGATGCACGGCTGTTATGATGCCATGCCAAGGGTGATGGTCTGTGCTGGCGTTTCCACGGACACTGTTGTCATTACTAGAAAAGGCTGTACCAATGTGCTGGCGTGGCATTGCCTTGACAGGCTTAGGATGTGACAGGCATTGCACTGGCTTCAGGGCAGCATCCACATAGGATTTGGTTGTAAGCTTGGTGCTTATTTTTGGTGCTTATTTTTGACACAAAAAGAGCTGATTTAGAAGATGTATGAATTACCATAATTCTTAGTAATTCTTACATCACCTAATCAGCTAATTCACTGTATGGAACAGCAAAGAGAAAATGTAAAGTCTGAAACTACTGCAGGATGTATTAGTGTCCATTGCTGACAAACAGAAATACACTCTGTGAAACAAAATAATGATACATAATGTTCTGCGGCACTTCTGAGGGGGGGAAAAGCTGGAAATGATTTTTGAAAGTGCTTGAAACCAAGTAAATGCAGTTTTTAAACCAGCTTTGTCCTTCAAGGCTCTTGATTGTTACATCCAGACAGTTGAATTTAAGCTCCTTTGTTGGAACATTATGCACAGTCTGCTAGCAGTTGACAAAGTCCCTTAGAAAATTGCCCTTAGCAATTTGTTACTCAAATATTTTGTAGAGAGCTATTGTGATCCCTTTTGACTATCATTAGCAGAAAATTTCCAAATTGCATTAGGAAACGAACTGACGAGTAGATTTGGGGATCACTGAATTGTCTAAGATCCCACAGAAAATGACTCTGCAGTCCTATGCATGTCTACCCAGAAACAAGGCCCATTGAAATCAATAGGACTAACTTCTATGTAAGTATGCATTCCATTGGATTACAGCCTGAGACAGTAGGTTTTGGACATTAAAAAAATAATAATAAGCACACAAAGTTTCCCTTATATGGCAGAGAGATATTTTCACTGATATTCTGCTTTCTGCGCAGAGTATATTTATACATAAATCCTAATTTATATTAAGTATAAGTCATTGCTTATAGGCAGGAGTGGACCTAATGGGGGGGGGCAAGGGGTCACATGATACTGGGTGCTGCTGCCACTGCCTGCTCTCTGCAGAATACAGGCAGGTGGCATCAGCAAGCCCTCCACATTTTCGCTGAAAAGCAGAAGTAACTCTTAAAGGCTTTCCGAAGGCTGCAGTAAGTCTTTGGAGGGCTTGTGGGGGATGTGGAGATTGCGCGAGGCTCCATGTGAGTCGGGCAGTGGCGGCAGCGGTGGTGGTCGGGGATAGCACTCTGCCGTCTTGGCCCTGGGCATTGCATGGGCCAGGGCCGCAACTGTTTAGAGGTTTGCTTGTAGTTTAGTTAAGCCTAAACACAAGTTGCCATTTGGGGATGGTGCCAGTGCGACTATTCTCCAGAAGCTTGGTATTTTTAGAGGTCACAGCTGTCTCCAAATGGCGCCAGTTGGCCTCAGTGGCTTGTTGGAAGGAGAGTCTGATAGCATTAATTAGGCGCTGTTTAGTGTGAAAATAGCTGGGAAGCAAATTTGGGTTCCGAGATCGAATATAATCATTATAGACCCTGCGGAGGTCTTGCTTTAAAGATCTGCAGGTAGCATTGAAGATCAGGGGATAACCTTGTTGCTTTGAGCAATTGGAGAAATGCTGTTGTTGGCCAAATAAAGTCACCAGATGCTTGAGCAGTGACTCATAGCGTGACAACGGGGTGGTGTAGGAGTCAAAACTCTGAAAAGATAAGACTCCTTCTTGGGTAGTAACAGCTGACACCTGGGCCAGAAAAGAAGTTCTTGTTTTCTCGTCCCATTTTATTTTTGTTGATGCAACAAGTAATTTATTAGAAAGGGGCCCAGGGATTGAGAGAATTGGGGGTGAAAGTGAAAAAGCAGCTGATCGGGAGATGGTCACTGAGCAGTGCAGGCCTCACTTTAAACTTTGACGTAAGGGGCAATAAGGGAGTAGAAACTAAAATATAATCAATTACACTAGTTCCTTGTGGAGCAAGAAATGTGTAATCACCATCATTGTCAAGCCCCACTAGCCCATTAAGCCAGATAAAACTGAACTATATACAAAATTTGGCTAGCATGAGTCCGGCAGCATTAATAAGTCTATCTTAATTTGGAGGAACAATTGTAACAACAATGCTCGGGTAATGCGATGGGGTTGTCTAAGTGCAGAAAAATGTCAGAGTTAGGCCCAGTACAGGAGTTCCAGTCACCAGCCAAAATAAACCAGGCCCTCCTATTTTTGTCCTCGATCTCCCTAATTACTGAGTTCATATAGTTCCATTGACTGAGCCTCAATTCTTTGGAGTGAGAGGGAGATATGTATACATTAACAATCAACAGCTTCCTCAAACTGCAGCTAATCGTAATGATTTGAATTGCACAATGGCTGTCCGCCATATAAATAATCTCGGGGTGCAGTGCTGTTCTAAAAAGAATTGCCAGTCCCCCAACTGGGCGGCCTCTGGTCCTGTTTTTGTGAGCAGGTAATGAGATGGAGCGGAAACCTGGAAAGGAAATGGGACTAAGTGCCCAAGTTTCCTGCAACAACAAGATATCATAGTTTTTGAACAGTTCTCCTGTATCAGGGTCCCTAGATTTCTTAGCCCAACCAGCCACATTCCATGATAACATATGGATGGATGTAGGCTTTGGGAGGACTGGGGCTCTCAACCTGGGAGAGGAATGTAAACTAGGAGTATAATTGGGCTTTCCCCACATTTGTTGGGAAATTTGTTTGTCTGTTTAAGTCAAAGGAAATTGTCATCCAAAGGCTCCAGGACATCGAAAGCCAAGTAGTTATTGCGGCAGCGGATAAGTCATGCTCTCCGCTTAAATTCCAATTTCCTTTTGTTTTAGGTCACAGTCCTAGATACCTGGCCCTATTGCACAACCCAAAAAATCATCATGTCCTCTCACTGGCTCGTTGCAATGTTTTTCCCTCCCGCAAACTAGAGGCTAGATTTTCTCGACAGCCGTTGGTATCCTCGAGGTGTATTTGTCTGATGGGGGCAGTCGATTCTCTAGCTCACATAATTTATTGTCCTCTTTACGAGGATATTAGATTTAAGTATATAACCCCCCTTCTGATTAACTCGAAGTGTAACCACGACAATACCATAGTATGTTGGTTCCTTGCCTCTAATGATGCAGAAGTTTTAAGCCAAGTGTCAAGCTTTCTTATTGCTGTTCTACTAAGACGTGGAATGGCAAAGACCAACTCTACAACTGATACCTGCGTGCTCTCTGCATTTTCTTTGTGCACAGCTTTATTTACATCTTTGTTCAAACTTATTACTTCTAGTGTTTTACATGTTTTAATATTTGTTTTTATGCCTAATAAAGGTTGATAAGAAAGAAAAGAAAGAAAGCCAGTATGACGTACTGGTTTGGATTATACTCACCAGCCAGCCAGACACACTCTGCATTTGAGATTTATGTACATCTGGCCACACCTTTATAACCTTCTACATTTTTTTTGTCTGATGAGAGTGTGAACTGATCTAATGAGAGTGTGAAGCCTGATCCAAAGGACCTTATCACCAGTGGTACATGTGTAAAGGTTTCCCCACAACTGAATGGTCTAGTCGTGACCGACTGTAGGGGGCGGTGCTCATCTCCGTTTCTAAGCCGAAGAGCCAATGTTTGTCCGAGGACAAGCTTCTGTGGTCATGTGGCCGGCATGACTATATGCCGAGGTGCACGGAATGCCGTTACCGTCCCACCAAAGTGGTACCTATTTATCTACTTGCATTTTTAGGTGCTTTCCAACTGCTAGGTTGGCAGGAGCTGGGACAAGCAACAGGAGCTCACTCCATCATGCAGTCTTGAACTGCCAACCTTCAGGTCAGCAAGCTCAATGGTTTGACCCACAGCGCCACCATGTCCCTTGTTGGTACTGCCAGTGTGTACTGCTGGCTAAACGTGTCGTGAACATGCCATAAAGCACATTCATAGCAGCCAGAGAGGAGGGAGCTCTGGCACTGGGCTGGCGCTAGTGAGCCCTTGGCCTCAGCACCCAGAGGAAAGGTTGCTGGTGCTCCAGCAGCACCAGCAACGAGTAAGGAGAGGCGATTCTACCTTATGGTGCGGGGGGCATGAGCCTTGGGTCTCCTGGCAGCGGCAGGGCACCATTGCGCACGGTCCGGGCAGGACCGCGCAGTTTTCAGCCCGCCCCCGGTCCGTTACGCTCTGGAATGGAGCGTTTCCGGGGGTAAGGGAGGCGTGTCTGGCAACACGCGGGGGCGGGTCGATGTCCGGGGGGCGCGGTTTCAGTGCTGCTGGGGGCACGCTCAGGTCTCTGTGTGCACCTGCGAGTAAGTGTTTTCAGGATGTTGGGGAGGCGGGGAGGGGGCAGAACTGGGCAAGGGAGGGGCAGATAGGGCCTGTGTGCAAGTTGGAGAAGGCAGTGCCTTCCCCTGCCGGATCCAACACCCCGCCTCAGGTTGGGCAGCCCTATACAGGGCTGCTTGATTCTCGGCCAGCAAAATAGCCAGCAGAGAATTGAGTAGTCTCATTGCCGGGGCTGGAGCTTTCCCTGGAAGAGAGGGACAAAGAGACCCTGCTGGCTGCCACAGATCCCATGGGATACAGTGGTACCCGTTTACTGTAACGGGGTTTACTTCTGAGTTGATTTGCATAAGGTACTGATAAGGTACTGATAAGAATCTTTTTTTAGTATACAGTAGTTTGGGTCACTTGTGAACACTGTTAATGCATATTAGAAACAGAAGAGACCTGCTCTCAAACGGAAGACAGTTACAAATTTGAAAATATGAAACCTGATTTAAGCTTTGCTGGTGAATGACATTAGACTGGAATAGATGTTGGGGTTTCTAATTCTTCCAATAAATCTTGTGATGCCTAGGTAGAGCCCAGTTGTTTGCTGGATCTGGGGGAAAGAGCCCAACGCTTTTGGACAGGTCCAGAAAAAAAGCCCAGTAGTTTGGGGGCACATGAGGGGTAGCACTTTGCTGTTTGGAAGGGTCTAAAGGGCGATCCCAGCACAAAATTAAAAATGGCTGTGCATCTTTCTTTTCTGGCAGTTGACCCAAAAGTGCAAAACAAACCATTCCAACATAATTTTTCTTCTGGTCAGTTAACAACTCTGATACTTTTGAGGAGTTCTATGCTTCTTTTCATCACTGATGATATCTGTAGGATATTTCCTCAGCTTTTAATGTAGAACAAATGCGAGCAGGGGATTAAGATTTTCCAGCTGTAGGAAATGGGAGATTTTGGAAATTGGTGAAATTGAATTAGAAATTCAATTCAGACATAAAAGGACGTTTGCATAAGATCAGAAAAAGTTACAGGCAAAAAAGTTGGAAAAATAGGATTTCCGTTTGCCTTTGCAGCAGTAAATTGTAGAGTTTAGTGAAGTGAAGAGTGTAGAACGCACCATCTGCTCAAATTAACAAAGAACATAGTTTCTAAAAAGAAAGAAATGCAAGTGAAAGCACATGCTGTTAATTTGTCGTGGTAGGAAGTAAACAAATGCCTTTGATAGGAATTATGTAGGTGTGTTACATGGCTTAGGAAAAATGGGATCCCAGTCATTGGAGAATTTTTTTGGCTCAGATTTTGGGAGGCAAGAAAGTGGGATAATTGGAAGGTGTGAGAATTTCAGCAGCACTCTTACTACTCCTACTTTTATACCCTCTTACTTCTGGTTGGTGGTGGCTGTGTTTTTTTCCTTTATGCTGTTATTCTTACTGCTGCCTCTTGGCAATAGAGATCTTATTGGAAGCCAACACAGACCAGTCACTGTGATCCCCCTCCCCGCGAATGGGGAGTGATGTAGTCCATACTACTGAGAGACATCATGGGACATTCAAGAGCTGTTTGTCACCAAGACTGTAAGTAGCCCCCCCCCCCCCCCAAAGTGCTGCAGGAATCCACGTGCCTCTGTTGCTGAAATGGACTTCTAATTTTGTCTTTGCCGGAGAATATGAGAATAGGCTGTTCAGCTCATCCTCAGTTTCTTGTGCTAGTTTTGTAACATGGTCACACACTTGGGTATCAGAACTATGTGCAAAGATTAGTAACAATTTAATTTAATGATCTCTTAAACCTGGTCATAGTTTCCTTTTTGCTACTGCCTCCAAAAACATAGGTGTGCATAGAAGCCAAGTAGTGCTATCTCCAAAGGATGAGTTTGTCTGAAAGTCAACATCTGAATGAACGGAACCATAGTGCTCATACAGATCCGGACTAAAATTCCTGAACTAGTGTGGAATGCCTAATCCACAATCAGTGAAAGGATCAGTTCACATCCAAACCAATTGGCGCAGAAAAAAATTGTATTTTATTTCCAATCTCTCTAGAACAAAGTTTTTAAAACTGTGAGTCAGGACCCACTTGGTGGGTCACGACCTGATGACAGCTAGATCAAAGAAAGCTGGGAGCACCCTTCTTGGAAGCTGTACAATTTGCTCTTGCTATATTCCTTTTGTGAGTGTTAACAGTTTGAATTTTCAAGTGAGGGTTTTTTTAAAAATTGTTTTTAGTTCAGTGCTGTTATATAATACTTTTTCCTAATCTTGCTTTCTGTCAGGGATGTTTCATGGTTGTGCAATTGCTGTAGTCCAAGAATGCCAGTTTGCCTTTCAGCAGTGTCATTTTATTATGTCACAATGACAAAACTTCCTGTGTGATGATGTCACTTCTGGCTATGACATCACTTCTAGTGGATCCCGACACAAGTGTCATTCTAAAAAGTGGGTTCTGGTCTAAAACATTTGAGAACCACTGCTCTAGAATTTTTGTAGCCAAAAGGAACAAGCCACTCCTGTTACCTTGAATGAATGACATAGGTTTTAATCTCTTCATTCTGTTTTAACACTATATTTCATTTGTATTGAAGAAATAATAAATGGCATCTCCTCATTCTGGCAAGTACAGTATGAAAACACATGTTCAAGCCAAAAGAGAGAGAGGGGGAAAAAGCACTAAAAGTAATGGAAAAGAAATCCATAGAGATAAAGTAACTAATCTCTGCTATTTGATGGGAAATTGTAACAAAAAGTGTGCATTTCATGGAGATTGATTGGGAAAAGAAGTTGAATGTCATGGGACTTTAAGCAGTGATGAGATTTCATATGCCCATGAAATTAGTTAGAACTGCAACAAAGGCGTATCCTGAGTTATAATGAACTTATTTGGAAAGAAAATAATGCATTTTCTTATTTCTCTGTGGTGATGATCTGGTAGGAGAATGAGCTGCAGTAATGAATCTAGAGATGCTCTGCCTCTGTTGTGTCTTCTTCACCGACAAGAAGATATCACAAAGCAGGGGATACGGGAAACCAACAGATTTGTACAGATTCGTTATTAGCACTTTGGATGTAGTAGTGATGAAGAATTAAGTAGGTGATCTCAGAAATAAAATGACTTGCAAAGACCCCAGCACAGTGTCTTTCTCATGGCTGTTGCTGGTGGTGTTCTCCATTCTTTTAGATTGTGAGTCCTTTTGGGACAGGGAGCCATTTAACTTTAATGTTATTATTTGCCTGTAAACCGCTTTGTGAACTTTGTGTTGAAAAGCAGTATATACATACTAGTGATTGATTGATTGATTGATTGATTGATTATGGTTAGAGGTGTTTCTTTTTGGTAGGTTAGGATTGCGGCCTAAACTTTGCAGAACACAATGGGCTTTCTTCTGAGTAAGGTAAAAAACACAGTTTTCAAACACCTCTATGGTTGTCACCAGAAGATTGAGGAAGGCGAACTGAAAATTTTGTTTGGGATGCAAATTTATCTTGGGGAAATTGGCATATGAAATGCTTTGATATATACATACATACATACATACATACATACATACATACATACATACATACATACATACCCTGTATGCTTTGATATATGTAGGGATTAAATACTAGTTGTTGTATTGATTCCTGAAGAAGGTAGGAATGTCTTTTGCCCTCCCTATATGGACTAAATGAGCCTTGTGTGGCACAGAGTGGTAGGCTGCAGTATTGCAGTCAAAAGCTCTCCCCCATGACCTGAGTTTGATCCTGGCGGAAGTTCAGGTTCTCAGGTAGCCGGCTCAAGGTTGACTCAGCCTTCCAATCTTCTGAGGTTGGTAAAATGAGTACCCAGCTTGCTTGATGAGTACCCCAGCTTGATGACTGGGGAAAGCAATGGCGAGCCACCCTGTGCAACTACTGTAGATGTGTATAATTTGATCTCACAAATAGTTTGATGGCAGATTTTGAGCCAAAAATCATTGAATTCTCTATGATGGATAAGACAAACATAGGGTAAAATGTGTGTGTGTGGGGGGGGGGGTGTCTGCCTATTACTTTTGTCTGATTTAACCCTCCCTTTGTTTCTCCCACCTGGGAACCACTCACTGCAGTGAGGGGAGGGTGACGGAAATGGTGCTTGCGAAGAGGAGCATAAAAACACACCCCAAATATTGACATTGAAATGTGAAAAAACACAGATTCAAACTGCAGGGGGAAAAACACAACAGCATAGCAACTTCAGAAAGCATTGAATTGCTGTGGAAAAACCCAGTGGAAATAGAGGCATGCCCTGGTATATACTGGGGTTCTATTCTGGACACACAGTCGCAACAAGCTTTGGAGGGGGGCAATACGCTAATCTTGACATTTGTGGCCAAAATGGTGAAAATCTTGGTATGTATGAATAATACCATCATGTTATGATGCCATCATTGGAATACCATCATTGGAAAGGAAATTTAATGCAGAATGAAACAAACCAGAGTGTCATATATTTACTCTATCAAAAGATACGGTCAAAAAACCCAGAAAAAATGAAAATACAACTGTGACATCACTTCCTGTTGTGACGTCATTTCTGGGGCAACATTTTTCCCTCTGCCCTGGGCTACACTTTCATAGCTACGCTAATGGGTCCATCCCTTGCATAGTTTGTCTGACTGAAGAGGTTGCTTCAGATGGTGGATCTGCAATGCTGTCTACCTGTGCCCATTTTTTTTTCCACTGGTCCTCCCCCTTGCCCATCCTGAGGCTATTTCTTATTCCTCCCCTCTCTTCTGCTCTGCTCTAGGGAACAGGAAGATGAGAGGCAGCAGATTCATGACTGAATAACGGAATTGGCATTTGGGACCCTGTTTTAGAGGCCCAGGGGTCTTGTCACATTGAGGCACTTAGGTTTTTGTCTCTCCCTGCTTCCTTGTTGGCCTCTAGAAAACAATTATATGCATAAATATGTGATTTCAAAATGACCATGTTGCGTTTTCTGTCAAACGAATACGCAAAGCAAATATATATTCTAGAAAATAGTGAAACCTACAAACTTAAACCACCATCGCCCCCAAAAGTAAGAGTTAACATGAAAAATCAGGGCATCTGCTGAATGGAAAAGTTCCTGAAACAGAAGAGTTTCAAACTGCTAGAGAAAAGATGGTAAGGTGGGAGCCAGGTAGATCTTGCATGGATGCAAATTGCACAAGCTGACTGCCCCCATATAAAACAAGTGCTGCCCTGCATCCTTACCACAGCAAAGCACAGGACACAAAGCTTCTCCTGGGTCCTGTTGAACTAAGTATGGGAGGAGGACCCCAATGAAGGAGTCGCTCCTTAAGCAGAGACAGCGTAAACATTTTGGGCTCAGTGATTATTTGCTAGACCAGCTATTTTCCAGCAGTGTGCCACTAATCAGAGCTTGCTTGTGAAATCAGGCACAGGCTGGTGATTAAGCAGCCTGGTCTCTGTCTGCCTGTAGCTATGTCTGGGTCAATGGCTGGATGCAAGCCACCAGTCTCCTTCACTGTCCCTTCCCTTCAGAGCCGGACAAAGATATTCCTCAGTCCAAGACTACTCACTTTCCTTCCATTGTCACAAATTCCCCTCAGTCTTTTTTTTTTCTCTTTCATTGTCCTTGGTGAAGGAGAGTGTTCCTTATGCTCAGACATATATGAGAGAGAGAGAGAGAGAGAGAGAGAGAGAGAGAGAGAGAGAGAGACTGGTCAATTGGCAACTCTTAACTTCAAGATACAAGAGAGCCTGTGTGGGGGTCCATAGCCCCCTTAACCATTGTTTGGTGCTGTGCCACAGGATGGGGGGAGGCATCTGATGTTTACCCCGTCCATTCATGGAATTAAATGGCACTTCTAATGAGTACAGTACATTCTAATTTTGAACATAGGCATTCACACTCTTTGAGATAGGGAAAACCAAGCATATGTACAACACTGTAAAATAATGAGGAGAGCAGATGGCATCCTTCCAGAGTCAAGCTGTAAACGATCGCCCTACATCACACTTGTAAAAGTGTTAGCAATTGCTGATAGTTGAGAGATGTAGCTTAAAAAAATACCTAGCAAGTTCAAGCTTATGTTGAGTTGAAACTTCTGTGCTCCCCCACCCTGAGCAAGTCAGAGTATCTTTACAGGGGAAGTATATCACACAGTACGTTATATGACTTTGATTCAATTTCAACCATTATGCTTATTACAAAATGTACTATCTGTTTGTATCATTTATTTTCTGAGTTATCGGTAATTGCTGCTTACAGGAACTGCATTTCATAAAGGTGATTTATGAGCAACAAAACTTCGTGAAGAACCAAACATATGAGTTCTGCATTTTCTGCCTGCTTGGCTGTAAGTGTGGTTTCATATTGTTTTAAAAGAAAATAAAGATGCCCTTGATCCTCAGGGGTGGAGGAATTCCCCTGCGATGAAGTTTGAGGAAGAGCATTATGAAATGGCAACTACTTACAATAATGTAATCATCTATAGATTCTGTCTGAGAGCACAATCCGTCCTGGGGTTAGGCCAGCAAAGTTTGGCTGGCATGAGGGCCACTGTAAATAACATTTGGACCACTCTCGGAGTCAGGGAGGATGGTGCACATCTGTGTGTTGGCCTCCCTGCCTCCAAGAATGGTCCAAGCATACTTTATGGTGGCCCTTGTGCCAGCCAAACTGTGCTGCCCTAATTCCAGGTTAGGATTGCGCTCTCAGTAAAGCTGTCCTTGAACAATGGAGAGAACATTCCTTCATTCTACCCCATCATAACTGATATCTGGCTAGCAACCTGCTTGTGAAACATACAGTACATTGCTGTGAGTAAGGAATAAAATGTTCCAGAAGGTAGAAAACAAGCAAACAATGGATGCAGTGACCTTGCTATTGGTAACCAATGTCCCTATAAGAAATTATTGATGGCACAAAAAATGTAGTTTGTGACTTTTTTGTTTCTTCTCTCTCTTCAATGCTGGAGGAGAAACTATTGCTATGTTTCTAGCATAAGGGCTAATCTGAGGGGGGGGGGAACCCAATAAGACAAAGGCAAAAGTTTCCTTCCAAATGACAGTCAACGACCAACGTGTTGTGTTCTTGAATAGGCTCTTATGGATGCTTATAAATGAAATTGCAAATAAGTAGACATGTTTACTGGCAGGGTGGTGTGGGCTTCCATGCTGCCTGAATCCACTGCTGCCCCTTGTGTCTGCCCACATGCAGGGAGGCAGGGCAGGCAAATGAGCAGGCACACTTCCGTCCTTGATTCTCTCACTATGATGCTCTGCATCACAGATGCTCTGCAGCACTCTGCCAAACATGTGCTAGAATATGCAAAAGATTACAATTCAATTCCAGTGAATTGCTCCTGGTAGGCCTGAGGCTAATCTTGGGGTATCCCCAAAACAATTAAAAATAGGTTAAAATTAATTCATTTTTTAAAAAAATAATTAAATTAAAAATTAAAATTAATTCAATTAAATTGTTTAATTAAAACAATTAAAAAGCCCAATCCTTTTCAGGCTGAATGCTGGCCAAACATGTTTTGTGCCAATGTAGACTGCCTTACAAACCAACAAAAACCAACAAAGGTTCGTATAGTCAAAGCTATGGTTTTCCCAGTAGCAATGTATGGCTGTGAGAGCTGGACCATACGAAAGGCAGAGCACCGAAGAAGAGATGCTTTCGAATTATGGTGTTGGAGAAGACTCGAGAGTCCCCTGGACTGCAAGGAGATCCAATTGGGCAATCCTACAGGAAGTCAAGCCTGATTGCTCCCTGGAAGGATAAATACTGAAGCTCAAATACTTTGCCCACCTCATGAGAAGAGAGGACTCTTTAGAAAAGACCCTCATGCTGGGAAAGATTGAAGGCAAAAGGAGAAGGGGGCGGCAGAGGATGAGATGGTTAGATAGTGTCACCAAAGCTATGAACATGAAATTGGGCGAACTCCGGAAGCTAGTGGAGGACAGGAAGGCCTGGCGTGCTGTGGTCCATGGGGCCGCGAAGAATTGGACATGATTTAGCGACTGAACAACAACAATAGACTGCCTTACATGTAAAATACACTCCACTAGCACTCACATTTGTGCACTGCAGACGCACCAAAGGATTCTAAAGGACTCACCAGGGCCCTGTCAAGGGGGTGACGGGGCAAGGGAGGGCAGGCTGTAAAGGGAAAGAGTGAGGGCAGAATGAGGCGGGAGTAGGGAAAGGTCGGATCAGGCCCAGGAAGCGGGTAGGCTCATGGGTAGCAGTGGCCACCAAATCCTAGCCCCCATTCCAGACCTGATTCCATGGGGCACATCCATGTGGACCTGCACTAGCAAATTTGCTACTACAGGTACAAGAAGACCCCTTCAAACTCTGGAGACATCCTCAGTTAAGGGAAGAAATGTTCCTTTACCCAGAGGAGACCCCACAACTGCCCCCTTCTCAGGATGCAGAAGAACAGCTCCTCAATGCTTTTCAGTTCTGAAGTCTGAAAAGAGTGGCTTGATATCTGTCCCAAGTGCTGGTTGGCACAGTCCTCCCTGGATAGCAGAGGGAATGGGGGTGCTTCACACCAGCACAACTACAAATGACAGCACTGCAAATGGACAAATGAAGAATGTGGAACATGAGGGGCCTGTGACCCAGCGTTTTATACCCTACATTGCTTCAGGGAGTGCACATTCAAGCCCAGGATGTAACAAATTAGAGTCCTCTCCTAGTAAATGGTTATTTATTTATTCAGTGCATAGAGCGCAGAAGTTAGGAGACAGGCAAGTTTAACTTTAATTTTTATGTTACATTCTCTCGCTCTATTACTCCTTGCTGATATTTGATCTTTTTGTTGTTGTGATATTTATATTTATGCCAATAAAGGTTTATATTACTATTACTACTACCCTGCATTCTCATAGGAAAGCAGAGGAGCTTTTGGTGAGATGAGCTAAACCTTATTTTGTGCCTTGATAGCCCTTGAACTTTGAATGTGTAATAGGAACACCCCTTTTTTGACTGCTACTTATTCATTTCAAACAGCCACAATGCAGCCCCAAGAAAGGGAACAAATGTTCCCTTACCTTGAAGAGGCCTCTGTGAGTATCCCCCCAGTGCAGAATGCAGGGCCTGCTCCATTGGCACAACTGCTTCTGTGCTGGAAAGTTGGATTGGATTGGGCCCTTAGCTGTCTACTTCTGCACAGGCGTATGTCATCTACCATGCATTGAATTTTAAGGCAGTACAGAAAAGCTTACTGAAGTGCTTTTGATGTTGGAGGTAATTCCCCAACCTCTTCTCTTAAAAGAGCTTCTGGCATGCTAGGGGGCAGATGTAAAATTGATCTTGGGATCTTATTGACAATCACTTCAAGCTCTCGTGAATTTCTCAAACCGTCACCCCTCTCCAAATAATTCTGCCCTGTAAATCAGCAGGGAATAGATCTAAGCACAGGCAATTCTGTTGACATAAGGTGTCCACTCGTCTAATAAAACGCAAGACAGCTTGTAAGAGTTGTGATGTGCATATCTTAGCTGCAGTCAGCTTTGCTGCACGCAGTAATGATTGATCCAGGGAGTATAAGATGAAAGCACAATATTTAGGTAGGTGCTTCATCTAAGGGACACTGCTTTTTTAAATGAATGTATTCCGAAGAGGCAGAGGAACTAGAGATCAAATTGCCAACATTCGCTGGATCATGGAGAAAGCAAGAGAGTTCCAGAAAAACATCTGCTTCATTGATTATGCTAAAGCTTTTGATTGTGTGGATCACAACAAACTGTGGCAAGTTCTTGAAGAGATGGGAGTACTAGACCACCTTATCTGTCTTCTGAGAAACCTGTATGCGGGTCAGGAAGCAACAGTTAGAACTGGACATGGAACAACCGATTGGTTTCAAATAGGGAAAGGAGTACGACAAGGCTGTATACTGTAACCCTGCTTATTTAACTTATATGCAGAGTACATCATGAGGAAGGCAGGGCTGGATGACTCACAAGCTGGAATCAAGATTGCTGGAGAAATATCAACAACCTCAGATAAGCAGACGATACCACTCTAATGGCAGAAAGTGAGGAAGACCTCAAGAACCTCCTGATGAGGGTGAAAAAGGAAAGTGCCAAAATTGGCTTGAAGCTCAACATCAAAAAAACTAAGATTATGGCAACCACTCATATCACTTCCTGGCAAATAGAAGGGGAAGAAATGGAAGCAGTGTCAGAGTTTATTTTCCTGGGCTCCAAGATCACCACAGATGGTGACTGTAGCCATGAAATTAAAACACGTTTACTTCTTGGGAAGAGAGCTATGGTGAACCTAGACAACTTAATAAAAAGCTGAGACATCACCCTGCCAACAAAGGTTTTCATAGTCAAAGCTATGATTTTCCCAGTAGTAATGTATGGCTGTGAGAGCTGGACCATAAGAAAGGTAGAGTGTCGAAGAATAGATGCTTTTGAATTATGGTGTTGGAGAAGACCCTTGAGAGTCCCCTGGACTGCAAGGAGATCCAATCGGTCAATCCTCCAGGAAGTCAAGCCTGATTGCTCATTGGAAGGACAAATCCTGAAGCCGAAGCTCAAATACTTTGGCCACCTCATGAGAAGAGAGGACTCTTTAGAAAAGACCCTCCTGCTGGGAAAGATGGAAGGCAAAAGGAGAAGAGGGCGTCAGAGGATGAGATGGTTAGATAGTGTCACCAAAGCAATGAGCATGAAATTGGACGAACTCCAGAAGCTAGTTAAGTGGAGGACAGGGAGGCCTGGTGTGCTGTGGTCCATGGGGCCGCAAAGAGTCGGACACGACTTAGTGACTGAACAACAACAACAGACTGCCTTACATGTAAAATGTTAGACCCCAATTTGATTCCTTGTCTTCGATTAATTAGAATCAGAGCCCAATCCTATGCATGTCTACTCAGAAGCCCCATTATACTCAATGGGGCTTACTCTTAGGTAAATGTGGATAGGATTGCATCTTCCATCTTTTTGTTGCATCTTCCATCTACACTTCTCTCTTAGCTCTTCCCATCAGGTCAAACCATTGGTCACCACACAGGATCCCTGCACACAAACTATTTCCCCCCAGCAGGGCCAGCTCCAGGAGTAGTGGGCCCAATGTGGGGCACTCCTGTGGAGCCTTCCAGTCTCCCCGTGGGACCCCTAACCAAGAAAACCATTTGTGGTGCAATGCTTGGCACCTGGAAATAGTTGGTAGTGACATGATGATGTCACTGCCAGCTGTTTCCAGGAGGCCCATTTTGGGCCACTGGGAGGCAGGAGCAGGTGGGAGGGCCCAAGGAAAAGCAGCTCTGCTCATCCCAGAGACTTACAGTTCATAGAGGTTCTGGCTGCAGCAGCAGGCCAGGCAGTATGCTCACTGCACTGATGTGGGGCCCTCCAAAGTGCAGGGCCCAATGTGACAACATTGGTCACATCAACTTAAGGCTGGCCCTGCCTTCCAGTGAGTACACATTACACATGTTTTAAAAGGCATTGCTGGTAACACCATAAGATCATCTTGAAGAGCCCTCCTCAGGGTCAGCCATTGGCTGAGGCTCGATTGATGGAGACACTGGGGAGGGCCTTCTCCATAGGAGAATCTGTGGTCTTGTTTTTGGATGGGAGATAGAATGCCAGGCTGTGAGAAGCTGTAATACCTGTTGTGGCAGGACGGAAGTGCTGATGAGCTATTAGCCAGTGTGAGAATATATGAGAAGGCCAGCTGGCAAAAGAATGGAGTACGACCTTGAGGCTTGACTTACAATTGCCTGCTGAAACTTGATGGCATGCAGCCAGATGTGAGGCAAGGCTGTAGATTGGTGTAATGGCTGCTGATGTCAAAAAGGCAAAAGTAATTGCCGCTCACAAGGGCATTGAAATTTGGTAAAAGATTTCCAAATGGTTGGCATGGATGAAGGAGCCAGCGTTCTTGGCTTTCGTGATGTACCTCTGATAACTTTATAATGTTGCCTTTCATTTCGTTCTTGCCATGAAAGACCTCACGTGATTTTGTTCTTTCACAATATCCTCCTCGTGCTTGAAATACCACAGCTTTAGTATTATGTTTTTGACACGAGGCGATGTGTTTCTATACAGCACCATGCATTTTCAACGTTTTTCTTGTGAGTAATGTGACCTCTTCAGATTGTGGAAAGGAAGAATAGCTTCACTGGGCGTGTAGAAATTTGTCTGGCCATCATAATTCAGTATTAAGTCATGACATGGCCTCTGCTGAGTCAATGTGATACAATTCCATTTATTCCTAACATGGGAAATGCAGCCTATTTTGAACCTGAACTGACACGCTCGTGCTTCACAATATTGCAGAGCTAGGTGTAAATGGGGAATAAGTGTCATGGATAAAATGGGAAAGGATCACTTTCAGCCACTGTGCAGGTACTTAGTCACTGCTTCAGGAGAGGAAGCTGATTTTTGACATGTGTTTGGTGTAACTCACAGGGAGGCATCAATGGCAAATGCCCTTTCATAAGAATACTGGGCTTTGTGACCATGATTTTAAAACTGCATTCCAAGGAAACTGTGGGGAAAGTCTGCATTTTGAGACCCACATGTCCAGGTACTGATGTTGGTCTGAGAACTATTAAGATCTCCAAACAGCAACTGAAGCTGGGAGATAATGGCTGACCTAAGGCCACCAAGTGTGTTAGTGGTAGAGGCAAGGTACAAACTGGGGAAATCCTGATCCATAGCTCTGTTTTTTGGGGGGAGTAATTCTAACCAACTTTCCAGCACCTGGGTTAGGGTAATTCAGCTCTGAGGCTGGGGTGTAGCTACAGTGGTGCAGGGGGGTGCAATTGCACCGGGCAACAAGCTTTAGTGGGGCAACAAGCTGAGCTTGACACTAGTGGCCAAAATTGTGAAAACTTGCAAGTACTTCTAAAGGAAAGTCAGCATGGCTTCTGTAAGGGTAAGTCTTGCCTCACAAACCTTTTGGAATTCTTTGAAAAGGTCAACAGGCACGTGGATGTGGGTGAACCTGTGGATATCATATACCTGGATTTTCAGAAGGCGTTTGACACAGTTCCCCATCAAAGGCTGCTGAAGAAACTTCACAGTCAGGGAATAAGAGGGCAGGTCCTCTTATGGATCCAGAATTGGTTGAGGGCCAGGAAACAGAGAGTGGGGGTCAATGGGCAATTTTCACAATGGAGAGAGGTGAAAAGTGGAGTGCCCCAGGGATCTGTCTTGGGGCCCGTGCTTTTCAATTTATTCATAAATGACCTGGAGACAGGGATAAGCAGCGAGGTGGCCAAGTTTGCAGATGACACTAAACTTTTCCGGGTGGTAAAAACCAGAAAGGATTGTGAAGAGCTCCAGAAGGATCTCTCCAAGTTGGGGGAATGGGCAGCCAAATGGCAGATGCGTTTCAAGGTAGACAAATGCAAAGTGATGCACATTGGGGCCAAAAACCAAAACTTTACCGATAGGCTAATGGGTTCTGAGCTGTCTGTGACAGCTCAGGAGAGAGATCTTGGGGTGCTGGTGGACAATTCAATGAAGGTATCCACCCAGTGTGCATCAGCAATTAAGAAGGCCAATTCTATGCTTGGGGTAATTAAAAAAGGGGTTGAGAATAAAACAACCAATATTATCATGCCATTGTACAAATCGATGGTAAGGCCGCACCTGGAATATTGTGTCCAGTTCTGGTCGCCGCATCTCAAAAAGGACATAGTGGAGCTGGAAAAGGTGCAGAAGAGAGCGACAAAAATGACTACGGGGCTGGGGCACCTCCCTTATGAAGAAAGACTGCAGCGTTTGGGGCTCTTCAGCCTAGAAAAAGGTGCCTGAGGGGGACATGATTGAGACATACAAAATTATGCATGGAAGGGATAAAGTCGATAGAGGGATGTTCTTTTCCCTCTCTCAAAACACCAGAACCAGGGAGCATCCGCTAAAACGGAGGGTTGGGAGAGTTAAAACAGATAAAAGGAAGTACTTTTTTACTCAGCGGGTAGTTAATCTGTGGAACTCTTTGCCACAGGAGGTGGTAATGGCATCTGGTATTGATGCCTTTAAGAGGGGATTGGATAGATTTCTGGAAGAAAAGTCCATTGTGGGCTATAGGCAATGATGGGTTGTAGCCTCCTTACATTAGTAGTAGGCTACTTCAGAGTACTGGGTGCAAGGGAGTGGCAACAGGATGCAAGCATCTTGTAGTCTCATGCCTCCCTGGGGCACCTGGTGGGCCGCTGTGAGATACAGGAAGCTGGACTAGATGGGCCTTTGGCCTGATCCAGCAGTGCTCTTCTTATGTTCTTATAAATAATACCATCATGTTATGTATCCTTGGAAAGTTAATTTAATGCAGAATGTAATGAAACAAAACAGAGTTGATAGCTTTACTCTATCAAATGTTATGGACAAAACCCCCAGAGAAAATGAAAATACAACTGTGACATCACTTCTTGTTGTGATGTAACTTCTGGGGCAACATTTTGCCCTCTGCACTGGGCTACACTTTCATTAGCTATGCCCCTGCTCTGAGGTAAGGAAACAAACATTCCCTTACCTTCGGGGGACCTCCGTGACTGCCCCCCAACTGTAGGATGCAGCACATGCCCCAGTAGCACAGCTATGACAGTGCTGGCAAGTTGGTTAGGATTGCACCCTCAGTCACATGAGTGTTCTGGTGAGTCAGCCCAGGCATCTGCTTTTTAAAAACTGCTGAATAAGAAATTATGGAAGGACCCTTTCCTGAAACCTTGAGCATTCCTAGAACAGAAAAGACCTAGAACAGAAAAGACCACTGTTCTGACTTGCCCTAAAGCAGCTTTTAATTAAGGAAAGCAGTATAATAACTTGAGAACTTCCGACTCCGAGAGTCTCACAAAAGTCTGTTGAAGAGTTTCGTCGTTGTGTTTCTCACAAGCCCTCATGGTGGCTGTGTGCACCTGATTGTGTCTGGTTGTTCAAACCCGATTTAGAGAAGTGGGTCACAATAATGGGAGTTCTTGTAGTGTAAGAGAAGGAACATGACTAAGCAGTAGAGCACAGTCTGCGCATACACAAGATCCCAGGTTCAATCCCCAACAGCTGCAGACCTCAGAGAGCCTCTGCCAATCAAAGTGGACATGGCAGGGCTTGATATATCGACTCAGTTTTAGCAAACTATATATTCATATAGATAGTTGCATGAAAAAATTCCCACCCAGGCTAAGTGCAAAGTGTTTTAACTGCTTTTAACTTAGACTATTAAAATGATTTACATCAAGGGAGCTGTCATGTGTAGAAGAAAGTGTTTATTTTACCCTGTCTTATTTACTGTGCAACAAGGCAAAAAGGTAATTTGGCTAAAGAAAACAGAGATGTTGCCACTATAATGGTTGCAAGTGACATGGCTGTTAAGCTGTCTGCAGAAATTAGGCTAAGTAAAAGGCATGACAGGGAAATGAATATGTATTGGGAACAATTCTTGATGCAAGCTTTTTTTTTTTCAAATGCAGAAGGCTTTCATGGCAAAAGAGGAGAATCAGGGAGGGGGCATTTGAAAGCTGAGTAATGAACAGCATGTCATCTGCTTTCACATCTCTCAGAGCAACTTCTGCATCAAAATATATACAGCAGGTGTTTAAAAAAATCCGAATGGGGATAATAATGGAAACCATAGCAAAAATTAAGATTTATAGTGAGCTCATGCTGTATTTAATAATGCAGGCAGCAGTGAAATTAAGAGCACAATCCTAAGTATTTATTATTTATTATTTATTAAATTTATACCCTGCCTTTCTGCCCAAAGGCACCCAAGGCAGCATAATCTGGACTGGAACAGGCAGGCCACCTGGCCTACACTGTATCCAGAGCAGGTGAAGAGTGGGCTTGGGTGCAGCATGGTTTAAGGGGATTTTAGTCACCTTATGTCGAGTGCCAGCCAACCAGCATTTTTGCACAGTGCTGCATTTTTTTTTCAGGCACAAATCCAAGTGGACGGTTGGGCCGGGGCAGGGGTTTGGATCCAGGCTATGTAAGCCAGTCCAGTCCCAACCCGTCCCCACACCCAGTTTTGCTCCCTACCTGCCTCCATTCCACCCTCCTGCCACCCTCTCCCACCCCCTTTGCCAGCTTACCTGGCCAGTACAACTCACCATCTGCACCATTGGAACTGGCACGGGGCGGCCGGCAAACATCTTTGTGCCTGCCTACTTGACACCCAAGCAGCCGCGGACATGCTTCAAGGCATGTTTGCAACACCTGGGGGTTTGCATAAGGGACTTGTACCAGTTCAGGGGTGATGGTGGAATGTGCTGCCCAAGGCCCAATCTTCCAGGGCCACAGTGCCATGCAACTTGGCAAAACTGAACAGGAGGATGGGTACTTGGATGGGTTGGGCAGTCTAAACTCAGGAGGAGGCAGGGACAGTGGCAGAGGCTGCCACCAGATCCTACCCTCCCCTTCCAGGTCTGCAGGCCCTGTACAGGGCTACTCGGTTCTGCACCAGTGATTTCATTGGTATGGATCTTCCATAGAAGGTATGAACCACAGGTAGAACCATAACAGTTGCTGGGGCTCAACGCGGGATAAAAGAGCAGATGTTTTCTTACCTCGAGGAGTCTTCCTGCTGCATCTCTACCCATGTGGGATACAGTGGTGACTGTTTTTGCACTACTATATTACCGCAGAGGAAGTTGGTTAGGATTGCCCATAAGTATTTCCTTCTCTCTCTCTCTCTCTCTCTCTCTCTCTCTCTCTCTCTCTCTCTCT
>JAJKFI010000098.1:1877332-1924666 GCA_029204185.1 Lerista edwardsae
CGCTTGGAACTGCTCTGCTATATACAGGAGGTTCTGCCTTCCCTGCTCCCTGATTTACAAATCAGGTTCTGCTTCCCTGATTTACAAATCACAAAGTTCTAATCTTACAAGAACAACTACACACAGATTACACTTTCATTGTCCAGTCCTTTCTCGTGCACGATTGCCTTCCGTCGGCTGATAATCTGCTTCTTTGCTCTCACCAAAGAGCAGCTGGCCCAGCACAACTCCCCTCTCATAGGCAGCTGAGACAGCTCAGATCTTATCAGCCGCATTCTTGAGGTCTGCCACACACGGAAGCTTCCGGTGGTCTCAAACTGGTGACCTTTGGATCTTATCTTCGGGCATTACTGCAGCTTTCAACTAGACCGTCAAACAGAGCCTGGCGCGGCATGGGGGTGGAGTGGAGCGGCACATGGAGGTGGGGAAACAGTGAAGGGGGCAGACCTCCTCCTCTTCTGTCCCTGGGCAGCCCATTGGCTGGATCCACACCTGTCTGGCACGAATAGCATCTTAGGAGCACAGGCTCAGACAAATGAGTTCTGAATGTGAATCTAAGTGGAATCAAAGTTTGGTTTTGTGGAGGCCCTTCTACAAACTAAGGGTTGGATAGTGGCATTTAGCATTTGTGTAGCGCTTTCTGAATGTGCTAAGTGCTTCATGTGTCTTCTGTTTCAACAACCCTGCAAGGTAGGCATGCTTATCCCCACATTGTGGCAGAGGCTGTGTGGCTTGCCTAAAGCCACTTGGAGCACAACCCGATGCATGACTGCTCATATGGAAGTCCCACTGAACTCCATGAGATTAACAGCCAAACCCTACCTAAATTCCCCAGGTAAATTGCTAGTGCAAGTCTGAATGGATCCAAGTTGGCAGATCGGCCCTGGAAGGGGATAGGATACAGAGTGCACTGTTATCACCTACCCTGCTCCCTCCTGGGCCCGATCCACCCTCCTTTCTGCTGCTCAGAGAAGCCCTTACCTGCTTTGGCGTGCACTGGGCCCTGCACTGTGACAGTAGGATGGTGCAGACCTTCCTGCCAGGGTTTTTGCAATAGGATTGTGCCCTTGGGCTGTAGTCCGGTATACATTTAAATGATTTACATATCAATTGCTCCAGCCTAGGAGTGTTGCAAATGTGCCATAAGGCATGTCTGTGCCACTCCTTGAGACAGATGGGCCAGCGCAGGAACTCATGCCAGCCCACGAGGCCATATCCTGACTCTGCCTTGCCCTAGTAAGTGGGGTAAGCAGAGAAGCCTTGGCTGACTGTGCCTGGCAAAGGGTGTTGGGGAGGGCAGGAGGGATGCGTTTCAGGGCAGGGGGTGGAGGGGACGGGCCTGTTGGTGGACCAGCCTGAGGAGGGGGTGGAGACAGGATCTAGCACTTATGCTGGGTCCTAACCCCCGGCCCTGGCCCAGACAGCCTTGCATGGGCTGCTTGAATTGTGCCAGCACTTTTGCTAGTGCAGCTTCGAGTAGCCCTGTTGGGGTTACTAGGGCCTGCACAGGTGGCAAGGGGAAAATATCTGACCTGCCTGTTCCAGCGCAGTATAGGATTGAGCTGCCCATCCCATTGAATTAAGTGGAGCTTACTTCCTACATGGATAGGATCAATCCCAGGTAAATGTTGGTAGAATTACACAGAGTTTATGTAGAAGTGAGAAACAAGCCAGTAAAAATTGTGATTTGCATCTCTGTCTCTTTGCCACTATCCTTAAGGAAAGGTGGGACCGGAAGACTTGCAAAATGCCTTGAGATTGGTCTGGGCCATGGTGTCCTGGCATGTAAATAAACCTGTGTGTGGGCCAACAAACCCTACTAGGAACCCATTAATAAACGCGGATATGCAGGATTCACTAGCCTTTTTAGTCTGCGGCATGAATGACACAGTTTTGTAATCTACTTTTAGATATACAGTAGATTTTTCTTCCAGAATTATGGACCAAAATGTGCTGCGCAGTTGGTTCTGCAGCTCTTGTCATTCAGAGCCTCAGGGCGCAATCCTAAATTGCGCTGGAATGGCGAGGCTGGCAGGTTCCTTGAATCTGCTAGCAGGCGCAGATCCAAGGAAGCAGCATAGCCTGAATCAGGGCCACATGGCCAGGGGATGGAACATTGGATGTGGCCTACCTGCCGCATCCCAGCCCCGTCATCCTTCCCAGGCCAGCCCACCCACTGGCCTGGCCACCCCCACCCAGTTCCACCCACCCTCCCTCCTCCCAGAACTGTCCTTGCGCCAGCTGAGTTCGGCTGGCACAAAGGCAGTTCGGCACCAGCGCTCTTGAGTCGAGGCGACTGCTAGCGTCAGCCCGAGAGCTCTAGCTCTGACACTAGCATGTAGAGTCGGTGCAACATCAGTTATTGGATTGCGCCCTAATTGTGTAGTCAGTTAGGTTATTGTAAGACTTGGTCATCATTGCTGGAAGCGAAAGTTGATCTGTGCTCAAAATAAAGTTGAGCTGTGCCCAAAGTAAAAGAAAGCAAAGTAAGGCATGCTATTATATACGCACATTTTATATATGCACAAGGGAGCTGCCTTTATACTGCAATGGGCCATTTATCCATTAGGTGCCAACAAGCAGTGGCCCATAAGGTCTTTTCCCACCTTATTAGGAGATGCCAGGCATTGAACATGGGGCCATCTAAAGGTGCAGGAATTAATCTTCCACTGAGCCAGTCTCCAGGTTGAGCTTGTTCTCAATTTCTGTGTTAACATCAGTGCTTTGTTTTCTACAGGCCACATCTCGTGTATTTGTTCTAAAGTTTCCTTGGTCTGCAGGTGATGACACACAAATCCCAATGCATGTTGATCCTATTGATCTTTCTTGTTTTTTTCTTTGCCTTTACAAAAGTGAGGTATGTTAAAGTGCTTGTTTATGCTGCCGCTGTTTCATTCATCCTGAAAGGCTGCAACTGGGCAGCAAAGAATCCTGTACAATTCCCCTCTTCACAGGAGAACTGCATCTGTTCACAGTGTTCTGCAGGACCTATTTTTCCCGCTAGCAAATGGAAGAAGATACTTTCTGTGTTTGCCACCAAAGTGCACCTGCCTTGGACCTGTGGAGGTCATGCAGTATATTACATACTCTATGGAATTGCACTTAGTCCTTTACCATTAATCCTTCCTTTGCAGTATCAAATCCTTAAGCAAGTGTTTAAGATGAGAACGATCAGCTTGCTCAAAGATTCAGTGAAAGCCGCACGCTAGGCAGAGGGCAGAGGGTATCAGTGCTGCTGCCTATCCACCCCAGCCTGCCCTCAATATGTCCCTGGCCAGTCTGGTCCTCACCCCAATCCTCCTCCTCCGCCACCAATTTACCTGCTCTGATGGGTGCACTTGAGGTTATTGGCACACCCCTGCAGCCACCAGCCAATTGTATGGTAGCCCAGGCCCATGATGAACCATTGCAGTGGCTGCCATGCCAGTGGCTCTAGGATTGTGCTGACAGGATGTGATTTCTGTCACTGTAAGGCCTGGATGGGATTGGGCCATAAAGCTCTAAGGCTTGGGAATCTACAGTCCATGGTGGTAATAGTTTAGACAAAGCCACCACCTCAAACATTGATACTGCTCAATGTAGCCTGAAAGTAACCTGTGTGCACAGTGTGTTGCCAGCAGTGCTCTTCTAAAAGATGCATGGCATGCACCCAGAGGGGGGGGGGATGTCTATGTAATTCAGCAATAAGAAATAGGACAATTCTCTCTTAAACACAAATCTCCTAACAGAGTGCACAGATGGGAAGGAGGAGCAGCAGATTTATGTACAGTCAGTGCTCTTCATATGTGAACTCTGTCTGCAGATATGCTTATCTGCAAGGGGCAGAAGTGCAACTCACCTCGTTATCTGCTATGCAGAGACCTTCTGAAGGCTGTAGGGAACTTCGGAATGGCACCTGTGACCAGCACTGACCCCTTTGAAATGGCTGGCGGATGCTGGTTGGTATTTCAGGGGTCCTTGCTGATCGCAGGTGCCATTCTGAAGATCTCTGGAAAGTCTCTACAGCAGTGGTTCTCAAACTTCTTAGTATTGGGACCCACGTTTTAGATTGACTGTCTAAGACGCACTGGAAGTGATGTCATGGCTGGAAATGCCATCATTGTGATGCCAGAGCCTGCTGCTTTCCTGAGAATGCGGTAATAAATTGGGTTATTTCTCAGCCATTTTCCAATAGCAAAGTGAATCAGAAAGGGAAAAAGCCTACTTACAACCTTGACACAGCAAAACACACAGCAAAAAAACTCCCCCTTCCAAGCACCTTATCTTCCCATATTTTCAATTTGGCTGCTCTATGTACTTCACGACCCACCTGAAATTGGCTCGTGATCCACTGGTGCCAGTGGTGTCATTCAAATAATTTAGGAACAGGAACTCACTTTTAAGTTCAAATTCAAATGTTGAAAAAAAAAAAAACACAAAAAACCCGGAAGCAGCCATGGAGCCCGTTAGGATCCGGAACGCCCGTTCTGGTCCATTCCCCCTGAATGACATCACTGGGTGGGTCCCAACCACAATTTGGGAACCACTGTTCTACAGCATTCTGAGATCTTTTGGCACTTCTTGCTGCACTCTGTGCTGGCTTCCTGAGGGGGTCTGCTGGATTCTTCTGATGACAGATGATACCCCTTGCACCCAACCCCATTTATCCCATAGGATCAATGGATCATTATCTACAAATTCACTGTCCCCAAGGATTGCCTAACCCTAGTGGTTAATAACTGTATTTATTTAAATGATTTCTACCCTGCCTTTCCCTCTGATGACACTGCATACAGGAAATTGGATGACAGAGAGACTGGTTGATGGCCAAAGCTGTTTGTTCTTAATCGGCTGAGACTATTTTATGATGAATGGGAGCACAGAGGTGAGGAGTGAATCATAGGTCAGGGTAGCCAAGATACAGCAGACTTCTGGAAAAGAACCAAGTGTAAGAAAGAAAGCACAGCAAGAGGCAAGCAGCTTCCCCTGTCAGAAGGCTTAACCTAGCAGTACTCAAGTCCTGAGATGCTGTGAAGTGGCTTACTAGGGAAAGTTGGGTTCAAAAATGTTCACAAGGCAAGGAGAACAGAGGAGATCCCTTGAGGATTAGCACTGCTGTGTGGTCTTGGAATGCTTAGGTGAGGCAGAGTGAGAGAAGAGAAGGTGGGGGGAGAAGACAAGCAAGAAGATGAGCAAGAAGACATGTTACCTTCCTAAGTCCCTGGGTAGGCATAGAGATTGCTGTGAAGCCAGTGGGTAGAAGTGTATGACTTGGGACAACAAGTCCCAAGTCTCAAACATACCAAAGTGGAAGGAAAATAAATGAGTTGTGGGGTTTCCAAACAGGGCTTTTAAAAGGGGTTTTTGAATATAGGTGAGACACCATCATTTCAGCCAACGTTATTCAAACTTTTGGGCTGGGACCCACTTGGTGGTTTGCGACGTGATGTCAGGTGGGTCGTGGAAAGCTGGGAGCAGCCATCTTGGAAACTGCAGCCCTTACTCTTGTCAATCAACAGGTACTTATATACCACTTTTCAACACAAAATTCACAAAGCGGTTTACAGGCAAATAGTAATAATGGCTCCCTGTCCCAAAGGTCTCACAATCTAAAAAAAGGCAGACCACCAGCAACAGCCACTAGAAAGACACTGTGCGGGGGTGAAGAGGGACACCTTGTTATAGTCCTTTTGTGAGAGTTAACAGTTTGAATTTTCAAGTGAGGTTTTTTTTTAATTTGTTCAATGCTTTTACATAATATTTTGTCCTAATTTTGCTTTCTGGTAGCGTTGTATCATGGTTTTGCCATTGCTGCAATCCAAGAATGCCAATTTGCATTTCAGGAGAGTCATTTCACTATGTTACAATGCCAGCAGTTCCTGCTTGATGATGTCACTTCCTGTCACAGCATCACTTCCAGGTTAATGACATCACTTCCAGCAGGTCCCAACATGAGTGCCATTCTAAAAAGTGGGTCCTGGTCTAAAAGGTTTGAATACCACTGTTCTAAGCCATTAAAATCCTTTTTTCCTCCAATGGCCTGGTTGTTTACAGTTTCCTCCAGGTCAGACTGCTTCTGTTTCCTTGATGCAATTTAACTATTTAACTGAGCTGTTTGCTGAAGTCATCTTTCCTTCTGGAGCAAGAAGGAGCAGATTCATTCTTTTAAAGAGATCCCAAGAGCAATGGCATGCAGTCAGTAGTTTTTTTTCAAGAATTCACCAGATGGATGATGTCGAGACAAGCACCATGATTCAGCACTCTTTGGGACATTTTTGTGTGTGCAAGCATGAGTATCAATTTAGAGAGATCAGTCTTCTAGTTGTGCTCTGGCACCCACAAGACGCAGCCAGAGGCTGAGTCCAAATTTCTTGAAAATTCTCCATCTGTCCTCAGTCCAGCTGGGCAATGCTGAACGCCTGTGAAGATCTGCCAAGTCAGATGGTGGTGTGAGTAGCAGATAGACGGTGTTTCTTGTTTTGCCTTGTTGTGTGTAAGCCCTCAAAATAATGTCCTTGTAAATTTTATTTCTGGGAGCTGTGCTCTCTCTTAATCCCTTTATGTGGTGCAGAAAAGTAATGAAGCATTACCTAAATCTAGAGCCTAAGACCACATAGTTATGCTAGAGAGTCTAGAAGGGGTGGCAGTTGCAGTCCTGCCGTTTTGTAAGGGAGAGCAAATGCCCCTGGTGGTGCGCTGCTGGAGCGGCAGGAGGGCGGCAGCCAAGCTGCCCGCCTCCCCAAGTGGCAAGTGTTGTTAGGCCTGCACATCCTTGTCCCTGTACGGTTCCAAAATGGAGCCTGGCGTGGCATGGCAGGGAGGTCAGTGGATGGTGAAGGGGCAGGCAGTGGTGTCATTCTATAATGAAGTGCCGGAACGCAGGCGGGACTTACCCCTTGATTGATAGGGGCCCCGCGACGCGTCGCCGCCTGCTGTTCCGCCGCGGAGGGCTTCTTCCGGGTGGCGCGCCCCTCCGCGGCTCTCCGCAGCACCCAGCGCGCCACCCAGGCAAGCGGGCACCCCCTCCGAAGCCAGGGGTGCCCGCGCGGGGCTCGGAACGGTGGCGACGCGTCAGAACCGCGCAGCCAATCACGTGGTAAGTCCCGCCCACCGTTCCGGCACTTCATTATAGAATGACACCACTGGAGGCAGGGAACTGAAGCTGGGGGAGCCACTGGGAGGTGGATCAGGGGCTTGGAGCCAGATATCCCTCACCTCAGATTAGTCTGAGGATTTCCTTCTTGGTCCACGGATTTGGTGGACAGACTCTTCTTGTCAGAAAACATCCATGCAATATCTCTAAACCAAGTGAGGTGGGGGGGGGGTAGTGCAAAAGAAAAAAATCCTTTTCAATTTGGTTTGGGATTAATACATTTCTCACATCAGACTTGGCCAAACGGAACATAGGTTTGGCTCCGGTTCCATGCATGGCTAGCATTTATCCTTGATCACGGACAAGTTTTGTGGCACTTGAATCCAGTCTGGAGAACGAGGCAACAAGAAGCAGAGGCTAAAGCCCAGTGCAGGCTGTTTGAAACTGCTAAAGTGGATTCTGGGGGAAACACAGAGCAACTGAGCTATGCAATCATCAGGCACTGAACAGTTATTGGACCCTGGCTGCATTGTTTCAAATGAAGCGGTAATAATGGAAGGAGGATCCATAATTAAACTGCGCTGGATGTGGAGCCTTTTGCAGGAAGCTTAGGAGAGAGAGCTATTCATTGCTGTTTTTAAGCCTGCCTTTGGCAAAGAGGGATGTCTATTTGTACCGACAAATGCAATTGAATTGGATCCAGGAGGGTGGCAATCACAATTAAAGTAAAATAGAAGCTGATAGAAGAAGCTATGTCCAGGCGCACTGGGAGGAAAAATTGCCTACAGCAGCAGTTCTCTTTCCACAGACTTCCGACTTTGCTCCCTAAGTATCAGGCATAATTCCATGCAGATTATCTAATACAAATTCACTGTGCTGGGGTATGAGCTTTTAATACTCTATTCCTTTATATGTAGTGATGGCTTCTATGTGAGATGCCAGTCAGCTGCTAGGTTACTTCTTTTAATAAAGGCTGATACTCAAAACTATCAGCCAACAAAAGGCCTGAAATATTGTTATTCTCTTCCTGCTCCTGCCCGTCTAAATCCTTGTCTGCACTTTTGCCCCATGAATTCTGAATTCATTGCATCAACGAGTATTGGATTATGTCACTGCTTTCATTCATGTCAGGTGAAAATATTTAAAAATCACTATGCCATAGAGGTAATCCTACAAGATTTGCAGCTGTGTTGGATAAATGAGTCTTGGTCTATCTGTCTATACCGCAAAACACTTGTCTCGGTTATTAGTACCAGGCCAAAAAAAGGAACATATTGGATGAAGTAGGAAAGGACCAAGAAAGATATTTCAGGGGAATGTGCCCCAGAGGATTTTGATGTTATTCCTTGACTGAATACTGGGAGCTGGAAGTAAAGGGAGATAGAAAGGCATAGACTGGTAGGCATCGAGAACAACTGGAAACCATGGCTGAATTAAGAAAAACCAGCAAGTCCCAGCCTCTTTCCAGTGTTTCAATATTGAGCAATAGGCAGGAAGTGTGGTCTGGAGCTTGAGCTGTTGCCCTGCCTGAAGATGCTAAGCAGGATCAGCCTTCGATTGGCCTTGGATGAGAGACCGGAAGTCGCTGACAGAGCTTGTGGAGGAATGTGAGGAATGTGGAGGAATCAGCTGACAAAAGATGGATAAAATCTTGAGAACCGGCCAAGGTGTGATCTGTGGTGGACTGTGAAGGCTCTGAAGCTGAAAGAGTGCAGCTAGGATGATGACCACACATTGAAAAGGGAAACAACTGAAGAAATTGAGGGTTCTGTGAATTGTACATGGAACAATAGTTGTAAAAACCCCAATTGAAAAAATTGGATTTATGGAACAGCCGGCCAGTGTAAACCGCCTTGTGTCCAGTGAAATCTGGAGAAAGGCGGCATAAAAATACATTAAATAAATAAATATTCTTCAAAGTGGATGAGGCAGGGGAGATCCCTGTTCAAATCCCCACTGCCTCTCAGCTTCATCTTATTCTCATGGTTGTTGATAAAATGGGAGGGGTTGTGTAAAGGAAGAATAGAATAGAAATTTAATAGATAACTGAAGATAGTGGAGGTTCTGTTACCTGGAAACCCTAGCTTGTGTCAGCTATTCAAAGAATGTCAAAAAGTGACTAGCCCACAACATCTTTGGCCAGCCTGCCCACCTTCTAACCACTTGCTGCCTAAAAAAGAGAGAACCATCTTCCCTCAAGCTTTCTCTCCTCGCTGGAGACAACTGTGGTCTGTCATAGGTGTCCAGATGACTGGCTTGTATGCACCCAATTTATTTACTTCTTTCTCTTAACTAGTTATGAAAATGGAAAAGAGTTGTCTGTGTATTTCAGTTAGAAGAAGCTCCATAGCTGACAACGGATGTTTCAAAGCAAAATGTGGATCAAACGTTGCCAAGTTTTTTTCTCTCTAATCGGTATCTTCACAAGAGAAAAGCATTGCAGCAATGCAGTGAATAATCAGATTGACATCAGACACATACCGCATGAGTCTCTCATTTTTTTTTGGTTTGCTCATAATTGACAGATTTGTTTAGGTGGAAACGTAAGGTAAACAACACTTGCTTTTGTTTTCTTTTATAACCCTTTGGTAGTTTGAGTCATTAGTTTGTGTAACTCCAGCATTTCAAATGTGGAGTGTTCAATGTCTGTTTTCTTTGTTGTAAATGATGTAAAAGAAATGGACCCCCTGGTGCTCCATTCGCTCAGGTCGTGAACAGACTGACTATAAGAGATGGCAGGTGTACCAAGTACATTTTGATAAGTTACAGTTTTTGCATAATAAGCCGATTGGTGTGACTTCTAGATATCTTGTCCCTAAATGAAAGTAATCAAGAATACAATATTTCAGCCCATCATTGTAAACTCTCTCCGGTGGAATAAACAACCTGATGTGGAAGTTATATTTTCTGCCCAACTGGTGGGTGGGTGTTTTACACATATGTTTTGGAAAATGTCATAAACCTAGCAAAGGATGAGTGAAATTAGCTCCTTCATATCTAGGTTTTTCCATTTTTGCATGCTGGCATCACATTTGGACCAGCGATGGGATCTGCAAATTGAGAAGGGGAACGCTGGGCGGGACTTACGTGGGACTTCCACGTGATTGGCTGCCCGTCTGCAGCATTCCGCGGCTGCCCTGGCCTCGGGGGGCTGCCCCCGGTTGGCACGCCCCACTGCTGCTTGCCCAGGCACCCAGCGCGCCCTCCACCCATCCTCCGCGGCGAGCAGGAGCCCCCCCCCCCCCGAGGCCAGGGCAGCTGCGGAACACTGCGGACGGGCTGCCAATCATGTGTAAGTCCCGCCTAAGTCCTGCCCAGTGTTCCCCTTCTCAATTTGCAGATCCCATCGCTGATTTGGACCCTTACCTAACAAGGATCAATCAATCAATCAATCAATCAATCGGTACTTATATACTGCTTTTCAACACGATTCAAGATCTTAACAATGCACAAATCACTGTTGCACATTTAATGCATAATATTATCCACATTTCGGTTTATATAGCCCTTGGTCATGGTGCAACATAAACCCACATACTGCGGTTGGTTCTCCAAGATTTGCAACGCATGACAAAACTGTGGCCTCCTTTGCTTGTGCCCACCCCTTTAGTACGTACTACTTGCAGCAAGCCATCATTTAGAGAATATTTGAAATCTCCCTCCAAACCAGCTTCAAAATCTCATTTGCAATCTGTAGGTGAGGAGAAACAATGCCTGGCCCAGGGTCACCCAGGAAGCTTCATGGCTAAGTGGGAATTTGAACCTGAGGGCGCAATCCTAACCTACTTTCCAGCACTGACATAGCTGTGCCAATGGGGCATGTGCTGCATTCTGCAGTGGAGTGGTCACCATGCAGGCCTTCTCAAGGTAAGGGAATGTTTGTTCCCCTACTGCGGAGTTGCATTGCCTTTACCCCGATGCTGGAAAGTTGGTTAGAATTGAGCCCTGAATCTTCTAGGTCTAAGTTCAACTCCCGAACACCATCAAATCAAAACCAGAAAGGCACTAACTGAGAACAACTGTGGTATTGCACTTAGAGTGTTGCACTCTCAGAGTGTGGACTCTGGCCACAAAATCCAGGTTCAAAGCTCCACTTAGCCATGAAGCTCACTGGTTGACCCCATGGCAGCCGCACCATCCCTCAGGCTCATCTACCTCACAGGCCAGGGCTGGTCCGGTGATGAGGCAGGCTGTCTCAAATGGCAGATAGGTGTAAGCGGCACCCTGGGCCAATGGCCATATCCAGCACCACCTCACCTTTCCTCCATTTACCTCTTCCATGACCTGTGCTTTTTCACCCTGTTTACAAATACAGTGACAGAATGAACTGGTGGCATCAGGCATGAAGAATCTGACCAGCCAGGTGGAAGAGGCAATGGTGGAGGAAGCAAAGGTTGTTTTTTGAAGAGTATTGTGTGAATGTGTGCTCCCTGGCACCAGGGTCATGCAAAAAAGGGATGCTTTTGTGCTTTTCCCTATGCATGCATTCCGGAAAAACCAGGTGGCAGAATTTGAGGATTGGGAGAGCTCACCTGCTGCTGTTTCAAGTAGTAGATCAGATGCAGCCACCTCACCACTGGCTTGTTGTGAGGTTAAAAGTAGGCAACACAGAGAAAGAGGGGGGTTGGGGAAGTGTAATTAAGAAACATCAACTTGTTAACCAAAAATAGAGGATCCAGCACATTGTTTGTTCTCCTAACTTACATTACCAGTGGTCCAATCCATTGTTGTGCATCACAGTGCATCGTTTAGTTTTGCATCAGTGTACAGATCTAATTTCCACTCCTTTTACGTATCTAACAATCTTATCAAACCTGCTACCTGTTTAGGAAATTCATCTGGAATTTTCCATTTAAAAACAACAACAGGGAATGGCAAATCATAATTTTAGCACCTTTATACCTGATTTACCTGCACATATAATATATATGGGTTCGCATTAAGCATTCAGCACTTCATTGCAAATGCCCACAACCCGTCAGATTTTGCTTCTGATTTTCCCACTTTTCACCTGGGGACGATATTAGAAAAAAAACATGTTCATAGTTCTAAGAACACACGCAGAGAGAAGTAGCAATTGAGTGTCAGTATGAAATAATGTTGGTAGTTAGACCTCTCTTCTGATAACAAGTGTATCCATTCACATCTTGCATTTATATCTTTGTTCATTGTATTCTTGAAATAAAAGGAATTCATTTTAGCATTCTTTGACTCCTCCACAGAGCCATTATACAAAACCACGCCGTAAAACATTTAAAAAGTTAATGGCCTGTCACATATCAGCAAATGTGAGGAGTTCCATATTTAAGTCAGTATTGTCCTGCCGGTTCTTTGAATGCCTCAGGATGAAGGGCAGATTAAGCTTCCATTCTTCAAGCACTTACTCTGAAGTAATCCACGTGAAATCAATTGGCGCACTCCAGATGAAGTCACTTCAGGGCAATGTCCCATGGTTTGTTGAAAACAGGTATAGCGGCTGCATTTCTCCAGTGATTTTTAATTTTTCATTGAAGTCCAAAGGCAGCATTTTTGTCATCCATTCATTTTGTTAGACAACTTTGGAAGAGGAACAAAATTCAAGGGTGGTTTTTTTTTTAGTTTCCACCCTTCAAAGTGCAGCTCAGGGCAATCTGAAATAGAGCAAATATAAATTAGATAGCCACGGCACATTAAAACTATAAATGTCATAATAAAAATGTGAATTTCTTTTTCATCCGACTCAATGTGACTTAAGGCTAAACTATGAGTGGCAGAGGGTTGAGTGTAATTTTCCTCTGAATTGTTTTTTTTTTTAAAGGTGGGGCCTTGTTATGTATGGGCTCAGATGCCACACTTATGCCAGGACCCACCAATATGGTCTGTCCCCAAGAGCAGCTGCACAAATCTCACGAGGAACTGTATGAAAATATAGATGCACGTAGTGATTCCGTATCTTCTTATACTGCAATACCCCACTGACAAATAGCTCTTTTCCCTTCCTCAAGGGGTTTCTCCCAGATCCTGCAATAATGTAGGGGTCTTTGAGAGGCATATGTTGGTTGGTGGAACAGGGATGAGGAGCTGTGATTGCTGGTGCACTCCAAGTGAGCTGTGCACCTTGCAGGGGCAGCATCTGGCCTTGTCCCAGGGCTAAAGGAACCCAGCATTGGCCGTGGGTGGGAGGCTGCAATTCTGAGTAGAGGAAGGAGAGAAAGGAGAGGGTATTATGTGTCATGAACAGTGTCATGAACAGTTCCCTATGTGTCATGAACAGTGGGGACCCAGGCCCAGTTCAGATCCATCTTGAGGCCCTGGCCTGATCTTTTCCCCATCCCCCTCTCTGCATTTCTAACAGGAGAATGCTTTCCCCTTGGGTTCTGTTTTGTCTCGCTCCGCGGCCGAGGGCAAGATAAGAAGGAAGCCTAGCTGGGAAACCGAAACTTAACCAAAAGCTGTTTTGCTTCTGACTGGACAAGTAGGAGGGGTGGGAACGCGCGGGGGGGGGGGTGAAGAGTAAAAGTCTCACATTCTTCCTGCGGCTTGAACAGGGAGAGGAGGGGGACCTTTTGCCCTCTTCTCAACTGGTTCGGTTTTTTGCTGGGTGAGTGTTAGGACAATGTATTAGCCTAGGAGTTAGATGCTTTCTTATTTTTGTATTAAGCATCATGTAGTTATGCCTTGCTTTGGTCTGCTTTGAAAGGCCTTTTAAGTCTCTGTGCTGTAACTTGTAGTTTTAATAAACCATTACATTTTACGCTAGTCCCACATCCCATGATGCCTTTGGGCAGTCTGGAAGGGCCAGCCCCCTGGTATCGTGATATTTTTTCTTCTGAAAAACTATTTTTTCTTCTCACAGTTGCCTCTTCTCACAGTTACAGAGCAACATTTCAGTTTTTCTTGAACTGTTTTTCTTCTCACAATTGCCTTCCAGGCCGTTTTTCCCATGGTAAAAGCATTATAAGAATTTCAATTTTTTTTTAACCCTTATTCTAAAAGGAGTAACTCTTACTCATAGTTGCAATCAAACAAACGTGTTTCTTTACTGAAGGGAAGAACCAGCTAGAAACTAAAAGGGACCAGCTTTTTAATATATGTGTGCGTGCCCTGAAACTTCAAGTAAATCATCAGAAGAATTTTGAGGAAAGGCTCAAGAGCTAAGGGGCATTTGAGCAGCTCAAGGTGATTCACCACCTGAATGCACCCCCAAATTCTGCCACCTCCCTCAAATGGCATCATCCACCCAGTACACCTGCCCTACTGCTGCCAACCTCTCTGCCCTTGGGATTATCTCTACCAACCACTTGCAATGGTAAACCTATGCAAAGAGGATGGGCAGGGGGTGGTCCAGGGAGGTTTGGGAAGCAGAGCACCCCTGCCAATTCACCATCTACCCCCACTCACTTCATGTTAGGAAGGCTTTAACTGGCCTCATGGCTGGGCTGATCCTGGAGTCGGAGACCCAACTTTCAGCATGTTCATAAAGGTCCAAAAGTGAACTTGTTTTGTCATCTCATGAAAATGTTGAATCCTCATTGCAACACCTTTGCCAGATCCTTTAGATGGAAAAGCAGGGATGCTGTTTGCTGAAGTCTTACTAGCCCCATTACATAAAACATAGGAATTCAACAATGATTGCTTCCAGTCTATTTTTAACACATCATTAGAGGAAAAGGAAGCTACCATTTGGTTTGACAGACAGTAATCATAGTACGAGTTTGACCTTTAGAAATGTTTCTGAGGAAGAGATGTGGCGTATTTGGAATTTACTTTTAATTTAGTGCAGTGTAATTTCGTTATTTAGGAAAATCCATATTAGTTTCAGATTGTATACATATATTAATATTTAGCTGGGATATTTTCTTGCGCTAGAAGATATTTATATTTATTAAATAATTCATGGCGTGTGATAAACATTAGTCTTAGTGTGCTTAAAGAAAACCAACCAACACTTGTTACCTGTGGAACACCATAATAGATGAATGTAGTAAAAAAAAACACTGTTCCAACAGCTTCAAGCAAGCTTTTCTACCTAAAACCACTCGACCTAAAATAGCCCCAAGCACTCCAATGTTTGGCTCAAAGTGGGGTCAGATTTTCGAAATGAACAATTCCTATCTGGCCTGGAAGCAACCAGCTAATCTCAGCCTGTTAAACAGGCGGTGATGGGGGATTGCCTGCCGGAGGGCCAACTGAGCTGGGGCAGAGCAAGAGCCAAATAAAACAGGTACTCGCCATGCCACGCTGGCGATCCCTCCTTCAGCCCCCAGCAAGCCCTGTTCCCGAGTGCCAGGAGGGGGCAGGGCAAATTGCGGCAATGCACAATAGCGCTTCACCGTAATTCCAGGAACAAAAATTTATTGCAGTTGCATGTTTAGCAACATGAGGTATGAAATCAAAATTACTTCCTTAGATATATGAGAATTGGGATGATTATCAAGAAGATTCCTAACTTGATTTTGAAGAACATTTGTCTTGTTGCGCATCCAGGAGGCAAAGTTAAGGGCACATGGGCGCAATCCTAACTTGCGCTGGAACAGGCAGACCACCTGGCCTGTGCTATATCCAGGACAGGTTGGGAGCAGGTTGGAGACTCCATGGGGCAAAGGCACATTTGTCCCCTTAGCCATGGCTAGGCGCCAGCCACCCTTATGTGGCTGCTTGGATCCGTGCCTGCTGTATAGCAGGCGCACGTCCAAGCACACTACATGGCCTGAATCGGGGCCTAATGTGACCTCATCCACACCCCTCCCCCTCCCTGAGCTGCTCCTCCTGCGGGAACACCCTTCCCCCACCTCCTGCCTTCCCCCCATCCAGAATAGCCCCCGTGCCAGCCAAGTCGGCTGGCACAGGAGCAGCTTATCATGGGCATGCTCCAGCTCTGCAGGGCCAACACAACTGCCCACCGCAGGCCTGTGAAAGAACTGCTGGCACGGATGTGATTTTGGCACATTGGCGCTTGAGTGACACAAGTGGCTTGCGTCTGCCGAGGAGGTGTGTGTTGGATTGTGCTGCCCAGCTGTTTTAGTTATGCTGAGCTAAAACTGGGATTGCCTAGCCTTTCTAGTATTTAACATTATGAATGCATCTAACATACACTAACTCTACATTAACTTTTATTACTATTGAAGCTACTCCTATTTGCGTATCTTTTTTTTAATTGAGGTACTACTGAATGCCCCGGGTGTGACCTTTTACACAAACCAATGATGGATAAAGGAGTTCAGCATTAGGAGAATATTCATGCATTTTTCAACACAGGTTTGTCTCTGCATCGATGACGTACTTTTCTGCTCTTTAGATACAGAGAAAATGTGTCACTTCCCTGTTTCTCCCAGATATGTGAAAAAGCTGACAGGATTTAACTGTAGCCAGACCTGCTAAACTGCAGGCTGTAGGTGTGCCATCAAAGCTGACACTTCAGAATTACCTCAGTGGAAAACTCGAAGTCTGAACTTAGACTGAACTTTTAGCGGAGCTAAATGTGAAGTCTAATTGGAAATGAAATTATCATTTCAACAACTGGAGTGCCGGAAGGCTTTTTGGCTTTGTGCATGTATTTTGGTTAATGAGGTGTATAAAATGCTAGAATGCAGGTATGCGCAGAGAAATGTTGCTTTGTATCTCTATAGACCTTCCAAATAATTATTAAAAATGAGTTGTCATCCCACCCATGACCCACCCCTGCAACCAATAACCCTTTGCTAATGAAGAGTTAGAGTAAGACAAATTTAAATGCCCTAAAACGGGCCAGATCCGGGGTTTGCGCAACCCTTCCCCAGTCACCCACAGTGCTGAGTTTGCCTCTTACTGGCGATGTGGCCTTTCAGGGTAAGGTGGGATGGCATTCCAGAGGGGAGGGGGAGCAGGGCAGGACTGGCAGTGACTCTCACTGCTAGTTCCCAACCTCTGAGTAAGACCACATGGCCTTACTCAGAGGGCCTAGCTTCTGCACCAGCTAAATAGCCAGTGCAGAACCATTGCCCACCCTGCTCTGATTGGCAGCGCTGGGGGAAGGAGATTTCTTTCCTGCAGAAACACATACACACCCATTCGCCTACTCAGATCAGTTGCGTTACGCTCACCCTGAGCTTTTGGGTTGTGATTTTTTTTAAGTGCCCCAGCCAGGCTTCTAGAAAAAGAAAAAGCAAAGAAAGGGCAGCATTTTATTTGGAGGATCCAAATGCTGCCCCTTTCTTTTACTTTTAAAGTGACAGCAACCGGAATTACTGCCAGCTGTTGTCAGACCTCCGAGCTCTGGTCACATCTGGAAGGTCTTCTGTGCCCAGCGAGGCTGCGCATGGCTTTCCCAGGCTTCAGAATGCCGTCTACAGGCATAAGGCATCATTTCTGGTTTCCCATGGGAAATCGCTAGTGGCCATTCTGAAGATCCTTGCGATGTGACCGGAGCAGAGCTCCAGTTCTACCTGGAGGGCCTGGGGCAGGTGCGTTCCTCACCTGCCTCTAATGACCACACGTCCCTGTTGGGTGGGAGGATCAGAGGTGGGGAGGAACATTTCTGGGTGGTGGTAGGGCAGAATGGGAGTGGATCAAGCCCAAGAAGAGGTGGAAACGGTGGAACAAGCCTCCACCATAGACTAACCCGAGCCTGCTGGCCTTACATGGGGCTGCTCAGACGTGTGCTCGCTACTTAGAATGTGCAGATCTAAGTAGCCCCATAGAGCAGGCTGGGGTGTTGCTTGATGTAGGGGTAAAATATTCCCTTACTCCAAGGAAACCTCCATCCTACCCCAAAGCTGCACTGAATACAGCAGAGGCAATGCAGCCCCACTGCTCCAGCATCACTTAGAATTGGGCTTCTCATCATGAACCAGACTGTATTGATTTTTGTTGCTTATTTTGGCAAGAAGAGACAAGAAGGAGCACAATGGACTTCTGATGGTTGTATAAAACAAAATCTGTCCTGACTCAAGGTTTTAGTCCTGAAAAACATAGTAGCCATTTTTCATTCAGGGGTTTTTTTTTTCCTTTGGGGTGTGTGTGTATTTATTCAATTTTGTTATGGGCATTTTTGACTGTGGATTATTAGTTGTATTAGTTGCCTTGAATATCTTTGTTGTTGAAAGTCAGGATTTAAATGTTGTTGTTGATTATGATGTCTGCATGTGTGTCTTCCTATTGGATTAGAACACTAAAGTTTAGAAATAAGCAAATGGAATCATGGTATAAAACTAAAATTTTATTTTAGTATTTTCAGTCCTCTCTCCCTACCAAATCTCTGTGTGGATTTTATCTAAGCAAATACTGTATATTACAATAGTCATAACATCATAGAGTTGGAAGGTGCCTGCAAGGTCAGGGAGTCCAATGCACTTCCAATGCAGGCTGTCCACAAGTATAGCATCCCTGTTTGAATGGATAGCCAGTATCTGCTTCAAAACCTCCAGCAATGGAATCCACCCAGCGGTGTTATGCTGCCGGAACGCTGTGTGGGACATCCAGGTGGGACATTGCGTAACGTACATTGCTGTGTGGGACATTGCGTAACGTACACAAGCAGCGTAATTGGTTACGCAAACGGCGTTCCGGCAGCATAACACCGCTGAATCCACCCCACACCCCACACCCCAGTTGGAATCACTGGATGATTCCAGTTGGAATCACACTTTTGCAGAAGAGTTTTTTTCCTTGTTTGTAAGATGAAGTCCTACAAAAAAAACCCAATTTCAGTCTAAATCTATCCAGATCATGCTGTTTTTTTCCATAGAAAACTTCAGACAGGTTTGAATATTTATTAGCAATAATTGAACACAGAGATGGAAAGATGATCACCTATTTCCGTTGATAATCATCATACAACCTCATGTACAGGAATCTATCTGAGTTATTCTATCTTTTCTAGTTGGACATATTTTCAATCACTATTACACCCCCAATATCTTGTGTGCTGCTTCCCATCTGTAAAAGATGCCTTTATTGCAGATAGAAGCTCTTCAGATTGTTATTAAATCTGACATTTAATAAGAGTGAAATTATAAATAATAAGCTTTGCTATGAGGCCATCACAAACACAGGTGCAACTATGAAATATACCGTTATGAAGTTAGATAAAATTGAAACTGAAACTTTAAATCCCAATAGCAGGTGATGAATTCAGAAAAGAAAAGAAAATCCCTTTCATTCCCATTATACTACTGGTAGTTAAAGATTATGACTTAACCCTATGCAAAATGGCTTGGGGAAGATTGTCCTTGGGACAACTCAAGAGTTTGTTGTTGTTGTTGTTAAGTCGTGCCCGACTCTTCGCAACCCCATGGACCACAGCACGCCAGGCCTCCCTGTACTCCACGAGCTTCCGGAGTTCATCCAACTTCATGTTCATTGCTTCGATGACACTATCTAACCATCTCATCCTCTGCCGCCCCCTTCTCCTTTTGCCTTCAATCTTTCCCAGCATGAGGGTCTTTTCTAAAGAGTCCTCTCTTCTCATGAGGTGGCCAAAGTATTTGAGCTTCAGCTTCAGTACTTCCAAGGAGCAATCAGGCTTGACTTCCTGGAGGATTGGCTGATTGGATCTCCTTGCAGTCCAGGGGACTATCAAGAGTCTTCTCCAACACCATAATTCAAAAGCATCTATTCTTTGGTGCTCTGCCTTTCTTATGCTCCAGCTCTCACAGCCATACATGACTGCTGGGAAAACCATAGCTTTGACTATGCGAACCTTTGTTGGCAGGGTGATGTCTTGGCTTTTTATTGTCTAGGTTCATCATAGCTTTCCTCCCAAGAAGTAAACGTCTTTTAATTCATGGCTGCAGTCACCATCTGCGATGATCTTGGAGCCCAGGAAAATAAATTCTGACACTGCTTCCATTTCTCCCCCTTCTATTTGCCAGGAAGTGATAGGAGTGGTTGCCATGATCTTATTTTTTTTAATGTTGAGCTCCAAGCCAATTTTTGCACTCTTTCACCCTCATCAGGAGTTTCTGTAGGTCTTCCTCACTTTCTGCCATTAGAGTGGTATCATTAGAGTGGGATCTCAATATCTGAGATAGTTGTTGATATTTCTCCCAGCAATCTTGATTCTGGCTTGTGAGTCATCCAGCCCAGACTTCCTTATGATGTACTCTGCGTATAAGTTAAATAAGCAGGGTGACAGTATACAGCCTTGTTGTACTCCTTTCCCAATTTGAAACCAGTCGGTTGTTCCATGTCCAGTTCTAACTGTAGCTTCCTGACCCGCGTACAGGTTTCTCAGAAGACAGATAAGGTGGTCTGGTACTCCCATCTCTTCAAGAACTTGCCACAGTTTGTTGTGATCCAAACAATCAAAGGCCTTGGCATAGTCAATGAAGCAGAAGTAGATGTTTTCCTGGAACTCTTGCTTTCTCCATGATCCAGCGAATATTGGCAATTTGATCTCTAGTTATGCAGTGGTAAAGGGACTTAAATCCCCTTTCCCCTCTAAAGCCTCCTGATCTCCCCTGCTGGATAAAGCCTGCCTATTTGGGTGTTGGCTGCACCAGCTGGAGGTGGCAGAGAATAGGATTTGACTTTCAGGTTATTAGTTCCAGGAATGATATTAGTACACTTAACCAAAGGCAAATCTGCACCTTTTGAAATGGGTTCTTCCTTCTGTCATAGACAGGATGGTACTTTCATGCAAGGTCAATATTTATTGATGGTTGAAATTGCTGTACATACAAATAATTAAAGAACTCATCTTGTCAATAACAGAATCCTTCTTTACTTTTATTATACCTGTAAGATCAGGACCTAAAGATAAACTGCCTATACCAGTAGTTTAGACTCAAAATTTATAAAGTATATGGATTGATTTGGAGTGGGAGGGATTACTACTTTATGCATTTCCCCCCTCTGAGCTGCCTCTTCAGTTCATTTTAATAATGCCGTGGCAGGCAATCAATGTGTTGTCTCCATGTAAATGGATATAAAACGTATCCCACCTCCAAAACGCATGCATAAGACTTTATGGGCTTGGATTTATTGTGAAAATTGCAGTCCAAGTATTGATGTTCCTATCAGTTTGGGGCTCGTCCGGTTATTAATAGCTTGTTTCTTTCCTTTCAAATGGAAGCAATCAAGTTCTAAGCTAATTAGGTATGGGAAAGTCATGCATTACGTTTTCAAGCAAAGAGAAATTTGACTTGGAAGTAAATGATGTTGGGTTTTGTTTTGCTTTTTTAAAAAAGGAACGACACCAATGCAATTTCTCGTGACATTACAGAGGCTGTTTTTTTGTGCAAATAAAATATACTGGTAGCTTGTTTTTAATCAACATAGTGCTGGAGTAGCCAGTATTTCTCCCTGCTAAGGACTGTCTTGAAATAACTGCAAGATTTTTTTCCTTTGATAATTGCAGAGAGTAGCCACATGTCAGGGGTAATGATATCTCCAAGCGTCAGGATTATTTAGTTCGGAATACAAATTTGGCACATTCATAATTAAATACGCATGCTTCCATTCCGAGTGGACTCATTCCCCCACCAAGCTCACACACAAAGCTTATCCAACTTGTATTGTAACCTGAGCTTGAGAAGAATTTCTCACTCCCATTTATGGCCTATTTAATGCTGTGGCGGCTACTGAGGTGAGGAAGTGCTCACTCTCTGCCTCTCCCCCCCCCCCCGCCCGCCCTAAGTGCTGCTATAGCCGTCTGCAACACCAGGCATTCTGAAACTGGGCATTAGTGTTGTTTTGTCTTTTTCTCCCCAGAATGTCCAATGTCTTTAGGAGTGCATGGAGCTGGTGTCTCTGATTCAAACCATTGCTTTGCCCAGAACAGTATTGTCTAACTGCATCAACTAGCATGTTCAAATCCTATCCTTTACATGGTGGGCAGCCCAATCCTTTGCTCCTTGCATATAGGGTGCCGAAATGGCGACCGCTGTATCCTGTGGGGCCCATGATGCAGGGAACATTGGTTCCCTTACACTTTGTTGGGACCAGGCAGTCCCTATGGGGTGACTCGGATCTGCACCAGCTCCGTAGCTGGCACAGAGTCAAGCAGCCTGTATAGGAATTTCAGGTACAAGACGGGGTCTTGCTGCCATCCCTGCCCCCCTCCCGGGCCTGAACCACCCCCAGGCCATTTTCCCCCACCCAGAAATACCCTTCCCCCCCTGGTTCTACCCTTCCCACCTCCAGGCATTGCATTTACCCTTTCAGCAGTTAATGCTTCAGCACATTATTTTGCCTCACTCTGGAGTTACAAACGAAACAGTCTTTCTGGTGAGGTGAATTACAGTTCCTTATATAGCAGCTGGGCTAGTGATGACTGACTGATCATATATGTGAGGTGGAGCTCAAATGGGATTCTGGGAGGGGGGAACAAATAAATCTGACTGATTTTCAAATTTCACTGCTCATATTTTGATATGAAAATTTGAACCCAAAGCTCAGCATTCCGATTTTTTGAACTGAAAGTTGACATCAATGTTTGGAATTTGACTTTTTTCCAAACCTATCTAGAGCTCAATCCTAATGGGCTCCAGGGCCAGCTAGAAAACATAGCTTGCGCTAATTTGTCACACACCTCTTCCTAGAAGGAAACCAGGACACTGGCTTCAGGGTATGCTAGAATCACATACTAGGACTATTTAATTTTATGCTGCCCTGAGAGCAAATTGAGAAGGTAGGCTAGACCATTTTTCATAACTTCCATATTTCTTTTCTAATGCACTTCCAAATTGGGTGTGTGTTCTTGAATAAATCTTTCATATGTTGACTTCTACTAATGGGGAAGAGAAATATTTTTTGTAACAAATGTACCCACAAGTGCAAAAAGGTGCATCAGGAGTCTGGGTGGATACATCTTACCTGGAGCCAAATAAACACTTTCCTAGTCATTCTGAATTCTGCACAGATCAGCATGACTTCACCAAATGCAATTTTCTCTACTACAGTGATTCCCAAACTCTGGGTCAGGACCCACCAGTGGGTTGTGAGCCAATTTCAGGTGGGTCGCAAAACAATCAATCAATCAATCAATCAATCAATCAATCAATCAATCACTAGTATTTATATACCGCTTTTCAACACAAAGTTCACAAAGCGGTTTACAGGCAAATAATAACATTAAAGTTAAATGGCCTAAACATTAAAGTTAAACATTAAAGTTAAAAGTCTAAAACACCTCGATTAGCCATATTGGGAAGATGGGATGCTGGAAAGGGGAAGGGGTATGTGGTTGTTTTGCTTGTGTCAAGGTTGTAAATAGGCTTTTTTTTCTTTCTGGTTCATTTTGCTATTGGAAAATAGCTGAGAAATAACCCAACTTTTTGCTGCATTCCCACAAAAGCAGCAGGCTCTGGCATTTCAATGACAGCACTTCCAAGAAAGATTGTCATTCTAAAAAGTGGGTCCCAGTGCTTAAACGTTTGAGAACCACTGCTCTAATTCTTTATATGAGGGAGGGAAAAAAGCCCAGTTTAGGGATGAGCAGAATTTGCCCCTCCTGTTATTTGACTGTTTCATACACTTCCTCTGTCCCATTTTCCACTTCCAGATTTTAGACTCTCTAACATTAATTGGAGGAGATCAACAGACCTTTCTGGTCTCTCTCAATTTATGGACATCATGTAAACTCCTGCCTTTTATACAGACATAGGTGTAGGGGAGATGCAGATTTAGAATGCCAGGTGCAGGGGAGTGACAAGGAGATGCAAGTATCTACAGTAGTTATCTATAGTCTAAGAAGCAAGACTATATGGGCCCTTGGCCTGATCCAGCAAGGCTTTTCATGTTCTTACAGATAATTAAAAAAAACCAACTACTTGCTAAATAGTATTGATGTGATTTTGCTAAGATGGTGGAAAGCCTCATCAAAGATAAAATCCTAAAACACATAAAGGAACAAGTGTTGCTGAAGGAAAGTCAGCATGGCTCTGTAAGGGTAAGTCTTGCCTCACGAACCTTTTGGAATTCTTTGAAAAGGTCAACAGGCACATGGATGTGGGTGAACTGTGGATATCATATACCTGGATTTTCAGAAGGCATTTGACACAGTCCCCCACCAAAGGCTGCTGAAGAAACTTCACAGTCAGGGAATAAGAGGGCAGGTCCTCTTATGGATTCAGAATTGAGAGCCAGGAAACAGACAGTGGGCAATTTTCATAATGGATAGAGGTGAAAAGCGGAGTGCCCCAGGGATCTGCCTTGGGGCCGGTGCTTTTCAACTTATTCATAAATGACCTGGAGACAGGGATAAGCAGCGAGGTGGCCAAGTTTGCAGATGACACTAAACTTTTCCGGGTGGTGAAAACCAGAAAGGATTGCGAAGAGCTCCAGAAGGATCTCTCCAAGTTGGGGGAATGGGCAGCCAAATGGCAGATGCGTTTCAATATAGACAAATGTAAAGTGATGCACACGGGGGCAAAAAAAATCAAAACTTCACCTATAGCCTAATGTCTGCAACAGCTCAGGATTGAGACCTTGGGGTGCTGGTGGACAACTCGATGAAGCTGTCGACCCAGTGTGGGGCGGCAGTGAAGAAGGCCAATCCATGCTTGGGGTAATTAAAAAAGGAGTTGAAAATAAAACGGCCAACATTATTATGCCATTGTACAAATCAATGGTAAGGCCACATCTAGAATATTGTGTACAGTTCTGGTTGCCGCATTTCAAAAAGGACATAGAGAAGCTGGAAAAGGTGCAGAAGAGAGGGACGATATTGATTACAGGGCTGGGGCACCTCCCTTATGAAGAAAGACTGCAGTGTTTGGGGCTGTTTAGAAAAAAGGCTGAGGGGGGACATGATTGAGACATACAAAATTATGCACGGGAGGGATAGAGTCAATAGAGGGATGTTCTTTTCCCTCTCTCAACACCAGAACCAGGGGACATCCGCTAAAACTGAGTGTTGGGAGAGTTAAAAAAAGATAAAAGGAAATACTTTTTTACCCAGCGGGTAATTAATCTGTGGAACTCTTTGCCACAGGAGGTGGTGATAGCATCTGGCCTAGATGCCTTTAAAAGGGGATTGCACAGATTTCTGGAAGAAAAGTCCATCGTGGGCTATAGGCCATGATGGGTTGTGCAACCTCCTTCCATTAGTAGTAGGCTACTTCAGAGTGCTGGGTGCAAAGGAGTGGCAACAGGAGCAAGCATCTTGTTATCTTGTGCGCTCCCTGGGGCACCTGGTAGGCTGCTGTGAGATACAGGAAGCTGGACTGGATGGGCCTTTGGCCTGATCCAGCAGGGCTCTTCTTATGTTCTTATGTACGATTGCATGAAGATTCTTTTTGTGTGGTGTTTTACTAAATGCTTAGATCATTTCTATAAGACATTAAACTAAAGCTTCTGGGAAGAAATCTTTTAAACATCATAAGCTACAAAGTTGAAGTAAATACAAGCTGGGGGAACGGATGGAAAAGCAGGATGTGTGGTGTGGCCCCATTGCTCTGACTGTAAGGAGCACACATTGCTGTTGGGTGAGTGTTTTGAGATGCAGCCACGGTGCACCTGCCACACCATGTGCAGTGAGTGCGGGGTAGGGACCGGTGGGGAAGAGGATAATGATTGCTCTTAGTATCATGGGGAAGAGACCACATAGGGATGCTGCTGGAAGAATGCTCATGTTGGGGGTGGGAATAGCAGCAGGGGTAAAGGGAGATAGTCCCATGGCGGCATCAGTGTGACTCTTGGGCATGTGTCTAGATGTTAGCATGAGGTGGGAAAAGTTTGGGTAAAGAGAAAAGACTCATAATGCCAGAGAGAAGTGAGTGAGGAATAACTTATGATGCCGCTCTTCTCATTATTCAACACTCAATACATAGGTCAATAGAAAAAGGAGTGCTGTACCAATATGTATGTGTTTTAAATGTCTCACCAATCTAAAAATCATTGACTTCCAGCCCAACTCAAATATATACAATGGTGGGGAGCCTCAGGTGCAAGCACACAGTAATTATACCCCTATAATGATAAATGATAATCTGTTCCTTGAAATTGCCATGAGCACATGGAATAATTTTTTAGAAGATTATTGTCGATATGCTCTTAAAATGGGTTGCCACACCTGCCCTAGGCCTTTAAGAAGCTGGTAGACCACTGTGTAGGTACCAGTTTTGGAAAGAACTGCCTATAACATAAAATTCTGATTATAAAGAAACATTCTGAGCTCCAGCTAGAACATAGTGAGCTTTTCCTTTTACCACTTTTGGATACTTTCTAAAGCATGCAGATTATTGTGTAAGAAATCTTGTTAACCTGCAAACAAATTAGCTTTTATTAAGTGGAGAGAGTTACTTTCCTGATTGACTGTTTTGAATTTTGTGATGTTTTATACTCCTAAGATTAAGGCTCATAGCATCAGCACTTGAACTGAAGGTAGCTCTGAACTCTGATGACATACTATAAGATGTCTTCTTCTCAAATGAAATACGAATAAAGTTGTAAAAGAGCCAGCTTTTGCATTTCCATTAAATGAAAAAACAGCACCTTTAGAGTAGCCCAATTCAGAGCTGCCCAGCAACCACAGGAGCAGCGGTAGCAAAATAGCTACCACTGCATCCCACAGGATCTGTGGCAGCCACTGGGGTCTCCTCGGGAGAGGAAAGAGACTCAAGCAGCCCTGTGTCAGGTTGCCCGGCCCGAAGTGGGGCACAGAATCCGATAGTGGAAGCCACTGCCAGGTCCAATCCTCCTGCATGGGCCCAATCCTCCCCTCCCTCACCCAGTTCTGTCCCCTCCATGCCTCTACCCTGCCCTAAATGCACTTATCAATCACCAGCACTGCTGGAGCACCGGTGGACTTCTTCCTAGCACTGAGGCCAGGCACTAACTAGCTCCGGCCGAGCGTCAATGCTTCCTCCTCCCGTGGTGTCACGAGCACGCTTTACAGCATGTTTGCAACACATTGAGCCAGCAGAACTCACATACCTGAGGGCCTTGGGATTGGGCCCTGAATCAGTAATGGTCACCCAGACACCCTCCTGGACTTTGAGTTTCTTTGAGAACTTGAGAAGTTTGAATTTCTCTGAGAACTTTGTACACAGCAAAATAATAATAATAATAATAATAATAATAATAATAATAATAATAATAATAATACATTTATTTGTATACCGCCTTTCTTAATATCACTAGATTTCTCTAATGATTGAACTCAAGGCGGTTTACATAGGCAGACTTTCTCACAAACCCGAAGGTTTTTACAATTTACAGAATGTTCTGTCTTCCAAGAACAACACTCCTACAGATCTTTCTTTCTGGATTTAGCCTTCTTTCTTTAGCCACCCGTCTGTCGTCTGCTGGCTGATGAGGCTTCCCTGCTGCCACCAGAGATGCAGCTGATTTCAGCACACTCCTCCTCCCACGAGGCAGCTGAAACTCAGCTTGTAATCAGCCGCAGTTTCCAAGATGTGCTGCTCGCAGAGACTTCCGGCAGTCCCGAGCTCACGACCTTGAGATCTTCAGGTGTTATCTTCGGGCAAACGGAGGCATTAACCCTCTCGGCTAAATCTTCTGCCGAGGTATGTTGAGGTACATGACGGGGGACAAGATTCCTGTTCTGAATCAACGCATGGGTTGCCTGCTTTTGAAGTTGACATGGCTGGTGCCACGCCAAGAGGCATTAAAACAGTACTGAGGCAGGAAACCTTAGTTTCTTAGTTAAGAACGGAGACACAACCCCTGGTATGAAGAGGTTAGGCGCTTAGGCAAAATGAGGTAAGAGAGCAATTACTGCTAAGACCATTGAAAGTTTGCGACCAAATAGGCGCTAGTGCCAAATAAATCCAGTCTTGCTCCCTGAAGCACATGGTGGGCCACTGTGAGAAACAAGAAGCTGGACTAGATGGGCCCTTGGCCTGATCCAGCAAGGCTTTTCTTATGTTCTTATGTTCTTAGCTGCAACTACAGTGAACTGTGAAACAAAACGTGATTCTATCCCTCCTTTAAATAGTCTTTCTGGCAACATTATAGACAAAGGTTGCTGCTAAGTTGGTGATTTCAAACACCCACTATTTTCTGCCCCTTATAAGAAATCAGCATACAGTATTTCCTATTGCACATACATTTATGGAACATTCAGCAGGTTTGAAATCATTACTTTAGGAACTTGGTTGGGCTGGTATAATGGCTAAAACCCAAGATGATCACTTAAGCTAAGTGTGCGTATGATGCTAAGCAACAATAGAAACTTGAAGTATGCTGCCTGCAGAGATCTGTGACCATGAATGAAGGGGGAATATGATGCACAATTAAGCCTACTTCAGATAATCACTGTCATCCATATGGAATATGGAACATTTATTTCTATTTTTACTGCAAGTACCAGATAATAGTCTTTGCTAATAATTGTTCTGAGCATAAGATAAAAGTGTGTAAGAACACAGGAAAATCCATAGAACTCAAGAGACAGGTTATTGTACATCTCTGTGGCTAAGGCAGATCAGGGCTTCAGGCAATTCAGCACAAGCCTTGCTTAACTTGATGACGATGATGATCAGCAATGATGATCTGTGAAGCACAGGGCTTTACATAGTGACATAAGCCTCAAAAGGAGACAAACCTGTCCAAGAACTAATCACCTGCATTTTGACTATGGGCAAAAGCAGGAGGGGAAAAGGAGGGAAGGGGAGAGTAGAAATGAAGAGGTGAGGACATGAAGTGCTCAGTATGCAATGTAGCAATGCATGTTTAGCCATTGTTTTGGCTGGGGGCTAATGATATGTGTGATGATTGACTCTTTTGCATTTCACTTGTCCTTTGCTGCTGTTGGGATAGAAGAAGAAGAGGTGCAACTTAGGGCTCCTTCTTCAAGATACAGCAGATTGCAGGATGAGCTAGAAGACTCCTTAATTCTGCTCAGTCCCAAAGAACTGTCAGCCAGAATGGACTGTGCATTGCAAGGCTATGCCAAATGGCTTTTATGTATAGGTCGTCTGTTGCATTGACTGTACCAGGCATTCAGAGAGAAATAGTCGAGCAGGTAAAGGGGGAAAGTAAAAGAAAAAAAAGGTGAGAGAGGAGGAGAAAAGAATGGAAGCTTTGGAATTCCATTCTGGGCGTATACCTAAGGGAAATTCAATTAACAGCACAATCCTAACCTGCACTGGAGCAGGCAGGCCAGATGAGCTGAGCTGCATCTTACCCACTTTAGGAGAAGGCAGCAGATTAGTGCAGGGCAAGGGAACAAACATCTCCTTGTCCCGCGATAAACCACATGCAGCCCAATAGGGCTGCCCAGATCTGCGCCCACAAAATAGCAGGCGCATGTCCACACAGCCAGGAGCAACCCGAATTGGGGCTACCCAGCTCGGGGATGGGGATTTGGATGCGGTCTAATGGCCGTGACCCATCTCTACCCCCTTCTCTGCACAAAGGTCCACCCTCCCTTTGCCCCATTACACCTCCTGCTGCCTTCGACATGCCCTTGGCACATAAATTCTTTGAAACTTACAGCTCATTTGCGACAGCACTGGTCTGGCGCAAAAGTGCTACATTGACACAACATCAGGTTAGGACTGTGCTCTAATTTTGTTGTCAAATTTTTCCCCATCTACCATACAGCCCAACACAGCATATAGAATACTTCTGTCCATTTATGGCTTGGTTATTCATAATTGCTCTATGCATGAGTCTCATCTGCATGGAAAACCAATATTGTTTGAATTGTTTCATATTCATATGTGACGTATTCATTCAGTCTAAAGCAACGGAAATGCATGAAGATTGTTAAAGATTGATTGAAAGGATAAGCAGCCATCTGGGTGCACACCTTGTGGTGAAACCAAAGATTGTGAAGACAGATGGCTACTGGATACAAGCTGCGTCAGGGTCATCGGTGCTTTTTGACCCCACTTTCCATATTCATGTCTTGTACTTGGTGGTTTAGGGCACAGAAGTTTAATATGAATCTGAAGGGCTATTAATCATCCAGATACATGATACCAGCTTAAAATCAGTGCATGATAAGCACACTGCTAATGGCAAGCTTGTAGGTCAGAGTTAGACCATAGGCTAAGAATGTAGGAGGTCTTCCAAATTTGAATCTTGGGCATTTCTGGTTGAAGGGCTTTGAAATAACCCAGCTTGAGACCTTGGAGCAGACCAGTGGTTCCCAAACTGTGAGCTGTGGCCCCTCGGACAGCTGTAGAAACCATCCAGGAGAACCATAGAATCCTTGTGGGAAAAACCCACCTATACAATGTATAGAATTGTAGCCCTAATGGTGAGCCACAGCCAATGGTCCAGACATCAAGACAGTCAAAAAAGCTTGAAGACCATTGGAGTAGACAATAGCAGGCTGGTTGACCTGCTATTGTCGGTCAAGTCAGCTTTTGTAGGCAGTTTTGTGCAAGTTCTGCTTAAAATATTTTGCAGTTAAAGATTTGGGAACTCAACCATGCAATGTATTTTGCTAATTTCTTCACTTGTTCTTCCTTCAGAATAATAGGCTTCTGGTCAGCCACATTTTTGTCCTAAGACTTGCGCCTAGATCCAATGACCAGGATTGGATACTTCCTTGACTCTTCAACTGCACCCTTTGCTCATCATGGCTCTTGTGTATCCATTTCTCCAGTAGTACTTCTAGTAGGTACGAGAAGGCACCCTATAGGTGATACAAGTATGGAGCTTCCTGGAAAATTTGGCTAATCATCAACTCCTTTCCCTCCCTCATAATTGCTCAGATATCTTGCCCAAACAAAACCCTCCAAATTCATCTCTGAATTTCACAAGCAAAAACCAATGAACGCCCAGCTCCATTTTCAATGGCATGCCAAAAACCCAGTTATGTTTGTAATGGTGCTACACAAATGATCTGGTCCCCACCAGCCAGGGAACCCTTCAGAGTTTACAATGGGGTTTCCCATAGCAAATATTTGTATGAATCGCACTGTTCCTCTACAGAGTTTAGAATGGAGCTTTTGCCTTACACCTACATTATGACACAAGTTATTAAGCTAAGAAATAATGACTTGTCCAAGGGCGCAATCCTACCCAGCGCTGGAACGGCAAGGCCGGCCGGCCAGCGCCATATCCAATGCTGGGTGGGGGGAGACTGGAGCGTGCGCTCCCTTACCGTAGGGGAGGCTCCAGCCTCCCCTATGCACTCCTCAGATCTGCGCCCGCTAAATAGCGGTTTAGGATTCTTGAGCAGGTTTAGGATTCAGCCTTATGGTCGAATCCATGGTCTGCCCATACCCTGCCCTTGTCCTGCCCACATTCCACCCTCCTCCCACCAATCCCCGAGGCGCGCTATCATGGCACTTCCCTTGCACCGGCTGGCTTTGGCCGACACTAGGGAGGCACTGCATGGGTGCTACAGGACCAGTGCTGCCACCCTGCTACCGACGCAGGGCTGCCGGTCGATGCGCTAAGCGCGTAGCATCGGCACAGCTCCTTGGCACTGCCACTGTGCGGACAGTAGGATTGCGCTGCAAAGCACCCAGTATATTTCATAACAAGAGTTTGAACTTGGTATCCAAATTTCCATATCCAAATTCATTAGTGCATCATAGTGGGGATTTGCCTATAATAGATATGCATTGTTTAGTGCCAGAACAGCTTAAATTGATTTCACGCTGCCGTTCGATCATTAGCCTTTTTCCCTAGGTGGAAAACAATGCACTCAATGTTCAATTAACACTTTGTTTTCTCTGAATCCTTCAAGTAACCAATATCATAATAGTGTCTGTAGATTTAATATTTTTAACCTTTGAACAATCAAGTAGATTATTTCTCATATTCCATATTTCTCAGTGTTTTTTTTCTGCATTTGGCCTCTGAAATTACAATTGATTTCCTGTGCTTTTGTTACATTTGTCTTCCTGTTTTTATTAATGAATTCTATTATTAAGGTATTTGACATTTAGGAACTATACATGCAGCTACCGTCTTATTCACACTTCCGTGGGAGTAAAGCCCATTTAAGTCAAGGGGGCTTACTTCTGAGTAGATATGCCTAAGCTTAAACTTCAAGTCGGGACTTCTCAAACTGGAGCATCACAATGCCAGCTCGGGAAGGGGCTGGGGAAGGGGGAAGGCAGCAACGTGGTCTCCAGGATTGATCGGCTGCCAGTGACGGGCGGGATTTTTTTACTTCCATGCAGCCAGCGCTGCAGTCCTGGGGGAGGGTTCCAGGGCAACTGGGGAGCTCTACGGAGAGCTCTCCAAGTCTTCAAACATCTACAAATAACAAAAAATAGGCACTTCCTGTTTTCATCGTGAAACCGGAAGTGTCTGGTTTTTTTTTTTAGTTTTAGATGTTTTGAGGTTTGGGAGGACTGCCGTGCTGGCTGCAGGTAAGTGAAAACAAAAAACAAAAACCCTCCTGTCCCTGGCAGCAGTGCTGACAGTGAGCGTAACTTTTTTGCCCCTCTTCTGTATTCAAGTTATGAATTATTTTGATCACTTTGTTTTAATTCTGATCGGGTGTTTTTGATCCGAGTTTCTCAGAAGTTGAGATTGTTAAGAGTAAAACAGAAGGGGAAAAAAATGTTTTGACTGTATGATACGAACTCTTCCCAGCCAGACGCCCTTAGGAATACTTTTCTCTCCCTGCTCTCTCAGAGGTAAATGAAAAACAGAAGCTTCTGAAGTTCATCCCCTACTGGTTTACAGAGTACCCTGAGCACCAGTACAAGTATGTGTTCTTCATTCCAGGGAACTCCTAATGCTGAAACATGCTGGAGGCATTTTTACTGCAGTTGCAATTGCTGGAATCCTAGAGCTAGTTTTCAAGTTTGTATTCTCTCTGCCTATGGTTATTCCCACATAATTCTTTTTTTTAAAAAAAATAAAAAATAAAATTACTTCTCATCTTTAATGTATGTGTTAGCAAACCCTGATTAGTAGTTTAGCTGCAGGAAATGCTGCTTAATTCAAAGCCAGCTTCAGAAATTGTCTCGCATGCACAACGTAGACCAGATTCGACTTGAAAGGAGGGACAGGCTGAGGGACTTTCATAAGACAGTGTTTAGCAGCTATTGCTAAGAGTAAGAATCAATGTCAGGCAGGAGGAAGCCAGCCAAATGGACTCGGGGCTTCTTCATGCCTTTATCTCTCCTGTCTACATCTGAAAATTCATAAGCGGGAGACTCAAGCATGTCTTCCTGACTACAAATTCCGTACCTGTTGACATTGAACCCTGAAGCCAGGAATCTCAGGGTAGATGTTTTGATTTGGCATTCATTCAGATCTTATGCCTAACTGCATACAAAAAGCAAGGGTACTGAGGCTGCAGTCCTATGCCCACTTGCTTGGAAGTAAGCCCACTAAACTTGCTTGAACTGCTTTTGGAGTAGATATACATAGAATTGCATTGAAAGAGCCCATTGTACGGCCATTTCTTCTTTATGTTGGGGAATGTATTGGACCTTTTTATAATGCCACTATTCAGTTCATGAATGTATGTCATGTGTTTCTTAGGCTGCCATCCTATACACATTTACATAGGAGTAAGTCCTATTGAAGGGACGTGGTGGTGCTGTGGGTTAAACCGTTGTTGCTGAACTTGCTGACTGGAAGGTTGGCAGTTCAAGACCATGCAACGGAGTGAGCTTGTCCCAGGTCCTGCCAACCTAGCAGTTCAAAAGCATGTAAAAATGCAAGTAGATAAATAGTTACCACTTCAGTGGGAAGGTCATGCCAGCCACATGACCATGGAAGCTTGTCCTCAGGACAAACGCCGGCTCTTTGGCTTTGAAACGGAGATGAGCACCGCCCCCTACAGTCGGTCACGACTAGACCATTTGGTTGTGGGGAAACACTTTACCTTTAAGTCCTATTGAATGTTACACTGTTACTACTCAATACTATGGAACTAGTATTCCATCTGTGGAAGCCCTCTGTGTCAGCACTGCAGATGTCCTGTTGATCTGTACAGTGCAGTCACGGTTCTACCATTGAGGGGGCAAGGACAAATGCCCTGGGTGCAATGCTGGTGAAGTGGGAGGAGGGTGGTGCTCACCCTTCTCTGTCCCTGGGTGTCCCATTGGCTGGGTCCACAACTGGTATAGTGCTGCACACCACTGGAGCATCCAACCACTGCCAGAGGAGGTGATTTGGCAGTGGGGGTGGGGAGTAGGTAGGGAAAGGGTATTTCAGGGTTCACACAACCAAGGAGGTGTGTCTGATGGAGGAGGTGAATCCAGTTGGAGTCACACATGCTAAATGTATCCCCCCCCCATTTTTCTGCCTGTCCTGCCTCTTGGATATCTTGGACTTACGTCAGCTATATAGCTGGAATAGGTCTGAGGAAACCCGCTGGTCATCAGATTTCCTATGGAGTGGTAAGGGAAAAATTATTTTCCCTCTCACAGGCCTCCTGATTGCTTCTCCCCCATAGAAAGCAGCGCGGCAGTATATTTCAGCATGAAAATTGGACAGGTAGCAGATTGGACATGCTTGCTGTATTTAAAACTGAGCGTAAGCTATCTTGGGCATCTCTTGGTTAGAGGGAATTCATGGGACAAAAATATTTAAATAAACAAATACACTATATACATAGAAATGAGCAGTATATAAAAACAATATAAAGGGGAAAAGCCATCAAATATTATTTTATTGTTTAGCATTTTTATATACCCTTTTTTAAGCAAAAATGTTTGCAAAGCAGAAAAAGACATTAAGAAGAGATTTTCAAATATGGTTCCAAATGGGCTCACTATTCAATGGAGAAGACAACAGGGAGACAGCAGCAAACCGCCACTGGAAAAGTCTGGGATTAACAGGAACACAAGTTTTCCTCCCGCTAAGTTTAAGTTCACCACAAGTTATAAAACTACAGTTCTAAGAATGAGGCAGACCAGTTAATTACATCCACTCTACATTATGCTCCAGTGGCTTGAAAAATTCTCTAATCCAGTGGTGGTTGGACTAGCTGGGAAAGGAAACTTACTGGGCTTGTGGATTTTTTTATTATTTATTATTTTTATTATTATTATTAACAGAGGAACTAAGATCTTGCAAAGTACTACAGGTTGATTATCCCTCATCTGCTTGGAACTGCTTGGGATGGGAAGATGTCCAGATTTTGGATTTTTATGGATCTTGGAATAATTGCATAAATATGAGAAATGCTTCATCTTGCTCTTTTCCCTGTTACCCTTTTTGGTGCCTGCTGGCCTCTTTACTTTAACATTTTTCAACAATATCTGTATAGGCACCCACACACTAGAGCAGAGAATAGATTTTACAGCCTGTATGTGGGAATGAGCACAAGACCTTATTTCTATAGACCTTATTTCTTATATTTTTGAAGAGTCTTGGACAAAGATGTCTGGATTTTGGAATAGTCTGGATTTTTGATGTCTGGATAAGGGATCATCTACCTGTACTTTCCTTTGTCTTAGAGCTCAGTGTTTGCCAACTTTATTATAATTAAGAAATTTAGACTGCACACGCTCTAAAACATTAAAACAGGACAAGGGAGGTCCAATGAAAGTACCATACAGGAGTTGTGGCAAAGCTTTTGCTGTATATAATTTAAGGGCTGCTGGGATATACTGCCCACCTCTTGATCTCAAAAATTTGTTAATTGCTTGGGTAGACTGAGAACCCATTTTAGCTGCATATTCGTAATGAGGGCCATAGGACCCTGAGCAGCTAAGCAGGACCCCTAAATATTTATAGGTTTTAACCTGTTCAATTGGGTGGCCACCTAAACTCCAAGTCCTTACCTTTGGCCTTCTGCCGAAGGCCATTACCTTGGTCTGAAATCATTAAGAAATTAAGAAATCATCACACCTTTTGCAGCACTTTTGAAGAAACTGCTACACATTCACAAAAAATGGGTATTTTCTCTGTGTCATAGGGCTGAAGCCTCTTTTTGAAATGGCTAGATTTCTGATGCTCACAGAAAGCACCAGTTCATGCATTCTTCATTTGGCATGTAGGAAGGTGCATTGGGCTCACATGTGAAAGGTCCATCCCATTAGCATGTTTCATAGTTCCAAACTCAAGTACAAAGAATTGTGTAGTCCCTGAGGAGTTAGCATTGTGGCGTGTGTTGTGTTATAGGAAGAATGGTTTTTCTCTAAGGATTGTGGGATTGGGGCAAGAGCAAGATGGGAGATCGCTGTAGCCAGCTGACCCCTTGCAACATCATAGGAAACCGCGTAATTGGCTTGCCCCTTGCAACACAGAGCGAGAAAGATCGGAAATTAAGCATCCTGCTTTGAGCAACAGGGAGATAGTGGAGCCGCGAGACCGCTAATCTGGTTACTAGTTAAGCTTGTTAGCTTGTTTGCCGAGACTTCCTGAGCTAATCAAACAGCCTTCTGATGTGTATTCAAGGCAATCAAGCCAGGTTATTGATTTCTAAGCAAACATCCTGTAAAACTGTAATAAAAATGGTGACCATGCTGCAATAAATCAGAACTTTATTATTGATCATATTGGTCTGTGTGAGTTCTCCCTCGCCGCGGCAGCAAATGGTGACCCCGACGCGATTAGAAATAATCAGCGGACAGGTGCGAGGTTTTTGACATCCCGGCAGGGGTAGGATCATTGCGGGCAAAGCCAGGTCCCCCGGACGCCCAGGAGAGGCGGGAAGAGAGAAGTGAAGTGGCCACTACTGACTGGTAAGTCAGAATTGACTGATCGTCGAGTCAAAAAGCTGACCTTCGAATCAGGGTAGCGGGATGGGTTTAGCCGTATCGGCTGCGGAGAGAGAGGGGCTCCGCTTGGTTTGTGACATGGCACCTAGATATGACTGCAAGTTAAAAGAAAAAGAGGCGCTCGCTGTGTGTCAGTGCGCTCGAAGGCGGGGTCATTTGAAGGACTGGACGGACTTATTTTTGCAATTAACCTGGAGAAATGTCGGGACAGATTTGTGGGGTCTTGTGCAAGATGGACAGCCAGAGGCATGTAGCCCCACGGCCCCATCTGACCTCGCTAATGTTCCCTCGCCCATGGATGAGGACAGTATTTACCCGGACTTGTCAAAATGGAAACAAAACAAGGAGAGGGCAGAAAAGGAGGTGCCGGGGGGAGAGTGTGCTTGGAAGGAGGCGGAGGAGTGGATGATGGCACGATACGGGGAGAGAGGACGATGGAGCCCCTGGGAAAAGCGGGAGCTGGGAGCGCCCCTATCGCTTGCAGAGGAGGAGGAGAGAATAAGGACACAGGAAATGTTGGAAGAATGGGATGAGAGAAGAGAAAGGGAGAAAAAGGCTGCTCAGAGGGGCACGGAGGGGGGAGGCAGACAACGAACCCCCTCCCCTCCCGGGATCCAGCCCCGCCAGGGAAAGACAAGACGTTTCATCATAGGAGGCGATGGAGAGCAGCAATACGGAATGCATCTTTAAAGGAAGATTTGACAATGCAGCCAATATTGGTGCTCGTGATCTGCCGAGGCAACGCTGCAGAATGAGCTCCCTTTAACTGGAATATGACTCATAAAATTCAAAATATATAATGGACTATGGCACACCCACTGACTTGACACCTTATGACATTGAATTGCCGACAGAGACGTTGCTAACACCTACTCAAAATATGTTGTCTCTGCAAAAATAGGAGCCCAAGATAATGGGAAGCCTTGCATGCAAAAAAAGAAAAAAGAAAAAAAAAAAAAGGGAGAAAAAAGGAGGAAAAAAGGGAAAAAAAAGAGGGTTCATGTTAAATGTTACATGTTTGTCATGTGTGATAAAAATGTGCGCACTGTATGTCTTCATGTGTTGTCTGGATAAAATCCAGGTGTGGATGTATAAGCGTGTGTTTAAGTGAAAGTCCAGGCGTGTGTGCGTGTGTTGTCCTGGACTAAGAGTGTGTATGCATAGGGGTGTGTGTGTGTGTAGGTGCACCTTAAGAGAAATTCATGTTTGCGTGTGGGCACACCTCTGTGTCCCAATTTCTTCTCTGCCTCTCTGCCTGTTATCTTTGTGTCATCCTTAAGGCCTGATACTGTTGCAACACTTCTTTCCCTTTTTTTTTTGAGCTCATGCCTGGTACCATGGTATATTTTTTGGTTTTGTGCACTACTTGTCCTCTGTTTAGAAAAATTTGGGTTAGGTTTAAACACTGGTGCGCATCAGAGTGCAATTTTAAACCTTGCCAAGAAAAAAACCATATGATCTTTAGAGGGTGTTCTAAATTAAATGCATAATTGTCTATTGGTGTTTTGTGGCTAAACTTGCGCATGTGGAAATCATAAGAATGCTTCAGCAATCATATTATACTGTAAGGGGCAATTGCAAAACTAGGGCACGCTACAGCAGAACAAGACTTAAAGGCCTTTTGTAGTCCAACCAGATGTTGCCGCCTGGAAAAAGGCAACCCCCGTTCAGCGCTAAAGACATGGCCTGTTCCCCACTGTATAATCATAATTAGCTGCGTAGCATATATGATTTCTCAAAGTAAAGTAAAAGGTTGGTTTTGTATGTGAGTGTTTTACATGTTTGTTGTCCCTGTGGGGCTGTGGAACCAAGTGTGATTTCAGCCTCAATCCAAAGAACTCTGCACGATCCCAGGAACAAGCGAGCAAAGGAAAGCCCCAAACAGGAGCACTCTGTGCTGCTTCCTTAAAGAGAGAGAAAGGAGCAGGTTTGCACCTTACTTGCACACTTGCAGGGAGCTTCGTTGCAGTCCAAAGGCCAGGTCTAAAGTTTTTTCAGCCATCCTTAGAATATGCTCCCCCCCCCTCTTAGCCCAGTGAAGGGAGTGAGTGAGTTGGGTTTTCCAAACCCCCTCCTCTTTCCTATCAAGCAAAGCAGCAAGTCTGTTAGACTCTCTGCCACTGTAACTTGTAACAAAATCTTACTCTAAGCCTTGTTTTATAGCATTTCCATAAGTGCAGCAAAGAAAAGCAACAACCTCCTGCTAATATTTCCTGCGCATCACATTGAAATTAATTGCCTATCCAAGAGCATTACCTCTAATGAAATTCTTTTCGCCTAAATGCAATTTTACATAGGAGTCTTAAATATGCCAAGCAAATAAATGTTGCTAACTACAAAAGGTATATGCTTTCTTTCCAAATAACTTACCTTTTCGACAGACTAGGCAGCAAAGCGTCACGTGAAGATGAGCCCTCAAAACTCGGCTATTAAAAGGAGCACTAATCAAAAAAGTTTGTTTTCAAATACAGGAAAAGCAGCTGTGAAGTACTACCCCGAGCCACTTCTCCAAAGAAGGCAAAAAGTGCTGCAGCCTTAGTAAACCCTGTTTAAAGAACTCTATTATAAACCTGAGGTCTTCATAAACTGTACTTCAGTTAAACATCTATTCAACCCTAAAACTGCAGTCACCCAAAAAAGAACCTCACAGAAAGATGCAGAACTGCGGCATTCGAGCAGCTTCCATCAAAACAAAAGCAAGGGACTCCAGAAAAAAGACTTTTGCAGCCATGCTGGCTGAAGCTACCTCTTAACATCCACTATAAATGCTAATTTCTGTTTTCTCTCACCTGCGTAAACCAATGCTTGTATATGTTATGTAATCATTGTGCAAACCCATGTCCCTTATGCCAAACCTTTACACGTATAAGTCCCCATCCAAACCAACCTCAACTTCACATACCAAAGCTTTTTTAAAAGAAAAGGGGGAGCTAGCCCCCTGGATCCCTGCCCTCATGGCCCTCAAGAAATAGTAAAAGAAAAGTCGGATCCCTGCCCTCATGGCCCTCAAGAAATAGTAAAAGAAAAGTCTAGAAAAGTTTCTTCTTAGAAAAATTCTCTTCTTAGTAAAAGCTCCTTTTGGACAACTCTGGTGGGAAAACACTTAACTTTATGGCAAAATTGTTTCCTTTATGAATACCCCATTGTGGTAAATTTGGCCTTAACGGGAAAAACACTTGCATTGCCTAATGGTCAGATGCACACAACGCCATATCTGGGAGAGGGGGGGGCGGCCAGGGTGGCTGCAAGGATGCAGGGAAGGAAAGATTAGTGAACATCCTCCCATTACATACAGCATGTGAATGAAGAATTGGTGCAGACAACTGTACGTCGCCTGTTCCCCCCCCCAGTCTTAAAGAAATGAGAAATGCGAATCTAATGTCTGACAACAAGAGGCTATTTTTAGCCTAAAGCTACCCAATTTAGGCAAGTCCTGCCAAAAATCCAATCAATCCTTATCTGCCAAACTGTGGTTTCCCAACAGAATAGCTCAACGTGAATTAAAACACAGGAAAAACACTTAGACACAATAAACATAACTGTCGTGCAAAACCTCATCAGAAAGCTAAACGCCATATTGCCCTACCTGCTGCACGCGTTTCAACCTACGCTATTCATAGTAACTATATGTATTATAATGTGTTTATTTGGTCCTTGCTTTTTTTGTATTCAAAAATGTTGCCTCTAGAACTTCACAGCAGCCTTTTAAAAAGAGAGGGGGAGGTGTTGTGTTATAGGAAGAATGGTTTTTCTCTAAGGATTGTGGGATTGGGGCAAGAGCAAGATGGGAGATCGCTGTAGCCAGCTGACCCCTTGCAACATCATAGGAAACCGCGTAATTGGCTTGCCCCTTGCAACACAGAGCGAGAAAGATCGGAAATTAAGCATCCTGCTTTGAGCAACAGGGAGATAGTGGAGCCGCGAGACCGCTAATCTTGTTACTAGTTAAGCTTGTTAGCTTGTTTGCCGAGACTTCCTGAGCTAATCAAACAGCCTTCTGATGTGTATTCAAGGCAATCAAGCCAGGTTATTGATTTCTAAGCAAACATCCTGTAAAACTGTAATAAAAATGGTGACCATGCTGCAATAAATCAGAACTTTATTATTGATCATATTGGTCTGTGTGAGTTCTCCCTCGCCGCGGCAGCAGGCGTGCTTTGTGGAGGACTCCAGATCCTAGTCAGAGTCTAACCAAAATTAGGCACATTGAGAGCCCATTGATTTTTATGTGCTTTGCTCTTTCATTGAAATCAGTGAGCTCTCAAATTGTCCAGCTTTACAGCGCCATCCTATTTCACACATAGTGCTGATGCAATGTTGTTGCATCAGCGCCACGGCATTAGCTCCGATGCGGGGGCGCCAAGCAGCAGCCCCGCGTCAATGCTAATGCTCTGAAGCCGACGCTACGAGTAGGGTCGGCTTCAGAGCGCTGATGGAGAGCCTCCCTTGCACCGACCAAAGCCGGTCGGTGCACGGGAGGCTCTGTCCCATATCGGGACAGGGATTGTTGGGAGGAGGGAGGCTGGGGCGGAACTTGGGCAGGACATGGGCGGGCTTGGAGGTGGCCAGACGGCCACCTCCTAAGCCTGTCCGGGAGGCCCCGAGGCCCCGATTCAGGCCGTGCGGTCTCCTCGGATCTGCACCTGCTGGATCCTCCCCTACGATAAGGGAGTGAACGCTTATCACACTTAAGAGTAAGGGTTAGGGTTAGCCTCTCCTATGCAGCGTCAGGCATGGCGCTGCCAAGTCGGCCTCGCCATTCTGGCTTCATAGGATTGTGCCCTTAGTTACGTCACATGTTTGTTTTTCACATAACTTTGTCTGCAGATACAAGAAAAGGTTCTGCCTCGTTGAAAGAGCAAATATTAACATAAAGCATATTTGACTTACTCCTTTTTATTGCCAAACAGCAAGGTGACTGAAGAAGGAATGGGAAAGTGATCAGCAGCTATCTGGACACATGTGATTGGGAGAGTCAGCAGTCTGTTCACAGAACATGCCAGAAGTGAATGATTTCACTTGGGAGTCTAGTAAGAAAATCCACCATCTGGCCTTTTCTCTATTTGTTAAATCACCTGAAGAATACAGCAGTTGCTATTGGAACAGGACATTCCAGAGAGTTTCCCAGTGCTGAAGCCCTTATATTACAGAAATTCCATTTTCAGCCATTTTTTGTTGTCACCAACACAATCTCATTTGTCCACATCATCTAAATCACCCATTTGTGCTGTCTTTCCTTCTTATAAATAACTATGGGTGCAATCCTAACCTGGAGTTAGGCCGGCACAGTTAGGCCAGCAAAGTTTGGCTGGCACAAGGGACACCGTAAAGTATGTTTGGACCACTCTTGGAGTCAGGAAGGCCAGCACACAGACATATGTCATCCCCCCTGACTCTGAAAGTGGTCCAAATATGCTTTATGATGGCCCTGGTGCCGGCCAAACTTTGCTGGCCTAACTGTGCTGTCCTAACTCCAGGTTAGGAATGTGCCCTAAGTTTGGTTATATATTACATTATTACATACCACTTCATTTCAACATTCCCAAAATTGAGGGCTTTGTAATATGCAGATTTATTTCAGTGTGCCTAATTAGTTAGTGAAAAAGCAGACAAGTAATTAACTAATTTCTTTCAAACTGATTGTCAACTCTAATTTTTTTTTTACTATTACTGGGCCGGTGTTAAGCTGATAAAGTGTCTGGTTAGGACTTCAAATCCCTTCTTGGTTACGAACGCTCACTGGGTGACTTTGGGCCTGTCATCGTCTTTCATTGTAACCTACCTCAGAGGGTTGTTGTGAAGACAAAAACTATCCATGGAGGAAAAATCCAAATAACAATAAGAAAAAATGCCTGGGTTGAGCTACTGCTATACAACCCCAGACCTAGAGATTGGGTCTCAAAAGCCGGCCCTACTAGTTTCTTCTGCCTGCAATGTGTGGAATTTGGATAATATTTAAGCATGTATAATTAACCAAGAATTTGTCTATGCTTAAATAAAAATGCAACTCAATTTTGGAGCATAGAACTAAAGCATGAAGCTGTTTATATAATATGGCATATTTCATACAGCTTTAAAATGTGTACGATCTTGCTAGGTCAAGGTGGCAGTGACCTTCATTTAAAAAAAAATCTTTTATGTTGTGTCTGGTGCTGTCATGCCCCTCAGTGTCCTTAAGGCCATTAAAACCTTCCTTCAAAACTTTCTTCTTTTGACTTGCATGCCTCTGGTGACATTCATTGTTATGCTGTCTGTTTTCTCCATTGCACTGCTGCAGCTTTCCCTTTGTAAGATGAAACCAGAAGCGCTGTTGTTCAGTATGAACCTATTATCATCCTATTATTATATGCGCCCTTCGCTGTAGCCCAGTCTTGATTGCTTTAGGATCATTTCAGTCATACATCAATGTGGCAAGTACATGGGCACAAAAGAAATAACTGGCTAAGGTCTCCTTGGAAAAGGAAGCACAATGCTGCAGGTCCTCTCAAGCAGATTTATTCAGCCAATTCAGCCCTATGCATTCGGAGCACAGTTCTTCGTCAAAGGCAAATGCATTAAAAAAAAACAACCACATATATAATAATTAAAAATTGCCATAGTATTCATCACGTTGTAAGATCGTGATTTTTGTTTCAGTCTGAATGGCAGAAATTGTGAGGTTTGGTTTGCTTTGATATTCATTCACGAAAACATTAACAGGAAATGAGTGACATGGGAAGCAGCCTCCGCTAGGTCAGGCCCTTGGTTCATCACAATCAATGTAGATAGCGCATTGCTTACACTGACGGGCATGTGGGTCCAGGGTATCCCCGCGGGGCTGCTCCCCAGGGTCGGGGATGGTGGTGCACCGCTCGTTGGGCGCCTTCCCTCCTCTAGCCCTCCAGCTCCAGGAGGGACGTCCTCTCCCTTTGCTGCCTGAGCTCCTTATGAGCTCTCCAGCAGTCTCTCTGGGCTCCTCCCCTTCCGGTCTCACTGCCAGGCCCAGTTCTCATGAGACTTGGCCGGCTCCTTGCAGGATCTCGCTTCTCCTCAGCGAGTCACCCAAGGCTGTTTGTACGTTCTCTGGGCTTGGCCAGACCATGCACCTGCGGCCCCCTGTGGCTGGGTAGGACCCCCGCCCTTGGTCTGAGGCCTCGGGGCAGACATGGGGGTGTCCAGCTCCCATTCTACCAACCTGTGCAGACCCCCGCCCTTCGGAGCGGCCCATGGGGCTCCCGGGCCCCGGGTGACAGGGCAGTTTGGGGTCTCAGGCCCAATACAGTTCTCATTAACACCTGTGGTATGTGCATACCACCAACTCTGGTTGTCACAAACGTGCTGTAAAACAAGTTTTTGGCACCCAGAGCAGAGCCAGTGTTGTGTCAGCACCAGTCGGTGCTGAGCCTCAGGAAGAGGTCATCATGGAGCAGCCAGCAGTAGGTTTTGCCACTGTCAGCAATGAAGCTTCTCAAGGGGGCGGGAGGTGGCGAGAGGGTGGAACTTGGCAGGGAAGGAGAGAAGGAAAGGAAGATCAGGAAGGGAGGGAGATGGCGGCAGCCTCTGCTGCCATATCTGGTGCTCCCTCCATGACCAGGCCGCCCTACACAGGCCTCCTCAGTTCTGCGGTCATTCAATAGCAGGTACAGACCCAAGGAGACCCGTTGCCACCAGCTGCATCACCTGGGGTAACGGAGCAAATGCTCCCTCACCCCGCAGAGACTCCTGCAGCTGCCTAGGCACCCATAGGATACAGCGGCCATCATTTTGGTGCTGCTGTTCCTCTGGGTGGTGAGGCACCGTAGGGTTGGGCTGTCTGTCAGGAGTCATTCCTAGTTCTACGTGGAGATGGTAGGGGCTGAACCACATGCAGAACATGTGTTCTGCCATTGAGCTGTGGCCCCTTCCTAAATTTCTCTTTTAACAATCACAAGTTATAAACTGTGGCACAAGGTATTGGGTCTATTTTTGAGGACTTCAAGTCAAATGTTGACCTTGCTTATGTGAGACTCTTGTGAGTTCCTTCTAAGCTTGCTTGCTTGCTGCCGTTTCTTCTGTGGGATGGCTTGAAGACGCTGCATTGAGCATCGTAAGCCAACTGTCTTTCGTGACTCGTTCTGGCATGTTGTTCCTTCCAGACAAACAGCTGTAATTTTTTGGGGTAGATATGTCCCTGATGAAAAGCTGTGCTTCAAATACATAGGGCATTATTGGTTGAATAACCTTTGAAGGTACTCAGTTTGATTATTTTCTGACATTCCTTGCTGCTGCTGCTGCTGCTGCTGCTGCAAGGATAACCGTCTTATTTGTATTTTATTATTCCTTTGAAAACTGAACTGAAATATCTTACTAAGAAATAGCACATGGGATTCCTTGTGTGTAAGGGTTTCACCACTGAATTTTCCTAAGAGAAATTGCTTTGAAGACTGCCGTACCTGAAAGTGATGCTCATTTCTGTTCAGCATGAGCCAGCTCTCCAAATGGCTCTGGAGGCAAGGGGGAGGGGCTGCATCACACAGGAGCTCAGTCTCCTGCAAAACCCCATGTTTTGCCCCCCCGTAGTAATGCCACTGGTTCCATTTGAATCCAGTTGACATAATCAAATTTTAAGGAATGTTATAAAGTTGGGCCATAGTTTCATTCATAAGACAGTGACAATCTTACGAGTTTAAATAAAATAGCAGGATTCCACAGTTTATCGTTGTACTATTTTTTTATGCAGCATGTTTGTGATATGGATATGGACCAGTGACGTCATTCAGGGGGAATGGACCAGAATGGGCGTTCCAGATCCTAACGGGCTCCGTGGCTGGTTCCGGGTTCCCGACAAGTGCCAATCAAAAGTGAGTTCCTGTTCCTAAATCATTTGAATGACACCACTGATATGGACATATTTGTATGTAATGTCTGAGCACATGTAATCTGCTGTGATACCTTTGTATTCTAGGGTGCCGACTTTGTTATGGGGATTCACTGGGGGTGCCAACTTTCATAACAAAGTACACCTCTGCCCCCAACATCATTGATTGAATAACCCCATAAATTTGAATGCTAGCTTTCCTATGGTACAGTGGATGTAGCATAGTACAGGGGGTCAGGACCTTCAAGGGGGTTGTGAACTAGTTCCCAGGGGGTTGCAAAAAGCTGGGCACCACCATCTTGGAAGCTTCATTTGGATAGGGAAGATGTTTTCCCATTAAACTGCCGCTTTCTCAATGCTTGCGGCTGCGAGGGAAATTAACCTTGCTATGGGCTCATCTTGGTGCTCACCTTCCATGTGCATGCCTAGGTATCTCAGCAAAAAAGGGATGTAAAATTTGGCTTTACCACATTGATCAGCAGTGGCATAGAGAAGCCACAATGCATTCTGTGCAATGTTGTTCTCGGTGCTGAATCAATTACTGAACTCAGAACTCAAATGCCACTTACAGACAAAGCATTCAGAACATTGTAAAAGGATGTGTTCTTTTGACTTTCAAAAAGTGTGATTTATTAAAAACAATGACTTCAGTTCCTACTTAATGACAGCCCTACTTCCAGCCCTAGGTCTTAAGGGGATTCTGACAGGTTGTGGTACCTAAGAAGGTTGAGGACCACTGCTGTAGTAGAACAAGAAACCAAAATTGATTGGTGTCTCGGCCCTGGGGTGGTGGATGCCACCCTGGCAGAACTTCGGCCTGCAAAGGCCAGGCAACCAGAGGCAGAAAAGGTGAGGCCCTGATTTATCCTGGGTAGGACTTCAGTTGGTCAGCAAAAGAGGGCATGAGGTTGTCTCACCCTGGATCCTGCTCCTGTCATAGCGTCTGTTGGAGGTCTGCCAGCATCTGTCTCAGCCAGCAGCCTAAGCCCTACTGACCCTCATCATTGGCCACTGGGAGTTTTAGGGGTGGTGGCTTACCCCACCTTTCCTTCCTCCCTCATCAACCTGCCTTCCACCTCTCTCTCAGTTGGAGCTTTAGGGCCTGCGGTGACTCATCCCTCACTCACCCAGCCTGCCTGCCTCTTGAGTAATCCCTCTCCTGGCTGGGGCTGTGGTCCTGTAGTGAGTGCTGATGCTTCATGCCCTGTCTCTCCTGCTGCGCAAGATGCTTCATGCCCACTCTTGCTGGGTGCGGCTGCAAGCATAGCCAGCCCCAGACATGTGCCCAACATCAGCACCAAGGGCAGTGCCTTCCCAGTGTCCTCCTTATTGCTGGAGATTCTTGCCTAGCAGACTGAGGGCCTCTTCTTCATGCCACTGGAGACCATGTCAGACCAGGAGACTTTGGTGCTGGGTGCAGCTGGGATCTCCCTGGCTGCCCCACTGAGGTGCGCCTGCTGGCTAGCAATGGGACTCCTTATCACCCTGGAGGGGCTCTGGCAGAGCTGGGCACTGGGGGAGACCTGGACAATTGGGTTAGGCATATCCCTGAACTTTCAAATTCACACTTCCAGAATCATTTCTATTAAACCAGGGGTTGGCCAACCTTTCAACTTTAGGGCTCCTGGACCATTACCAATTCTGTGCAGAATTTCTTATATTTAGCAGCGGGAGAGTAATTGTCCCTATTCACTCCTGCGCAGTGTCTTTTTTACTGGCTGTTGATGGTGGTGTTCTGCATTTTTTTTAGATTGTGAGCCCTTTGGGACAGGGAACCATTTAACTTTATTATTACTATTTGCCTGTAAACCGCTTTGTGAACTTTGTGTTGAAAAGCGGTATATAAATACTATTGATTGATTGATTGATTGATTGATTGATTGATTGATTGATTGATTGATTGA